>JAANDH010000306.1:101454-151150 GCA_011799765.1 Nymphaea thermarum | reverse complement strand
AAAAAGTAGATTCCATAATCCATTAGCTGCTTAATGAAGGCTTTCCCCAAACAAGATTTTAATTTTGATGCTTAAATTTTCTCTTGCTTGATAATTGGTGGGGGCCACTACAATGCTCCAGCTTTGTGAATGCCATAAAGGAAAGTAAAGTAAAGGGAGAGGAGAGGAATCACCAAGAGATTCTCTGGGCATATGCCTCAATTCCACATGTGAGGTGTAGGTTTAGTGATAAGGTCATCTCCTTGAGCCAAACTCATGATAGAGCTTGCATGGCTTATTCGGTTCCAAATCTCCTATTGGGTCTTGTAAGATCCGACCCCTTTAAATTTCAGTTCCGGAGATCGGGCCACTTGGCACGATGTTAGATCGCTCGAGCCGCCTACCTGGAATGGCACTTTCATCGAGCAAATCGGGCACGGTGGCATTATATATAGAAAATGTACAACAGCCAGTGATTGGGCAGTCGCGATAACTCGCTTTTTTTTGATAGGCAAGTTGGAGTTAAGCAGACCTTGACAGTTTGCACCGGGAGGGTCCGACCCTTCTCGGAGCATTGAATTGTCCTCCTTCCGGGTCTTTCACCCTCTAGTCACGTGGATGAAGCTCTTGTTGTCACATTCTTTGAACAGTTTATCTGAATTTGGCCCGGATCATGTATCTTTGAACACATAACACATTGTTATTGTCTCATGAATATGTCCTAAAACACAAAGGCAGATTCATAGGATACTTGTTACAGTATTCCATGAATGTGCACCAATTTTTTGGGCAGACTTATGGAATAGTAACAATGTAAATGGCTACATCAAGTATATACATTTGCACAAGTTAATTTTTTTTATTATAGTGAAGTCGGTTGCCAATTAGGTACATGCAGCAGATGGGATGACATAAGTAACTTACTGAAAATGATATTTAGTATGAAATGTTTGAAGTTAAATGGCCATATTTAACAAGATTTTTTAATTTTGTTCTTGGAATACTCATAAGCAAAGACTTCTGCCATTCCCCAATTTTCTTATGAGCTTTTCCCAAACAAACATCATTCCAACGCAACCACAATCCTTCAAACTCCCAAACAATTTGGGGAACTTGGAATCCCCAATTCCCCATATTCCCTTCTCACGCCTTTCATCCTCACTTTAGCCAAGAATATAATTTGAAATTTTAGTTATAAATCAAATTTCTTTGTTTTCTATTGGACAATTTGGACGGTTCTGCAATAAATCTAAAAGCCTTCAAATAAAATAAAATAATATATATATATATATATATATATATATATATATATATATTTGATTGTTTTGTTTGTCGCAGTTATATTTGATTGATATCGTGTTCTTACAAATAAGTTAAAAACTTGGATTTTCAGTCAAATCTTTCCGGTCAGAACTTTGTCGTAGAAGAGGAGTGGATGATTTTTGGTGGGACGGGTCCCGTTACTTCAATATCCGGGACCCGGTACTTGACCGTCAGTCCCCCGGTCATTGTGGCAAAGCGTTGTTGCTAGCCAGGAGTTCCCACCACCAGGAAACGCGTCGGCTTTCGCCTGCCGCTTGACGCTCCCCACGTGCGGAGGGACGCTTCTGACGGTCACCTGCGTCTCTACTCTGGACCCACCCGTCATGGCGTCGTGCTTTCTTCCATCTTTCTCTCTCTTACGTCACCCGGCCCGGGTCCCAGAACCCCCGCCACCCAACCCGAAAGCTCATCCCCTTATCCACCGAGACTAACGGCGTCAGGCAGCTCGTGGCTCTGACCGCTGCCACCTCAGCATCCGGCGCGGGTCCCACGCTTCGCCCTCCCGTCCCTCTCAGGATGTTCCTCCTGCTTTCTTTTTTCTCCTTTTCCTTTTTTTTTTTAAATTTTTATGAATTTTCAGAATTTGGATGATACTGCCCGAAAGAGACACCACCGGCTGTTGTGCGTTAACCGCTTTCGCCAGCGTGGCATGCGGCTTTTGTCACACATGCCCTCACTTGCTTTCGAGAATCTCGATTTTGTCCTTTAATGGCAGCGATGACGATGAACGGTGGAGATCACCTTTCCCTTTTCTCCTCCTTTCATAATTCAAGACCGCTGGAGAATCTGGTCAGGTGCGGTATATGCTACATCCCATCCCCATCGTATAGAATGTCACTTATCTCATGTTTGAAAGTAATTAATGTAACAAGCTAAATTTGTCCCATTATTTTTTTTCTTGGGACAAAACTTGATTGTACAATGGCAGCAAGTAAATGTTGGCATGGATATTAAACTAGAGTCCAATGAGTTTGATGAATGGTTAGAACCATTATTATTACAACTTAGGGGTTTTTAGTTCAGTTCTGACAGATGTTTGAGTGCTTTTCGTGATAGAGACAATTTGATTTGTTTCGTTCCGAATATTCTTTTTCTTCGTCAGATCTGCTTTTGTTACTTAGGCTATAAATATAATTTGGATTCTAGTTGAAACTGTCAGGTCGATTTTTTTTTTTTGTATTTTATTTTATTTTAACTTTTCATGATTTGTGGTTGAGTTTCTTAGACTGGATCCGATATAATGAATGCCTGTTTTCATTAAATTGCTAAGAAGAGCTTCATTTGCTTAATTGGAAAGTTCAATTTAGGAGCTTTAAATTAAATAAAGGTCTTCAAATGTCTAGAACATGTTTATTAGTTTAAGGGGCCGTTTGGCAGTAAGAACAGTTAGTGAATGTCCATGAATCAGACCCAAAAGGCTTAACAGAATAATACATTTTTAAAAATGTTGTATTTCTTGAATTTATCTTAAAGGTTTTGAGATACATTCATGAAATGTTATATTATAAAGAAACGCGTTTATGTTACCAAGTACCCCTAATATCAAAAGGGTGTGCATAACCAAAGCCTGCATATGGAAAAATGATTTTTAATAAGTTGTAAATTATTCTTTCGATATTTGGCTATTTTGGCTTGTGATTTTCAATGAGTTCAAAATTAATATTTGAAGATAAGAAATTCAAAACTATAGTTAAAACTTTACATATAGTTGAATTCAAATGTTTCTTGAAAATTCGTTAAGTTCAACAATTTCAATACCAAATTGTGGTCCAACTTCCAACCATGGGGTCATGTCGGGAGAAATGCACAGCGTAGTCCATTTGCATATTTGACAAGGGTAAAATAGGCCATTAGCATGAAAAACCGGAAGCATGGGCGAGGGCGTTGAGGTAATTTTGGCTTCCAACTCTCATTCTTTGTCCGTCCCACGGAACGAAGCTCGCAGCCGGAGATGCCCTCAGTCCCTTCCCCATGCGATTCGGTACGAGCGAGGGCGATACGAGTCAAAGCGACAGGTTTTCGGTTCGTCTCGTTGAGTACGGACTTCTTGGCCTTGCGTCAGTCTCGGGATTGCCTGACATCCGAGTCTGACGCCTGGAAGCAACCGTTGCCCCTCGAAATTCAGAGACCCAAAATTTCACGTAAAATTTTAAATGCCGTCAAGAAGTTTTAAATGTTTTATTTATTGCCTCACAGATCCAGGTAACGCATGGTTCGATGACGACAGCAAGCGGGGCCACACGCTTCGCGTGAGCGTCGCTCTCTTTCGTCCCTCCTTCAAGCTGACGGCCGAGATCGAGGGATCTGGGCCACGGACGGCCAAGATTCACCAAGGAACGTTCCCTGAATGACCTTGATAGCCCCGGAAACCACATTAAAGACATGATTGGTCCCCCTGCATGTGGTCAAATCATGGATCGGTCTTTGTTTGACTGGGTCTCTCAGCGTTGCGTATAATCAACCCATAGCTGTGTGCTGGGGTTATTACGCGGTTCGGTCAATCCCACCATCGGGTCCGGCCGGATCGACATTATTCAATTAGATCTAGGTTTGGGTTCGATCTCGTGATAGGAATTTCAAGAAGGTGGCTCATTTGGGTCTTGACTCGGTGAGCTCCGGCTTGACTCAGTCAAGCGAAAGGTGCGTTAGGAGCTCGGCCACCACAAAAGTCAAAACCCAGCGCTTGCTCGCCAATCATGATTTTCATCAATGCGGTCTCGCCGTCGCTTGCGTGTCTTTGCGAAATTGTGCAGGGGCCATTTTGTAACTGCAGCTTTTTGAAAAGTTCAATTTAACCCCTCGTCCAGTAAAATGAAATGAAGAAGGGGGGGTACCGAACAACTGCCACTGCATTTTTAACGGTAAATAAAAAAGGCCGATACGTTTCGCTGTCTCCATGCGTCTTTTTTTTATCCTTTTCTGCAGCAAATTGCATTTCTTTAAAGACCAGCGCGGACGATAAAAAAGAGAGGTTTAAATAAAACTCAGAGGTGGGACCACACGATAGCCGTAGGATGATGAGATTTAACACGTGGCACGAATCGAACGGTGGAACCGGGGTTGTGGATGAACCTGGGGGAGGGAAGCGGTCTAGTTGGTTTCGGGGGACCGGGAGTAGCAGGTGGGCGTGGGGGATTCCACCGGAGTAGCCGGTGAGATGGGGTCACGAGTATAAGAGTTGGAGGTTTAAGGGGTGAGGAAGGAGAGAATTTACTTTCAGGGGTTTTGGCGATCGGAGAAGCAGAGAAACGGGAGAAGGAAAGCGTGTTGGTCACAATTTTGTCTCGGGAGAGTGTTTACCGGAATTCGTGTTTTCTAGGAACCGAACGGCCGGTTTCCGACGTCATTCTGGCCATCTTTCGTCGGAATTTCGATGGAATTATGGTTTTTCTAATGCCGATCCTCGTCGTTGGATGGAGGATCTCAAAGGCGGAAGCTTCCCGAGGTTAGATTCTGAATTACCCTCCCTGGAGGCATGGATTTTTGCGGAATTGGCCGGTCGGGATTTTGCGAGGGTTTTTGTTATCCTTCCCGGGGTTTTTCCGAACGATTACAGTTTCTCTTAAATTTCATTCTTTTCTTGTTTTTCTTTTGGAGTTCTCCGTTAAGGAGCTGCGCGATCCAGCTTGCATATTTTGAAAGGTTTCTTTTTGTGGTGTTGATATGTGTTCTGGTTTAAATTATGGTTTTATTGCGTTTGTTTCCGTAATTTTGGATGATTTCTGCGGAAGATATGATATATATACTCATTTCATCTTTAATTTCACCGATTTTGCGTCGTCTTATGGTTTTCAGATCTTAAAGTTCCTTTCTCTAATTTTTTTTCTCTTTGTAGAATTCTTCGATCTTCAAAAGTTGTTTTTCTTTGTTGTTCTTGTGAAATCCTTATCTTGATCCCGAAGTTCGCATAATTCTTTTGCAGGGGTTTGAAATATGAGACACGATTCCTCTCTCCCAATTGAGAATCGAGAACTTTCTCCCAGATCAAATGTAAGATGATAGCTGCTTTTGGGTCATTCTTTTCCAAATTCAGGACGAATCGTTCTTTTCCTTGGTTTTACCGTTGGCCCCATTTTTCTCAAATCTTTGGGATCGATCCCTGATGGTACTTTTTTATTTGCCTTTTGAGATTGCTTAGGTGGTCCGTGTGCTTTGCAGTTTCCCATTTTATGTTTCTCAATATCTACATCACGTTACGTTGCGGAAGAAAATTCTTTGCCTTGTCTTTCTTAAGTAGGATTTTATTTTTACACATCCTGTTCAGTTGCCTATGCGTGATCGTTTCCTTCGTTTCGTTTATTGGAATTTATTGTGGCCTTTCCTTGGTGGTTGCCAATGCTGGGGGCTGATGGTTATCAATAACAGTATCTCTTTTGTCCCTGGTGTTGAAGTATGCACATCATGGCAAAGGGCTGATGCTTTGGAGGACGCAGTAATTCCTTTGGTTACTTGATATGACGTAAAGAGAAATTTCATTTTCTTGCTTTTTTTTTTAATGTTAGAGTAACAAGTACAGTTGTTTCTTTATTGCTTCATTGCGGATTTTATTTTTCTATTGATACACTTTTATTTTAAAACAATTCTGAGCACGTTAAATTACTTTGTGAATGTAATTGTCAAATTGTGCAGTGGCAGGATTTCTCCTTACCAACTTGACTTCTCATTGGCGGATCGTGAATGTGAAGATCAAATATATAGCTGCTGATCATCTGTAAATTTTTCCAGAGTGATATTGTGGATGGCTCCATTAAGTTATTTGATGCTTATTTGCTGAATTCTCCCTGGATATTATAAGTTGTAGTAATGCAGAAAAGGTTGGAATGTGGATTCAATTGCTACCAAGTGCCAACCATGCCCCGAACTTCACGATCAGCCAGGGTACTCCTGTTTAGCTGATTATCTCTATTATACTTTTACCTATCGTTATTTTCCCTTTTAAGGTCTTGCTTCTTATCGTTGTCTTTCCTTCTAATTCTTACTTTTATATTTCTGTCTCAGGGAAAACGTTTATTCAGAAAAAAGGACTCTCACTATGATATGCATGCTTTCGAATTATTGGCTACTGTTGCTGGCAAGTTATTATGTGAGAACGAATCATTTCCTACCAATTGTGATTCTTCAGTTAGAAGGGATAAGGAATCTGCTAAGAAATTCAAAAACAACGTAGCCCACAGTGTGAAGAAGGCTGGATGGGCTGTGACGGGTTTTGACAGTTCCCTTTCTGTTTCAAGCGATCCGGTTAAGGAAGAACTGCAGAATGAAGTGAAACCATTTAAATTGGAAGTGTATGATCAAGGAAACTCTGATGAGGGTCCTTTAGCCTCCAGAGATGTTTTACATCGTCCGCTTCGGCAGGGAGAGTGCCACACCTCTGGAGAGGGTTCACATGTTCGAAGTGGGGATGCATCAGGATCTATTTCAGTGATCACCAAGTTTGATATCTCTCTTCAGGCACACTTAGTAGGTAATTCTGTCGATGAAGTAAGAAATAACATCTCTGGAGTCTCCTCTGGACCATGGGAAATACACAAACATGAGACGGATGGGCTTCAAGGAAAATGTGCTGAAACCAAAAGCTACCCTTGCTCCCTGGAGTCTCCTGATTTGAGAACAGGGAATCCAAACATTGGATTTGGACAAGGTAGTCAGGTGATGATTAGTCGCCATTCGGGAGGAACTATCCCTGATACATTTAGTTCACAGGAACCTATTGATGAGGAGACAAAGCCTCCTGCATTGGTTAGTTCAGCCAGTAGCGATGAGGTCAGCTTTTGTATTGGGCGCATACCTTACAGCTCGTCTCCTGTTATTCAGGAGGATGTAAAAATAGTTCAAGAAGATGATGACGAAAACTCTTCTGGGTGCAGTAAACCCAGTAATGTATCTCTACAAGGTAACTGGCCACGCCTTGCTGATAGGAAAATCAGGAAGGTTTCCTCAAATATTTGGAAAGCGGCTCCTGCAATGTTGAAAGATGGGAAGCCCTATAACAACGGTATGCCTCTAAACTTTCGGATTTTTTTACGAATTAAAGATTTTTTTATGTATTCTTTTTCTCTCAACTGTTATGATTTTTCCTTGATTTAGTGATGCTGCAAAATTTTGTTGTTCTTGTCATGTACTGATAAAATGTTTACGATATTGTACTTTGTACATTCACTTGTGCATTCATTTACAATGAACTGGGTCTTTTTTTGGTTCCTTCTTTTTCAAGTTATTTCTCTGTTATTGCTAATCAGATGTGGAAACGAAACCTGCATTCTACAATAGGAAAACTAATTGTAAACGACAAAGAACTCAAAGATGTCCTCCCGTTAAGAGAAGAAGATTGTTTCAACAAAGCCTGCTGTCAATATTTGATGGAGGGATTGGGGGTGAAGATGCTTCTACCCCACCAGAGAAGGACGTATATGAAGATATCTCTACTCCTGCTTCAAGGATTAATCACGGTAACTTTCCACTTAGTGACTTCGTTGGGTCTTAGTTTTAAGTTTTTCTTTGTATAAAGTCCTGAAAGCTCCAAAGCTGTCATCTGCAGCCAGTGGGGCCTCAAGCCCAATAGAAAGTACAAAGTCATCTGTGAAGGCCAATGATTCAAAAGGTGGGAGTTCTGTCTGTGTTCATATTACTCTGATCCTTCTGTTTTGGTCATGCAAATGCAGATTTCTGGTCATTAAACTGACCCCTTGTTTTGGTTTCAAATACACAGTGAAGTTGAATATCAAGTCATTCAAGGTTCCTGAGCTCCTCATTGAGATGCCAGAAAACGCAACTGTGGGATCATTAAAGGTTAGTTCTTGCCTAGCTTCTTTTGTCTGAGCATGAAGCTAGTTGGATGTATCATGGGCATTGTCTCCAATGGAAAGATCTCTCAGAGGAATTTGTAGATTATTATCCATATCGTCACTAAATGAGGGTATCCAATAATTATGAACTCGAATCACATGTTGATTGGCACCATAGTACTCTCTCTGATATGAAAATTAATTTAATTTCAGAGGACTGTCATGGAGGCTGTCACATCCATACTTGGAGGTGGGCTACAAGTTGGAATTCTCCTACAAGGGAAGAAAATCCATGATGACAGCAAAACCCTGCTCCAGACAGGGATTTCCTGTAGCAATGAGCATGATGATGTTGGATTCATGCTGGAACCTAACACCATTCATGCTCCAAAGTTTTCCTCGACTGATCCATGTCCCCCACTCTCTCCCAAAGAAACTGAGCCATTAAACAGGTATTACTAAAAAATTTGTGGCACGGACCAACAATTGAAGACTTGCGGTGGTTGCGTAGTTCCCTTTCTGTCCTTAGCTCTTGGCATGTATTCACTTTAGATGTAAACGTGTGAATCATTATGGACTAAAGTTACGTTTGTTTTTCTCTCTAGGTACAATCCTCTATCTGATAATTCAGATCTAGGCGTAGATGAGCCCACTGCTGGTGGACCTCTATGGGAGGAAAGTGACTGCAATCCGACGACATCTCCTGCTGAATTATCAACTAAGAATGCGAATCAGAACTCCAGGGCACTGGTTGCCGTACCAACTGTAAGTGTGGAGGCCTTGGCGGTGGTGCCCCTCCATTGCAAGCCCCGCCGGAGTGAGCTGGTTCAGCGTCGAACACGGCGACCATTCTCTGTTCCAGAGGTGGAAGCGCTGGTAAAGGCAGTCGAGAAGCTTGGGACTGGGAGGTATGTGTCCGTGTATGTTCTGCAACATTTGATTCTTTGGAGTGGCCAGAACTGATATCATTGAGACAAAACTAACTGGTCGAACTTGGTACAGTTCGATCATAATCGCTTTGCTGTGTTCTGCTCTTACTGGCGTTTTTTTGGTTGTTTTCTCAGATGGAGAGACGTGAAGCTACTAGCTTTTGACAACGCGAAGCATCGCACGTATGTCGACTTGAAGGTAGTTGCTTCTCCATCGAGCTCTCTGCTCCTTCATGCTTCTTTTCCTAAGTTTGGTACTCCTGTCTATCACGTAATCTTGCCTTGAACTACCGCATTGTTTGTGAGCTGTGAGGGACCTATGTCCTTCAAACTATCCCCTTCTTGTCCCTGAGACCGAGACGTCCCACTGTATTTTCCCAGTCAAATCCTATCCGAAAGAAAACGATAAGGTGCCTGAAGAAAGCAGAGGCGTGCAGGCGGACGATTCTCCTACTTCCTCAGATGGAAAACTCTGACTTCCTCCTGCCTATGGAATCTATTGCTTCTCATCTTCGGCAATCATGAAGATGAGAAGAAAAGGGAAAAAAGGAACGAGGGTGGTGGAAGGCTTCCGTGGGAGCCACGGTTGACTGTAGCCTTGCTTGGTTTGGGAGCCAACTGTTTTCAAGCCACGTTTGGCCAGAAGAATGCTTGGTCTTGTGTACTTGGGCTGGACAGATAAGGTTGGCTGTCAACTTTAGAAGGCATTTTTTTTTCTTTTCTGGGTTGAAGTAAACGGCAAGGGCCGCAGTCCCGCTTACTACCTTCCCTTCCCTGTACTTCTCCTGTGGTTATTGGTAGTTGGTACTGGGCCACACGCCGCCTTCTTTTTCCTTTTTGCCCTTTTCTCTATTTCTTTAATGAAGGGCCAAACTGTCCTGGCAGCTTAGGAGTAGGATGGTGGGGCACCGTTGTCATTTTAGTTGGCATGTGGGCATGCCGCCTGTTCCTTTTCTTCTTTTATTTCAGAACGTGGTGTCCTTGGTCTCATCACGTTTGCTTTTGTCTGAACGTGGTGGTGCCTGGTCCCAGCCTTGCTGTCCGCCTTTAATTGCCACCGTCTATTTCTCGGATGGATGGTGCACGTTGTCTCCCTGCCATGCTGTGTTAGATTTCACGGGCTTTTGCCTTTCTCTTGGTCCCCTACGCTACCCGTTTGACCGTGCAGCTGGACCCAGCATGGCTTCTTGAACCGGCCCTCCTTTCCGTGAACTAGGAAATGATGCCTCTCTTTTCGCTTGGCGGACCCTCATAGGGTCTGGTTTCAAGTACCTGGACTCGATAATCAGAAAATGAATCGAAACAAAAGGCCTCTTTAGGTTCTCAAGTGGTCTATCGGTCCCACTGCAGCTGCAGCTACTAATCCCAGAGGCTTCAACACCAATCGAAACCGGTCCACTCTGACGTCCATTAGTCATCTCCATCCACGGTGGGCATCAGCTATGCTCCCCGCGGTTATGGTTCTCTAGCGTCACGGTTTCGAGCCGAACGAAGTGGGCTGACCACGCTAGTACTGCCCACTTTCAGAAGCGAAAAGACTCATCTTACTGATCCCAATTCCTATGTTTGTACACGACGGCTTGTATTGATGATGGCGGTATTATTGTTACAGGATAAGTGGAAGACGCTCGTGCACACGGCGAGGATCTCTCCGCAACAGAGGAGGGGGGAGCCGGTGCCGCAGGATCTCTTGGACAGGGTGCTGTCCGCCCACGCCTACTGGTCGCAACAGCAGGCGAAGCATCAGGTCAAGCAGCAAGAGGAGACACGCTTGCTACTTTGATTCCCGATCTGTAAAAAAGGAGTGAACACAAAATGGAGACAAGAGAAGGAAAAAACCAAAAGTCTGTAATATTCTCTCACCATGATTCTTGGCCGGAATTTTCCCTTCTGTTGTTTACTTACGAGGGAAGTCTGGTATGTGTATATTCATGAAATAAAGAAAGGGCAAAACCTTGTGGATGGGAAATGCTAACAAAAAGTCTTTCATGGTCGTCGGCCATCGTGACCGGCGGCCGTGTCATCTCTGTTCTTTTTTAACCATCTGATGGTTCCTGACATGTGTGAATTGGGAAGAAGGAAGCAAGGGGGGTTGGTGGTGTCCTGTTGGTTGGAACCGAGGAAGGGGGAGGTGTTCGATTTGTTTGGGGGCAAGGTCTGTTGTAAAGAGATGGTCGACGATTCAATTCTTATTTTCTCTTCTTTCTAGCTTCTCTTTTGTTACTGAAATAATCAAGTGAAATTATGTGCAGTTTCTGCTTTCTTCCCTGCTTCTCTTCCTTTTGCTTCTCTCCATTGATATTCCTTTTGTGGTCATTAGATATGGCCACCTCAAGAAGCGGGGAGCAGACTGGAGCTCTCACGCTTGTGCATCGAAGCTGGCCTCCCCCCTTGGCTATGGAGGTACCTGAACTTCTTTTCTAATCTAAAACCAATTACAGTCGTCTTCTTTTTCAGTTATGAAAAGCATACATCTGGTCTCAAATTCGAAAGGATGAACAATCTTAACAAAGGGTTGGTGACAAGTGCATTGGTGTCGCTATTGTCTTTTCTTTGATTTGGATACAGAGGAAACTTGCGACCGGCGTTGCTTAGGCTTATGCTAGAGATTCACAACCATGATAATTGAAGCAGTGACCGACCTTATATCAGCTGCGGCACAACCAACTATGCCAAACCACGCCCATGGGAATTGAACCAGTGAGTGACCTTATATCAGTTGCTGCTCAACCAGCTATGCCAAGCCTCTTGATGTTGGTGCCTCTATAACAGGAACAAACATGACTCATGCATATAAAAGTATCCTTCTCCCTGGAGAATAAGCAAAACAACTGGGAGAGTGACCCAAGCTTGTTTCTTGTGGAAAATGGCCTCAGAAAAACATGTTTTTACTGCTTTTAGAAAAGAATTTATCATGCAACGTACAAATGTATAATTTGTTTATATAAAATATATTTTCAACCCAAATGGGCCTTGGTGGAATGTGACCTTCCTGTTCTAGGATGAAAGGTGCATTCTTCCACCTCTTTATTTGGATATGTGGTCTGAACATTTTGACTCACAATATTCTTTGCAGGTGATGTTTATAACTCAAAAATCGGACAATATTCTGTCATCAAAATTCCAATCGTTGTGAAAAATCAAGTTAAACATCTATGCAAACCAAGTCAGTATTAACAACAGGCTGCTATGGGCAATGTCAAAATGTATTTCAAAGGTTAGGCACACCAACCTTGCCAGTACATTGCGTTGCACATGGAGTTGGCAGTGCAGCTCCACCAGAAAAAGTAAAAACTGCAATACACCGCCATCCTGATCAATAGGATGTTAACGACAATGCACTAATTTGATCTGAATGAAATCGCAAGCTCTTATAAACGCCAGAATTGCTTGAAATCCAGAAGATGATTGCAGACAGCTTGTGTGGTTTAATACTACTTCATAAGCTTAAGCACCATGGTTACAAGTGCAAAGCACCCATATTTACAGTTGAACACAAGCTCGCAAGCACCACAAAATTGAAGGGCTTATAAAGTAAAGAAACACTTACAATTGGGGAAGTCAATGGATGAGATTGGAATCGAATGATACCCTCTACAACATTCGACCTATCAGACATTCCCGTATTCATATTTGAATTCTAATTCGAATGTATATGAAGAAAAATTTATATATTTATATCAAAATCTGAGTTTTAAATTCGAAATTTGAATCCAACGAAGATTCAAATTTTAAATTTATAACCAAATTCGACTGGACTTTTAAATACACAATCAAATCCAAACCGCATTATGATGTATTAAAAACTAACTTTCAGACTGTATGGATATAGGATTGATGTATGGTATCTATTTAAAACTAAATCCAGACCTGATCAGGTCCTTATTTAAAATTGAACCCAAATCTAAATTCAATCAAATGTCATTAAATTGGAATCCGATCTAAATATTTTTCATACCTCAAAGGGCTTTTACTGCATCGGTGGTGGAAATCGGCGTCCTTTTCAATGAATTGCTTGAGTTGTTTAAGGCATCAATGGAGGCTTACTATACCGTGACTACTCCCTAGTGAAACAAAGGTTCTATGCAAGTAAAATTGGTGGCCATGTTCGTCAAAATCAAGCTAAAGTGGTGGATTCCAATCAAATTGGTGGCAAATCGATTTAATTCACCAGCCAATCCAATTTGTATGAATTCTTACTTGGATTCAATTTCCAATTCTGATAAAATTATTGGCATCTTTATACGTCAAGTTCTCAGTGATTCCAAGATTCATATCCGTGTACTGTTGCACGTCCTTTAGTATCTTTTCCTTCTTCTCCATCCAAGCGTAGTTTCTACGCGTAGATCACAATCCAGTAATTCGAGTAATGAATCCATGTATATTTGTTGGTTTTAAGCAATTTGCAAAGAACATGTTCAGATCAAAATCCATCAATTCGAGTAATGAATCCATGTACATTGATTGGTTTTAAGCAATTTACACGAACTTCTTCAGAGGGACAAGTTTTCTAATGGGCCTGAAGCTTCGCAGAACGATTTAACAGGCAAGACGGATTCCTCTTCCACTTTAGAGCCCGTTCATTTATGAACAAGCACTGCCTCCCACCTTCAAAACCATACCATTGGGGTTGGCAGCTCTTTGAAGGCTCATACTTTGGATTTCTGGTTCTGCTCCACACACAGGCACACAAACACACACACTGTGGGAGTCTGCTGCCCAAAGAGTTGGAGGCAGCTGGTCGGACCGGTGACTGATAGAAGATCTGCCTCTCTGGTTCATTTCAGATGGGCATCCTTTTTCTGCACAGGTAGGCACAGCTTTAGACCCTGGAGACATGGGGAAGGTGGAGAGTTGTCTTCTTGTTCCTCACCGGAAAAGGTTTTGCTAATAAAAATCTAGCCCTTTAAAAGGTTTTTCAAACTGCGGAGCAACAAACATATGTAGATTCTCGAATGCCATCCAAGAAACATGCCCTTGAAGGCTTCTTCATTTCAAGATATAGTTGCTACATGTTACCAACGACTCGAAAATAGGTTATATATATATATATATATATATATATATATATATATATATATATATATATATATATATATATATATATATATATATATATAGATGTCGTTTATTTTGAGATTTTTTCCCTAAAACTGGGAAAATCTTTGTGCCCCTTGAATCAAACACCACCCGCAGACTAATTTTTTCCCGTTAAAAACAGCTTTTGCAATGCTGTACTTGACAAGCGGGCAGGTGTCCCGGGAAAGACGACAGTGAGAGAGGGAATGGAATGACCAAATATGGTAATCTTCCTCCTCTGTCAACGGTTTGTGGGCCCCACTTCAACTGCAACGCGCTTTAGATTCCTCCGCCCCTACTTACATAATGGTCTCCGCAAAGCCCCACCGGTGTGCTCTCGCCTCGGTTGGTCTTCCTCCTCCGAGTCGGACACCTCCGCCACCGGTTCGGATCCCTCGCGTTCCGAGTCGGTAGCGGAAAATGATGAAGCCTGCCCAGCCCGCCGGCCTCGTCGCCCCCGAGCCGTTCCAACTCCTCGAGATCAACATCATCTCCGCCCAGGGCCTGCACCGCGAGACGAGGCCCATGTCCACCTACGCCGTCGTCTGGATACGTCCCGACCGCAAGCTCTGCACTCGGATCGACTCCGGCAACCACACCTCTCCTCAGTGGAACGACAAGTTCATCTTCCGAGTCGACGAGTCGTTCCTCCGCAGCGAGACGTCCGCGATCATGGTGGAAATCTACTGCATCCGCTGGTTTCGCGACACCCTCATCGGCACCGTCCGGGTCCTCGTCGAAAACTTGCTCCCACGCAAAGGCTACGGCGTCTCCAGCATGAAGTTCACGGCGCTCCAGGTCCGGCGGCCGTCCGGTCGGCCTCAGGGGATTCTCAACCTCGGCTCGGCTGTGCTCGATGGGTCGATCTGCAGCGTGCCCATATATGCGAAGCTGGCCCCGGCGGTGGATTACCGGGACCTCACCGGCGAAAATTTTGGTCCGATGAGGCGGACCAAGAGTGAGTTCCGCTTGGATGAGGCAGCGAACCGGAATGATTCCGATTCGGATGAGGAGGATGAGGACGACGAACCTGAGCCGAAGTTCATGGGGAGGTCCTCGTCATTCGGCGGGACCGAGACAGTGGACGAATCGGAGGTGCAGTTCTACCCGGCCGAGGTGGGGAGCTCGGTGGAGAAGTGGAGCCTGCCGAACAGCGCGGGGAAAGAGGAGCTGCGGCAAAAGCTGGAGAAGTGGAGGGCGGAGTTTCCGTCCGTCCACGACCACCGGCGGGAGTCGCTGCAGGAGTTGAGCGCATGCCGGACGCCGGTGCTGGATGAGAGCAGGGGCGGTGGCCGGAAGGGGGGGGAGGGAGGGGGTCTGTTCTCGTGCTTTGCCAGAGGCTGCGAGTGCTCCATCTCTTGTGGAGTGAAACCCGGGACGCGCTCCACCTAAGGTCCCTCGTCCCGCTCCTCCATTATATTACACTGTTCCCGTCCTAATCCAATCAAAACATGCCTCGTGGACAAGCGGGGCCCACACTTACGTACGTGGCAAAATGCACGGGGAACGTGGGCCACCTCGAGTGCAATCGGCAACCGGTTTACTGGATCGGGTTTCGGGTTGATCCGGACTTACCCTACTCCTACCGCTCATCAGAAAACTCTCTCCCTCTCCCTCCTCTTCTTTTATTGGTGTGCGCCATTTTTCTCTTCGTTATTCATTTGTTCATAAAACAATTCAAACATAAGTGCCGTCCTTTAGAAATACAAATGCAAGCACGAAGTGTATTTTTTTGGCGTATGCCAATTTCTCTCCAGCATATATGCACCTAAAAGCATGTTTTTCAACAACAGTTTTGAGTTAATGACGAAGAGGCAGGAAACTCCGCATAGACGTCACGAACATACTTCCCCTTGATTTCTTATCACCAGATGCAGTTTGTCATGTAGTGAAATTGGTTCTGACTAAATTACTTGAACACATTAATAAAAGAATATGTAAAGAAACAACTGAGCACTTGTTTTTGTCAGGCTTCATTTTGGTTCCTTCTGAAAATATAAGAGAAAGCTCTTCTGCTTGAATTGAAACAATTAGTTACGTCCCCATCTGTACTTTCAAAAGAAGCTTTTTTTTTTTGTTGGCATTATTATATTAACAATTATTGTTATTTTGCATGGCAATTTAATAACAAAATAGTGTTCTACCTATTCTCAATTTTGGGTATGCGCTGAAGCCCCTTTCTCATTTCCACTTATCTTCATCTTCTTCAAGGTCCAGAGCTCCATCATATCAGGTCGACTTGTACTTCAATTTGGACGACTTGTACTTCAACTTGGACATAGAGATTCACCTTTTATATATATATATATATATATATATATATATATATACAAGAACGGAGCCTCTCGTAGGTCAAACTAGAAGCACGCTCCCGAACTCGAAAAAACTGTATGCTCGATGGGGCCTGATTCAGTCCAATTAATTTTTTTATATTTATTAAATTAAATATATATATATATATTGTTATTATTAAAAGTATATTTTGTATTCAAAAAATATTTTTTATTTTAATCGAGCCAACCTAAGGCTATATCCCTGGATGCATCTATTCCCAATTTCACTAGAAAAATTTTCATGCACTCATCATTTCCCATATTAAAAAAAATTTTCTTCTCACTGTTGTGCATGAAACCAAAAAAGCCTCGGTGAAACATCTAAGCACTCCAACAAAACCACTCCTCACTGTCGTGCATTTCGCCATTAAATTACCGACAGCATGACCTTCAGTGACGTTTTTCTCTATGCACCAAGCCGTGTGAGTAACACTTTCACTCATGCTTTTCCCTCTTTAGTGGCGTTTTCTTAGCACTAGTGAAGAATGGAATTCTTGTAGTAAAACCGCGTTTATATTAATGAATTAATTTACACCATTTGTTTCTTACATTGCTCAAAAACAAAAAATTAATATCAAGACGAAAAGGAACCAAATCAAATCATCTATAACAAGGGATCGGAGCCATGACACATTAGTTCTAAGAAAAGAAATAGAAAGAAACAGTGTTCATGTAAGTTTGATGATCTTTAATTCCTGCCCATGTTTTTCTCTTTACATATATAAAGGGATTACGTGTTCCTCATTATTATTCTGGTCCCCAAAAGCTACACATCTCAACCCTATCTTGCCTCACAATATTTATGTGGTAGAAATTTGGAATCCACACTGCTGCCTTGTCATCCTCATCCAATCAATAAAGTGAACACACCCAAATCAAAGTGAAAAATCCAAAACATAAAGAAAAAGTTATATATATATATATATATATATATATATATATATATATATATATATATATATATATATAATATCAAAGTGAGAAATCCAAAACATAAAGAAAAAGGATATATATAAATATATATCAAAGTGAAAAATCCAAAACATAAAGAAAAAGAAGAAATATATATATATATATATATATATATATATATATATATATATATATATATATATATATATGTTAAGGTTCTTACATCCTCAATGACAGACTCGCAATAAATATCAACAACAAAAGATATGCTATAAAAGCTACCGTCAGTAAATAAAATACGAGCATACAGGTCACCCACTTGCAAAGTCTTTGCCTCTCGGCACCGCATGAAGCCACATAAGGGATGTCAACGGTTTTCGGCTTGGATCTGATGTCTCATGATCAATCCAGATCTGATTCTTTGTGTATGGGGAAGGGTTTAATCCGGTTACTAATCGGGTCGGATTCTGGGTCTAGATCTTGTTGGTGGCAAATCTGGTGGCTCGGGATTTGCATCTCCATGAAGAATGAATGACTTCATTACTGGAATAGACATCAAATCACTATACAAACCGACACAACCCTGGACCCTCAGAACAGTGGAACCCTGGACCCTCGCCGAACCTTCCTAGAAGGTTAGGTTATGGCAATGCTTGTCAATGTGTATGATTGTATATGTAGTATTTTATAATCAGAGTAAAAGTTTTTTTCTTTTGGATTTGAATCAGACCCAACAATTTCATTTGGGGTTTGGTCATTCTATTTAAATGTGAGCAGGAACTCAGTTTCAAATTTTGGATAAGTCTGAGTTCAACGCAGTTAGGTCTGAGTGGGTCAGACTTGGTAAAGCTTGAGTCTGACCCAAGTGTGGATTTGGGTAGCTACCAACAGCCCTTTTTATCCCTGATATATATATATATATATATATATATATATATATATATATATATATATATATATATATATATATATATATATATATATATGTGTGTGTGTGTGTGTGTGTGTGTGTGTGTGTGTGTGTGATTAAACGATTTTGAATAATAGTTGCTAAAAAGCTTCAAAACTAGCTTAGGTAACACGAAATGATATATGCTTGTTTCAAGCTTCGGAAAAAATGCGACGAAATTTTTTCCAATGAATTATAGTATTAAAAAGAGATTTCTTAATATTTTTATTTTAGAACTTGTACTTAATAACTTTTGGTTCAAGACGCAATTAACTATAAGTGCATTTTTTATTCATCGTTTGCTCATTTTCCATCCCACTTGCTTTTGTTCTTTGAATCCTAATCACTCGTTATATTTTCTACCAAATGATAAAATTCAATACTAAATACGACCTCAAATTTGGACAAGACGAAGTTAATAATAATTTTAAAGGTTAAATGAGCATTCTTTTGCGAATGTCCTTTTGTTTTAAAGGGGGGCAACTTTAAATTGCTTTCACTTTTAAATTATTTAATTGATAATACAGTGTTAAACTAAGCTTTGGCGTATGCTTAAGTCAATCATCCCATTGTTTAGAGAGAGAGAGAGGCGGATAGAGTGAGGAGCAAGTTTCCGTTGAACGTCGACCAGGTCTACCGGGCGAGCCGGTGGCGGGCTCGCCGATCGGCGGCTCTTCTAGAAGAATCGGGCGAGGAGGAAGCTTCGAGGTACGTGGGGCGTGGGGTCCGCCGCCACTGCCTTTGCTATTTTCCTTTCCTTTTGTGCCCGAGTAAATGCACGAGCTTGGATACCAAAGTGGCAAGAAAATATGAAGCCCCCAATAGCTAACCGCCACGTTTGACATTTGGTGGGGCCAACAGGGCGCCGCTTCGCTGATGGAAAACGTGGCGGAGCGTTATCAATGGGTCTGAACTGTTAAGGTGCTTTCCGCTGTCGCGTACGACGTGTTCATCTGGTCATGAAGGACCGTGACGACCGGTGGGGGTGTCGAGGCGCCGGGGCCGCTGACATGGACAGAGCCCATGTAGTAAATATAAAAAATTATATATATATAGTGTTTTTATTATAATAAATGTGCATAAAAAATAAAAATATTTTTTATTTGAAAATTTTGATTTTTGGTTTCTTCGGAAAAAATGAATTTTCATAATAGTTTTGAAAAATATCCTTTTTATGATTGGCTGACAGGTAAAAGTTGGTTTTGGTATTTTACAGAAAATTTGATTTTTCTGAAAACACTGCTTTGCTTTCATAAAGGAGTAAAATTTAGAAAACAATAAAAAATGTAAAAAACTTTCCCGCACTATCAAACAAGAACAATGAAAACAAAGAAAATATTTAGCTATTTTCGGCGAAAGACAAGTTACATCAGGGGTATGTCCGACGCAACTTTATTCTTATGTAATCGCTTCATTTTTGTCCTTTTTTAAACATGACCGAACCAAAGTAGATGTTTTTTCTTCCTTTAAAATGTTAAATCTCAATTTTAAATCATCAAGTAGGGATTATTTAATCAAGCGAATCTGAACATTAGCTCTTGATTGGTTAACAACCATATATTTCCTGTCATTGCTAAGCAATATAAATTAAATATTAGTTCGATCAAGTCATTAACGATTAAATTTTAATGAACTTAGATCAGGGCAGGGTCTCTTTTGGACTTGGAAGCTCTCCACCGTTGGCTGCTCAAGTCTGTGAATCTTTTGATCTTTCTTTATTATTGATTCATATCTTAACTTTGGTCAGTTATTTTTTTATTTAGTGTTTGTTTGAGTGGGTTCACGTGAAGCAAACATCCTTTCAATGCAAATGCCAGTGGTCTTGATCAGCGGCGGAGCTAGAAATTTTAAACATAACCGCTTATTTAGTGTCCCATAAAAAAAAATTCCCGGCTTCACCACTATTACTAGTCCTAAATTTGTTCAACATATGATTAGCTTCCAATTGTGGAAATAACAAATCAAATCACAATCAGGCTTTGAAATTTAATAAATGGGTGCCCAATTTTTTTGAAAAGTTGTCAAGGAAATGCTTACTAATAGGGAACATTAATTCTTGATATAATATGACCAAAATACTCTTCTTAAAGACAGTGATATCTTTCATCAACCAAGGGGTGTAATCCTTTTATGAGATATAACTTATGAATAAATGTTTGGGTGAGTGAGATGAGTATTTCAACTTACTTCCTAGAACAGATGGTAAAAATCCCGTTCGTTCATCATTTTCCTGGGTTTTAGGTCTATACTGATGCCCTGATGTAGAGGCCATACCCCCCTGGTTTTAAATAAAAATCTCGTTCGTTCATCATTATTTTTTTAAGGGTGAGTTGTTCATTCCATTACCCTTAATAGAGGTTATACCCCCCTTGTTTTCACAAAGCATACTTTAGGCTCTTTTACGGGCTAGAGGTAGAGCGTATTAGGACGTGACAGTGACCACTCCAAGACTCGAACCTGAGCCCTTATAGAAGACGAACCACTTAGCCCCCAGTACGCTACCACCTCTCGGGGTAGATGACACAAGATTTAATAGGTGCCAACTTGACCAGTAGAACAACTTTGTCAATAAAACTTAAATAGTTTATTTTTAAAAATGTCCTCTAGACTATGTTTATTTGTTCATATCTAACCGAAAATATCTTGTAATGAAATTTTAATGTTGTATGTAAGCATCCACACAAAGTCTTTTCATTAGATCCCAACTCATTTCAAGGGCGCCTCTTAATGGTACATGATCACGATGCTAAATACGAGATCACTTTCATTGAAGTTTACGTTGAAATGGTGGAAAATATTTTTAAAATGTGCATAAGTTGAGGTGCAAGCTTTAAGTATCTATTGCACCATTTAACTATTGGAATGGATTCAGTTTCAACGCTTCATATTTAATTTAAAAAATGCAAGTTATCACGATTGCCTGTATTTTTTATTGATATTATTAGTCGCTTCGAACGTGATAACTAGTTGCTAAATAAAGAACTCAATCAAACTAACTTTGAAGTTAATTACTTTAGTTAGGAAATTAAACCAAGCTATGAAGTTAGATTAATGATGTGTATATGTCTTTCATAAATTCAATATATGTGTGTGTGTGCACGCACGCATGAGATAAAATTCTCTTTGCCAAGCTTTAAAAAAACAAAAGTGTCACTATTCTTATTAAGTAAGAGTCATTAATAAAACTTAGTAAAAAAATTACAAATCACGACTCAACAAACGAGCGAAAGATGAATCACTGCCTATCTTTTAAAAAAATATCGAACATGGGGTCACAACTTTTTCCTGCATTTCATAAACAACACCCCCTTGTTAAAAAAAGTTAAAATAATCGTCCAAAAGACAAAATTGACCATTTAATACAAATTTAAAAATTGATTTAACCCTTACAGTCCAGCAAAGGGCAATTTTTAGGGGTCATTTTTGTCATTTGAACAACTTTCAATTAATATTGATTGTTTTACATTCTTAAAAGAATGGTCCAATTGCTAAAACTAAGCAAAATAATGAATCTTATAGTCAACATATAAAGTAAACCAAAATGCTAAAATTTGCAGCTATCGAAGATGATAGCTACACTTAAGCATTTCTTATTTTCCAAGGAAGGAACGAGTCTTGAATGAAAACAAAATTTTTATAAAAACAAAAAAGAATCTTCTTAGTCAATTTATAAAATAAATAGGCACCTTTGTTTTTAAACTTTAAAAAATCACGAACTTTTAAAATTGCTTAATTTAAAAGTCCCGTTAACGTTCTCTATTACATAAACTATCATAAAAGCACCTATCGCTTTGCTCATCAAGGGGGCCACGATTTTTTCAATTCTATTTCGAGTTTTTCAACCATCGATTGCCGACCACGGATCTTCACATCTTTATTCATTACATTCCCCAGATTAGCCCTGGCCTTTTGCCACTCTCCGAGGCCTGGGAAGGCTAAAGCCCAAGTAGATAAGTTAATTGTTGGAGGGTGTTTAAGTGATTTCACGGAGACAACGACAAACAATTGACGAAGAATCTGAAACGGGTCAAAGAAGAAAGGGGGGAGCACGTAGGGACGAGCGGCAGAAAATCGGCAGCGGACTACGCCGAGGAATTGAGGGGCCGCGCGGGGAAAAGCGGCAGCGCCACCAGAGTCAGCGGGAACCTCGAGGGGTCACCGTCGACATCCAGTGGACCGTCAGTCCCGATGATCCGACGGCCGGCGCTGCTTCTTGCGGGCCCCGCCTTCCCCCCTCTTCTCCCTGGCCGCTTTCTCTTAAACCAAAAGGCCGAAGGAGATTTGCTCAGTTCCCTCTCTCTCTCTCTCTCTCTCTCTCTCTCTCTCGTGCGAGTGTCATCATTGCCGGGTAGTTCTCTCTCGCTCTATCTCTCTCTCTCTCTCTCGCTTTTGTTCGATCGTCTTAATTACGGAATAATTTCAGTTCTTTTTCGGACGTTTTTGCATGTTAAGTTGGTAATACAAGCCATGAATTAGTGGGACCGAGCTATTTTTGGGGGTCATTTGTGCGGGTTTCTGGATATCTCCATCTTTTGTTATGTTGGTGGATTTTTACGTGTTTTTCTTACTGTAGTAAGTTCTTGGATTGTGATTGTCGAATTTGATGAGTTTCTCCGTGGTTGGTACATAATCAAGATAAGTTATTGATCTTGGTGTTTCTTCCGGTGTTTTTGGAAGGGCGGACTGTAGGAATATGGAGGGAGTGAAAATCTGTGAATGATTTAACTCTTGGATGACCGAGTTAGGAACGTAGTATTAGCATAAAAAATTTCAAATACTTGTTCTGATGCTAAAACCAGCTTCTTAACATGGTTTTAGAGTCATCCAAATGGAATCTTATGCTTTTTTTTTTCTTGAATTTATAATTTTGTCTTTGAATGGAGCTTTGGAGTTGACCCACTAACAGGGTTTATGTATTTTTTCCGAATATTTGTCTGTCATGTTACTGAAAAGTTCCGTAGATTCAACCAAAAATTGAGGACCATGCATCAGAAGTTTGTGCGGAAATAGGCATAGATAACTGGTTCTCAGGCTACCAATTATTTTCTTTTGTTGGCATGGTAAACTGAGTTATTCTTGTATGATTGTAGTTGGTTGGCCTTGTTGGCATGGCCTTTTTTTTTACTTTTTGAGGAGAAACTGAGTTGTTCTTGTGTACCTTTATGGTTGTTTACCCCTAGAATTTTAGGATTGTTTTTAGTTCAAGTTTTGAGTGTTGATTCGTTGAATGTGTCGCTCTGATGTGCTAAATTTTCTCTTTCCTGATTCCATGTTAAAGCTGTGGAGAACCTGGTTTTATGATTTTGGAACTGCATCTCGTTAGGCTGCATTCTCTCCTTCTCTTATTATAATTGGAGAAGCTATGGATCCTCTTGAAGATTTGTCAATTTTCATGAACGGGTTTAAAGTAGAAGAGACCTTCCAGGATGTTCCCTTAATCCTACCCGATCCTCCTCCCTCAAATTTTCCTGCTCCTCCCAGCACTGATGCTTCTTCTGTGCCACCCACGGATAGTGAGCCTCCTGATGACTGTGAATTGCTCTCTGACGTGCTTCTGAACTATATAAGAGAGATGCTAATGGATGAGAATGTGGAGGAACAAAGTTATGTGTACGAAGAAAATTCTGCTCTTCAAGCTGCTGAGAAACCTTTCTATGATATTCTTGGTGAAAAGTATCCACCATCTCATGATCATCACCCGCTGTACCAAGGTGATGGTCCAGAGAGCCCTGATGATGGTAGCTGTTTAACCGGGGATGCCACACATAGCCATCAAGCTGGTAGTCATATCAGTGGCAGCAGCAGCAGTGGGAGTGATTCTAACTGGACACCCGATCATGTTGCATATCCGCACCCAAACGAGTTGGTTTCTCCTGTTTCTACTCTGTCAATCAATTACTCGGGCAAGTCATCTTTTAACTCCCCTTTGGGTAGCAGACTTGATGAAGTAGAAGGATGCAGGGAGACCTTGGTAGAAAATTTTCGGCTTCCTGACTTCTTTGATGAGTCTCATGTTTGGCAATTTAGAAAAGGAATGGAGGAAGCAAGCAAATTCCTTCCAAATGGTAACATATCATTCAACCTTCAAATGAATGGATTACCTCCAGACTCTAAGCTGGAAGTGAAGGAAGTTCTTCCCAATGGCAACTTTGTGATTGACACAGAAAACAATGTGTCGGTCCAAGATTCAAAAACTGGCAAACAGTTTACTTCCAACAGAACCTTGATGGTTAATCCTAACTGTAGTAGGCAGGAGTTGGAAAAAGATGTAACCAAGTGTCTTCCCAACGGTAATGCGATGGTTAATCTAGAAAACAGTGCCTTACCTAGAGCTGCAAAACTGGAAGCCAATAATTTTCTGCCAAATGGTAGTGTGGTACTCAACCAAGAAGACAATGCATCGCCTAGAGTTTCAAAGCAGGAAGCAATTAATTTTCTACCAAATGGTAGTTTGTTACTCAACCTAGAAAAGCAAGAGGCAGTGCATGATTTGAAGCTGGGTATTAACAACATCAACATCAAAGTGGAGAAAAGGGATGAAAGAGAGTCCTTGATGGTGAAATCTACAGATTCTAATGATCAGAATGGATTTAGAGGGCATAAGAACCCTCACAGTGAAGATGCAGAATTAGAAGTGGGAAGGAGTAACAAACACTCAGCAATCAGCTTCTCTTCAGATACTGTTCGGTCAGAAATGTTTGACCAGGTCCTGTTATGTAGAAAAGGTAAATGTGTTGAGTTGGTAACCAATCTTCGAGAAGCTATGCAGAATAGCTTGGGTAAAAATGTGCAGAATGGGCATTCAAAAGGATCTAGTGGCACAAAGTCTCGTGGTAAAAGGCAAGGCAAAAGGGAAGTTGTGGACCTAAGGGCTCTCCTTATTCATTGTGCTCAAGCTGTAGCCACTGACGATCTTCGAAGTGCAAATGAGCTTTTAAGACAAATCCGGCAGCATTCGTCACCTTATGGTGATGGTACACAGCGATTAGCTCATTGCTTTGCAGAAAGCTTAGAAGCGCGTTTATCTGGTACAGGAGGCAATATCTATTATAACCTGAAAACTAAAAGAAATTCAGCTGCCAGCATCTTGAAGGCACACCAATTATATCTAGCTGCTTGCCCTTTCAAGAGGATCTCTCATTACTTATCGAACCAAACTACCTTGAATGTCGCTGAGAATGCAACCAAGCTGCATATCATTGATTTTGGTATCCTATATGGGTTTCAGTGGCCAAGCTTCATCCAGCGTCTTTCAGCAAGACCTGGTGGTCCTCCAAGACTTCGTATAACAGGAATTGATTTTCCTCAACCTGGTTTCAAGCCTGCTGAAAGGATTGAGGAGACTGGGTGTCGATTATCAGAATATGCCCGCATGTTCAATGTCCCATTTCAGTATAAGGCAATAGCATCCAAGTGGGAGAATGTTGAAATTGAGGACCTTGATTTGGATGATGGTGAGGTCTTGGTTGTCAATTGCTTGTATAGAATGAGAAATCTGCCTGATGAGACTGTATTTGTAGATTGTCCAAGGGACATAGTGCTCAACAAAATCAGGAAGATGAACCCAAAAGTTTTTATCCTTGGCATAATTAATGGAGCATACAGCGCTCCTTTCTTCACAACACGATTCCGTGAGGCACTATTCCAGTACTCTGCATTTTTTGATATGCTTGAAACTAACACTCCCCGGGATCATCCTGAAAGGATTCTGATAGAAAGAGAAATATTTGGCCGAGAGGTCTTGAACATCGTTGCATGTGAGGGCTCAGACAGGATTGAGAGGCCAGAGGTCTACAAACAGTGGCAGGTTCGAAATCAGAGAGCTGGATTTGTGCAACTCCCTTTGAACCAGGATATAATGCAGAAATCAAGGGAAAAAGTAAAGCATATATACCACAAGGATTTCATGGTTGATGAGGACAGTCAGTGGTTGCTGCAGGGCTGGAAAGGAAGGATACTTCAGGCTCTCTCTACATGGGTGCCCAGCAAGAACCATCATGACTACTAAGTCTTTCTTAAGTTTCTTTTACTTGAGCCTTCTTTCTTTCATTTCTTGCAAGATATTATATCCATGAGATGTACCTGAAACGTAAGGATATATGCGTTGAATTCTGCATAAATATTGAAGGTGACGTAGGCCTTGCTAGAGGGTAAGATGTAGATAAATTTTGCAAAATCGACCTCTCCAGTTTTGTGGTTGCGATATGGAAGAGGTGGCATGCATAAGGATGGGAGAGGAGGGGATGAGTGCCACCAGTTTTGAGTTTGACAAAGCAAGAGAGGTACTTATGTTGTCCTTTTTTTTGTGGTTATTATGTATTTAAACAATTTACTTCTAATGTTGCTATCAAAATGTCTTTTGCTGCACCTCTTTTAACTACTATGGTGCATTTAAGGATGACAAATTGTGAAGAGTTGTAAGTGAGGCCTATGAAGGCTCATTTACAGTAGTTGCAGGTCATTAGTCTCTTTGGTGCTTGCTCTCTCTCTCTCCCCCCCCCCCCCCCACAATTCTTGGATGAAATTTCGTTGGATAAAAATGTGCGTATGTTATGCAGGATAGGGCTGGTGAGGAGAAACCTAAGCCACTATGTTTCAATTTCCGAGATCTAAAGCCCAGGACCTTGAAATGAGGGCAGTCGACAGGGAACCACTGGGATAACTTTAAGGTGTCTGCAACGTTCTGGTCTTTTAGAACTTTTCCCGCTAAGGGAGAGAGAGCAAGAGAGAGAGAGAGAGAGCATGAATTTATAGTGTAGTTCATATTTAATAAAGCATCCCTTTATTTATACATTAAGGTTGAATTACTCAAAGCAGGTAACATGCTCAAGAAATATGGCAGGAATGCCGTCGATTGAATTCCTTTTCCTCTCATGTATTGCTCCCTAGGAGTCGTCTGCATTGAATGCTCTGCTGATGAGGGATTTGGCACATCTTGTTTTTGGAGCTGCTAGGTTCAGCAGTTGGTTTTCCTTTCGTATGGTCTGATGCCTCTATGTGCCCCTGTTTCTCTCTCTCTCTCTCCCTCTCTTTGGGCATTTGCTGTGTTTATCCTATTTTTTGGCAATAAAGGTTGGAACCTTACCCCTTTATTGGCAACTATGTTTTCTGGACCATCTCTGAGATGCATCCATGCTGATGGAGGACGTTTTGAAGGTGGTGCATACACAAGAACAAGCATTTCCTTTGCACTTTCTCTGCTCAAGAAATTGAATGGTGTGTTCCTATTTGCCATAGGATCAAAAGATAGCCCACTTTTTGGATGGTATTCGTGGGCTTAAGATAGTTAATTTGTTAAAAGAATAAACTTTTTAATCGCAGTTTTGAAATGGAACCATTTCTAGGCCATCATACCTATGCCTTGTTAGCGCGTGTGCCAGAAATTCTTTTGCCATCTTTTGGCTAAAATCTGAGCCATGGATAGTTCTAGTATAGACTATTTTCTGATAAATGTCACTTTAATGCATTCTATATCAGGAAAAAATAAAGTATCTCAACCCATGTAGTTTCTGACATTTGTCGCACAGCTAACTTCAATTAGAAGTGAAAATAAAACTTCCGGTGCACTTGTCATTCACATGAATAGTTCACGTGCACACACGGCCGTGGTGCTTGAGCGTGAACTTGGCCTTGACGCGCAGTTATCTCCAATATTCTTCATTCTGAACAATGCCATCCATCGGTCTTTACTGAATCAGAGAAACTTAAGTGTCTGATACGTCTGAAGATTATCATGGATTTTCCATTCCAGATGAACAGAAGGCATAGCCGCATAGGCGAAATTTTCATTTATTCCCTAGCATGCTCTAAACTGAGGTGCTTTGGGTGGTTGAGGTTCTTTCTTCAAACTAAATGAACTTGAAAGACATGCTGCATTTGGTGTAACTCTGACCATCTTCTTCTTCCCGTACATTGATTTCCAAGAGTCCTTTTTCCTCCATGTATAGACAAATGCTTTTGGTTCGCAATCCTTTCTATTACTTCTCCCTGTTTCCTTCCAAACATTCAATGTCTTTTTTTTTTCTTCCCTAATCTCCTATCATGACATACGAAGGGGAAGGTCAGTAGTTTAATCATCAATGCTTTAATAGTTGAGCATATTAATCAATTCTTTTCAACTTAAAAATATGAGGTTTTATTGAACCAACCTAAAACGCAATATCCTCTCGTGTTTTATGCTTCTATTCAAGTGGTGCTCTTGGCTCATCAAACCATCTTGGTGGGTCAAACCCCGATCCACCTACAGAAAGAACACAAAATCGCCGTTAGAATTACTAGAACGAGTACATTCATCATTCAATAATGATTTGAAAGCTTAATCGGACAACACCTTTCAGCACACATAGGAATGTGAAAGCACTTCCATTCTCTTCAACAACAAAACTGACTGGTTATGTTTAGAGACCGCTGACAAACATGATTACGTCCGTGAGTTTATATTTATGTGAATCACGTCATGAGTGGCCTTCCATACAAGTTAACAAATTGACTATCTTTCTTTTGTTCCTGCAAATTTAAAAATACCCAACGTAGCGTTGGACACTCCAATGGCTAATATTAGTTAATTTCTAAGTAATTTGGAACGATCTTCAGGATGAAAACATCATTTTGATGTTGTATTTATAAGCCCACAGAGTACCCTTAATGCCATTATGGTGCATAAAATAATGAGTACCAGTTTCAAGTTTGTGAAGACCACAAAAGAAAGTAGCAAACTTCTTGACATCCATGGAAGCTGGTGGAAGTTAATATAACCATACCCACATACGTCTGCCCATCGGTATATCCAATCCACAATGCATGGGGAACCGGGAATGAGTATTTCATTTTTTACGTAGCATGTGCATTAGCTATGCTGGATGCAAGTATTAGTGGACATGGTATAGGTTGTGATTAATAAGACCAGAAATTGAGCACAAAGTTGGTGTCGTTACAAAGCTGATGGTTTTATATATAATATTGACGACATTAGAAGCATTTCCCCCCCCCCCCCCCCCCCATGCTTGCACATGAGGATTATGTGGCAATGAAACAGCGTCAGTGATAATGATTTTTGTACATTATAGATGTTGTGAGTTGCAATCGAAGAAACCATCATGAACTAATGATTACTGTGATGCTGCAAAAATGTCTATAGAAGTAGATGATGAAACATAGATTGTCAGCAAGGTGCTGCAAGATCACAACAGCAATATTCATGACAAACTGATGGTTCTAGCTGATGATTCTATCATAAGGAGATGATGCTAGTGGTGGAACACAAGATTGTTATACAATTGCTTGATAATAAATGGCTTAAATACTGATGCTTGGTGTTTCCATGTATAATCCTGATGTCTTAGCATAAGACAGTACATGTTTGCAAAAGAGGATGGTAAGCAAGCAGCTTTTGCGTATAGTTATGATACTGTTTCTTGAGAATAAGATATTGGAAAAAAAAAGCTACCTATATTCTTTCATCCTCCAGCTTATATACCAAATCAATTTTTGAGCTTTGTTAAGTAAATTGCAACAACGTAGTTTTGCCAATTAGGTTGCCTAATCATGGATAGAACGTTCAGGATGAATGATTGACGTATCAGATAATCTATATATTTCTCATGGTTAAAGGATGCAAGTTCATGCATGCAATATCCACAACGCATAATATAACAAGCTTTCAAGTAATAGAGCTACTATTATGATACAAAGGAATGAAGGAACCCTATACTTGAAAAAGATGTTGCTTCCACCTTTAGAGTGCCGCCCAGCAGAGAATCTGCGAGTAAGCTGAAACCGTGCACATGGGGGTACTTTCTTTAAAATATCACTGACATGAAATTATGACTTATTGTTGCATACTGCTCTGACCGTTGAGCTTGGCGTGCTACCACTGAACTCTCTGGCCTAGGCCTCTACTTTGGTGGGACAAAAAAGCCTTGAACATCAGAGACATTTCATTTATCATGAGCAGTTAAGATCTCACTGGTAATTGAATCAAGGCTCTTAAAAAAGATACTTGCTGACAAAACCTCAAAAGTATTTATCTTAGATTATTCGTAGGAGCATATCTTCACATCCATTGGCAAATTTAGTGCCAGTTGTTTCCATCTTATTGATTCTAGTGACATGCTTGATATTCCCACTGACGTGCAAGAAATGCTTCTTTCTTTGAACAGTTAAGCCATATGCCTTACCATAATTTTACATATTTCGTTGTATTTCTTCTAATAATTGATTATATTGACAACAAGACTATCATAAAATTAAGAATAGGACTACAAAATTGATTTTGTCTACAAAGCATGGCAACCAACAAGAATCCAGTCACAATGCCTTCACAATGGACTTCAACCTCCATCGTCTATAATCATGGGTTCTTAAAAATAAATGAAGAGTAACATTCTGGAGAATGAATCAGTAAAATAAAACCAGGAGCAAAATTTGGGAGATAAAACAATTGAATTGCCAAAATCCAACAACCATGCAAACTTTTTCTGATGTACTGGAAAAAGTTGAAAAGTAAATAAATAATAAGTAACAGCTCACCAAGCGGATTACAGCGGCAAAGACGCCAGGCAGTCAATATTGTCCCCTTAATAACACCATATTTCTTGTAAGCTGCCATTGAATACTCACTGCATGTGGGCATATATCTGCAGCTTGATGGCAGCAATGGTGAGATTTCCCCTGTACCAACAGAAGGACCAATCAGAGAAACAAAAGTAGATAACAGTTAAAATGAACAAGAAGAAGCGAGCTTACTCTTATATAATCTCAGAAGAGAGAGTGCAGCTTTCACCCCCAAATCTTCTTCTTGCTCATCTAACAATTCAAAATGACATAATACTATTTTGAGCTATAAAAGAAATGTACATCATGAGATTGACATTTTAAGTTCCCAGTATTCCTTCTCTCATAAATTACATGATTTAAAAATTGTTTAGTAAGCAAACCATGTTGACCACATCCGGAATTCCTTGACAGAGCCGAATGTCAATCTGGATATGATACTGCCATGGCTTTCAGATTACTTATTTTCACCATGACAGTATGGATTGAACCGAAACAAGAAACTTTTCAACTTTCCTATTCATTTGATCAACTAGTAAAGAAAATGAATTTGCATCATTCAGTTTATGCATACTGAAGCTAATAATTTCATTTTTCTACTAGAAGATCTTACTTGGAAGGAAAAAACATCCGACCACATTAATAGATTTGTTTGTAAACACGGGCCAAGACACATAAACTTACAGCAGTAATTATGAATTTTAAGAGACAAAAAGTAAAAGGAAATCAGAATAACAGTATATATTGAAAATATCATGAAACATATATCCCAGATCACTTAGGTCAGGCATAAAACCTAGACCACTAAAATTCTGGTTAAAAAACATGTTGAACAAAAAATGAACATGTTATCATGTTTATGACTACTAATTTAGTATAAAATATGCATTGATTCATGTTATTTTTCATGAAAGATATTGAACTTTTTACTATAAAAAAGAGCCATTAAATTTTTATGAATTGAAAACACATTTAACTCTAAAAATGATTGAGTTAATATATGTTTCTTGTCAAATCATTCTTTGTATATTTATAAGGTTTGATTGCACAAAGGTACATTGTTTATCTGTTTTAAGGGGTCTGGTTTTTGTTTCTTGCCTAAGTGGTCTCATATGTATATATATATATATGTGTGTGTGTGAGAGAGACATAGATGAAGGGCGTCAGTGCAGAAGCCGGTGGCGATGATTCCAACAACTTTTTCTGAATAGTTCATATTACTCCTTGTCTTGGCAATTTTAAGAGAAAACAGCAGAAGCAATTTTTTATTGAGTAGCCCAGACGGAAAGGGAAACAAATAATGCTTCACTCGTAATTGACGATTGTCGCCTCTTCGTCCAAAGACACAAGGGAAAAAATTGGCAGGTTCACTCATAATTAACGATTCTCGCCACTCTGCATCCACGTCCAACAAGAACTGTGTCACCACAACATGTCTGAATTTCTCTTTGATAATTACAGAACTTAGACTGGAGGCCACTAGCAGATATCAACCAAGTTTCAGACTAACCAAGCCAGATGTCCGTCCACCACAAAGGTTTTAAGCAGATTATAAATCATCACAATGTGACACAATCAAGGTTGGCGACAAGGAAAAATAAGGAGAACATAGTTCAATAACGGAAAAAAGAAACCTCACGTGAAATAAAAACTTAAGATATTATATGGTAATTCGCACTTTTTATTTAAATAGCAAAAGCGCAAACAAGTTTCTCGTGTGATAAGAAAGCAATTTCAGAAGCGTGAGTCCAAATTGCAGAGAGTTTCGTTATTGCTGGATAAAATATATTGGTTCTGATTAGGGGATTGGAATCTAATGCACTCGCTACTTGCTTGCATTCTGAGTTGACTATAGCCTACACTTGATATTTAGGAATCCGTGAAGCAGTTTCCTACTGAAAAATTGCTTACCTGCTGACGAATTCTGGCTCGAATTCTTTTCCCCCGCGCATCTCCTTCGCCTTAGCTGTTGTTTTCGGAAAACAAATGGAGAAAATGAGGAAGAGAAAAAGTCAAAACATATTTATGAGAAAACGTAATAAAAGAGAGACTGAAAAGAACAATGAAGCTAGGGTTTACAAGATTGCGAAGAAACTAGAAGCAAATTTTGGGGTTTATAATTCAGAAAATACAATAGAAATTTGAATTCTTAACGAATGAAAAGAATCCATCGATGTCCTGGATAGAAGGAGGAAAAAGATTGAAAGTAGGAATTTTGGCAAATTTGAAGCTATCCGTCTATTGCCGATACAAAAAATCGATGGTCGGAGGTTCCACGACAAAGTCAGAAATCCACCGTTTGGCATCTAGGTGAACGGAAGAAATAACTCGGAATTTTAAGAAAATGGAAATTGATGACCTCGGAATCCTGGAGAAATTACCTGACGAGCTGCGTGGAGAGGAAGGGTGGAGGCCTTGGAGTCTGAAAAGACTATCGACGACCGACTTCCATGGAAAGAGCGAGGGAAGCGGAAGGAAGAGTCCCGGAATTCAGTGGAAGAGTAAGAATTGCAAGGGAAAATGGAGGGGGAGAAGGCGAGGGCCATCGGAAAAGGGGAAGCAAAGGGCACCAAGTGGGCGCGGGAAACAAACGGCCCTTCTCCCACCCGTTTTGAAATTCTCTGGCTCAACGATGAGATGGCTGAGCCACTGGCCTGTTAGGGAACTTTTCATTCGAAGTACTATATTTTTTTAATAATCTTATATACGAGCCTGGAACGATTGATTTCTCCAAAGAGGTGAAAGCTAATGTTTTGTAACTTTGGCTCTTTAAGATAAACAAAAATATTTTTCACGTTTATACAAAAATGAGGGACATCTTTTTTTTTTTCCTTCTTAATTGATACTTAGCCTTAGCTATAGATGAAGAACCATGCTAAAACATAGCTCCTTCTTTGAATAGTTATTAGTAATTAGTTGTATTTAACAACAATGTTCGAAATTCTACTGTCTTCTTATATTGGGACTTCTCATATAGTTAACTAATTTTCAATCGCCCAGGTCTTGTGCGGCTGTCCTATATAACTAGAACCTGCTCCACCCGAATTGAACCACTAATATCAATCACCTGATATTAGCAATTACAAGGAAACTTCTTCGTTTTATAAAACAATCTGTAGATACACATTAGGTAGAAAGTTCTCTGCAATTTACATATTGTCTGGTCTCTCCACGTGTTTGTAGAAACAAAAGGCGTGCAAGAGAGAGAGAGATAGAGTTGTGTAATTGTGGAGAACTTTATTTAAAAAATATGGTAGTGAAACAATTTGGAAGAAATTATCTTATTAAATGTAAAATAGTTTTTAATATATTTTAATGTTCTTTGCTCCTCAAGTGTGTGTGTGTAAATTATTTTACAAATTTAGGCAGTTATTTGTAAATTTAAATTGTAAGTATTTAAATTTAAATTGTATCCAGGCGATTCCGTCAAACAAAACCAACCAGGTCCTGGGTTTTTTTTTTTTTAATATTCCGGGAATGTTTGGTAGGTGGAAAACTTATCCCGGTACCCTTGACAGCGGACGACTTCTCTCAAGGTTCGACTCTTTTCCACACAAAAATTGGAGTTCACAGACAACTTATGAGGGATAACTAAACTGTTCGATGGACTGGTCTATGTCATTCATCAGCGAAGAATGTCCCGCTCATGAGACGCGTCCTCAGGACGCACTGTATCTGAAAGGCGGGGCGTTTTCAGCCACTGTTTGAAGGTAAGGTTAATATTTCACCAAGGTAGAAGTTGTCGCGGCTCAGTTCATTACCTGCCGAGAAGTTAAATTCCCGGTCCATTCCAACGGTAACCCGTTCAACGCGAGGTGGTGGAAGTCGTCCCCCCGCGTCAAGTACTTTGTTTTGTTTTTGTTTTTCTTTAAAAAAAAAAAAAGTCAACGACGACCGACGCCCAAGTCCCAACCCTTACATCCGAGGCCCAGAGGTCGTCCCCTCCGCGCGAGGGCGCACCCTATCTCTCTCTGTCTGTGCGGCGATGAGGAAGTTCTTGAACTTCCATCACCGGCAGCAATCGACGACGCCGGTGCCGGAGGTGGTTCCGGCGTCGACGCCGACGGTCTTCTCATGGCCACCGGAGTTCCTCTGCCCCCTCTCCTCGCAGCCGATGTCCGACCCCATCATTCTGTCATCGGGTCAATCTTACGAGCGTAATTGCATCTTCGCCTGGATCCAGTCCGGCCAGACAGCCTGCTACCTCACCGAGCAGCCGCTCTCCCCTGCGGAACTCAGCTGCTCCTTCGTCCCCAACGTCTCCCTCCGCTCCGCCATCCACCGGTTCTGTCAATCCTCCCGCCTCGAGCCCCCTTCCGCGCCTTCCAACGAAGAAGCCCGCCTTTTCGTCGCCAATCTCCTTCCCGAGCCCCAGCCCCAGCCCCTGCCGCCAGCCCCTGCCGCACCACCCGTCCGAGCCGCTCCGGTTATCCAACCGCGTATCTACCATTCCGCCACCAACTTCAACTCCGGGAACTCTGGCGTCTTCCCTCTTCCTCTATCCTCTCGGCCATCTCATCGAGACGAACCGCCTCCTGAGGACACTCAGGATGTAATTCCGTGTAGCCTGGCTCATAAGCTCCGGAGCTATGACAACGACGAGCAGGCGGCCGCGGCCCGCGAGATACGGCAGTTAACGCGGTCGGACCCTGCGAGCCGATTGACGATCGCGTCGGACGGGGCCCTGCTCTCGGCTTTGCTCCAGGCAACCGCGTCGCCGGATTCTCGGGCCCAGAGCGACTCGGTCGCGACGGTCGTCAATCTCTCGCTGGAGAGAGAGAGCAAGGTGCTGCTGGTCCGCGCCGGCGTTCTCCAATTCCTAATAGACGCTCTCCGGAGCGGGTGCAGCGAGGCAAGGGGTCACGCCGTGGCGGCGCTCTTCAGCCTGGCTGTGGAGGAGGAGAACCGGATCGTGATCGGAGTCATCGGAGCCATCCCGCTGCTGCTTCGTCTCGTGGGAACTTCCGGCGCCGGCGATCGCGCCACCGCCGAGGACGCGGCCATGGCGCTCTACTACCTATCCTTGGAGCGAGGGAACAAGGCGAAAATGATCCGGGAGGGCGCAGTGCCGATGCTGGTCCGGCGCGCCAGAGGGACGACGGAGGGTGAGGACGCCGGGAGTATCCAGGCGAGATGCTTCATGATCTTGTGCAACCTCACCGTGGGGGAGGAAGGGCGGAGATCGCTGCTCGGCTCCGACGCCCTCGCGGCTGCATCGGAGGCCATCGAGATGTCGACCGGCGCCGGACCGGTGGAGGAACAAGCTCTCGCGCTGATGCTGCTCTTGGTGGGAAAGGGGAACGGGCGGTACGCGCCGACGGGGCTGCCTCAGCCAGTTATTCGCGAGGTGACGAGGCTGGCGCAGCAAGGGAAGGGGAGGATAAGGGAGAAGGCCACTGCTCTGCTCATGTTGTTGAAGGAGGCCCAGGCGGCGGAGCTCCCGTCCCGTCCCGCCCGCGGCGGGGACTGGGACATGATGCCGCCGCCGCCACCGGCGATGCAGGACGCGAACAGCATCACAGGCCCCAAGACAGCTGGCTTCTGACTGGCGGTTAGTCTTAGTCAACACGAAGCCCTTTGAAAAATTGTAAAGATGTGTTTTTACTTCCCAAACTTCTTTCTCCTTTGCCCTTTTTTTTTTCTTTCATTCATATACATATTTTACAGTTTGGATTTGGATTTCATTTGAATTCTGGTTGTGTTTTTTTTGTGATATTTTCATGGGCTTTTTTATTTGGAAAAAGGAGATATTTAAATATATTAAAGGGGATATTTTAGAATAAAGGCATTTCAGCAGATTCGAAGAATGTCAAGATAGGAAAATGAAAGAGATCTACAATTTTTAGTGTCGACTTCTTTCCATGGTCACCATTTTGAGAAGCATCAATGTAGTAATGAAATTTTCTGTGATCTTTATTGAGAATGGTTGGATAGAACCAGATGAAAGTTAGATTTTTATGGGCCCCAGGATTCAATTCTTCATTAAAATCTAGTTTGGTCTCGGCCGTTTATTTCTTCCTCAATCTTAAGAAAATTATTCGTTGCGCTTTTACTTTTCTTAAAACTTGCATTTGTGAAGGAGAATACTGACTGATCCGTTTGAATATACTTTCTTTCTGGTTTAAAATATGTTAGAGAGAGAAACAATAAATAGAAAAGCTGTTGTATCATGCGTGAGAGGTCACAATCTAATTTAATTTCCCCCAACTTTTTCGTTGAGTCAGATTCACCTTGAGAGTGCTGCCAGTGATAGTATTTTCTTTTTGCCCTTTTCAGTTTGAGTGGGCAATCATTTGTTGGTTAAGAAGATTAGATTTCTTAACTACATTGATGTAATCGCCCAACACTTCCTCAACCACTCGTGGTTGAATTTCACTTTAATCCGGGCTTGAAACGCTTCATTTACTCGGAGCCATGGAATTTTCATCCTCCCGATTGTCTTTATCATCAAACATCCAGCATTTAGTAACCAAAGTATTACACAGTCAATAAGCAAAATCATGTTTTTCTGTGGATTTCGTCGAGCCTAGATTAAGTAGAAATTGTACTTTTATTCTACCATTCAAAGAAGAGTCGAAGCTTCCACCCAACTTCTCGTCCTCTTAAGATACATTGTCTGCTTTTAGTCGCTCCCACCATTCCTTTTACAGCACAAAAAACAAAGAAGAGTCGAAGCTTCCACTCAACTTCTCGTCCTCTTAAGATACATTGTCTACTTTTAGTCGCTCCCACCATTCCTTTTACAACACAAAAAACGGACACTTTGAATATTCGAAACAGAGATTGATTGCCTACCAACCCCTACCCCATCCGTTTTACCCCTACCCCATCCGTTTTGCCAAACTTAGTTTATTTCAAAGTCATAAAAAAACAACTAAATCAACCGCACTCAAGGTATCTTAAAAATTTAAAACACATTAATTTAGCATGAAACAAGCATCTCCTCCACAAACACATTCTTTTGATGATTGAAGTGACAGAATTGGGCATCCAAAACCTGCTTATTTGCAAATCTAGCACTTGAACAAGTTGTTTAACTTTAATCCTCCCCTTCAAAGGATATCTAAATTGATTATTAGCCAACCAACTCATACCAGTCGAATGTAGCTGAAAATTCTCTTGATTGTGTTCAGCTGGAAAACTTAAACAACGGATGAAGATGGGCCTCTTTGGAAGCCACGCATATAAGTTTGTAAGGTTTTAAATATAAGAAGATTCTGTTTTTAAGGCCCCACCTCGCTTTCTGATGATAATGACCAATAAAGGGTCTAGCTTTGCCGTTAGACTTGAACTCCTGCAACTATCCTGGTTGAGTTAATGGAAGTGAATTACTTTTGCAACACGTCGGACCAAATAAATAATCCTCAAGGGATATACTAAAGGTTTCAACACATTCGATGATAGAGAAGCAAAAAGTTGATTGAACTTAACCGGAGTTGGGCAATATCTAATTAGACGTCACAAAAAAGTGCAGAGCAATTCCACTTTTTACTTCGAAACTCAATTATTAAAATTGACAACGTTGCTCTGATTGTCTTCTTCCTTTTCGAAGTCATTCACAAGACAAGACTAACTAGGAAAAGGACAACCTCTAGGGGGTCAAATGTTCGTCTTAATATTAAAAAGAGGCTTCATGGTTCTCAAATTCTTTGTATGGGCCACACTCCACAGTTTTCTTGATCTTACAACTCCACCCAAGTTACAAGCCAAGTGAATATAATCGCATGAAGAATTTAGTGGAAAATCTAGGCCTTTCTGAGAATTAAAAAAAAAAGTTAGCCTGACAGCTGAAATTTACTAACAATTGAATGGACATGGAGGATCCCCTCCGTGTACGGTCGGGAGATTTTGGTAGTTAGCAGGAAGACTGAAAGCAGCCTTCAGTAGAAGAACGGTCCACAATAGCGCGTCCAACATGGAATAAAGGCCTGTCTTCACCTCAAGGATTATTTTCAGCACCGCTCACAGGCATTTTTACCACACTTTTACCATATCTACTCAGCAGATTTAAGTCAGTCCTTCATTACTGGCATTTTTCACAAAATGAACCAAATCTGATCTGCAGATTTAATGTCAACTATTTTTTTTTGGTCTACAGAATCAGTCAATCATTTGCCAAATCGGTCTGATGTTTCTACAAAACTCAGAATAAGAACAGCAGTAAAAGTAAAACCCCTGGGCGAACTTCCCGGATTGACAGTTAATGCCCATGGAGTCGAACGGCAACTGACCAGTGACCACCTGCCTTTTTCAGATTGCAGAGAAACCACTCTTTGGTTGGAGACCTAACTGACACTGGTTTAATCTGCAGTACCTATGGTCGTCAACGGTACGATGAAAAACTCTGCAAACCCATTTCTTTGGAAGAGTTTGGACTTTGGAGTAACTATCAAACAAAGCCTGTCTCCGCAGTATGTGCCTACGTGGTATGAATTCCTCAAATATAATTGTTCTGCTTCCCAACTCCTATCTCCATCCCACCCAATAGGTGGTATGAATTTCCATAACATTTCTCAAGTCGCATGAGGAAATGGTGCATCAGAACTGCTCTCAGAACCAGAAACCTAGAAGACGTCGCTTGGGGTAGTGTAGCTCAATTGTCAGGCTTCAACATTCAAAAGTTCAAATATGCTGAAGAGGACAAAGGCCCATGCGACATTGGATTACTTGACGATGGAAACAGACAGCTGCCAAAGTGCTGAAGACCTTTTTCCAACACACGGACTTAAAAGACATGTGGGAGATGCATGGTCAATTTTTGACCAAAACTAGGCAATTATGTCACAACCTAAGAAGAACTAATTGAAAAGAGCCCTAAAGTTTTCCACATTAAAATTTCCCTCAACCAGTTTTTGACCAACAATCTGCAATAAATGTTTACAGTTCTTTTGACATGGCTTAGACATCATTTTACCACAATCGATCATGTCCCTGCACGTGTGCATGTGCACACCACCAAAATGCAAAGGGAGAAAAAGCAATAGCATGAATCCTAGTGAGTCACATGACAAAATGAAGAAATACAGCTACATGTTAACAATAACAGTCCAGCTAAGGCTACTGAAGGAAAAACTGTAGCAAGTCTCACCGTAAAACTGGTCAGCATTTAAAGGATATAACAAGACAGCAACTCAAACAAGGACCTTGGCTCACACGCTCAAACGAGGACCTTGACCAATCAGCCAAAACATAACACCAAAGAAGAATATAAGGCAGAAACTCAAATGAGAACCTTCACTGGTCACCCAAAATTACAGATTAATGCAGGCACACATGAAAAAACTGTCAAACTGCAAATGATCGTTCATTCAGCTAATGGAAGATATACAATATAAGGATATTAGCTAAACATGTAACATGAGCATCAAAGAATTTGTATGTCCTCAAAAGGAAACTGCACACCAACGGTTGACTGATAATAGTGTGAACTTACAAGATCACATTCAAGGACATAGATCTTGGCATAAATTTCATTGGCATCAATTGCTTATCCTGAAGATTTTAATAAATTTCAGGAAACAAATAATGAACATATCATGGTCAAACTTAACTAAAAAATAAAGATACAGTTACAGACAGATAGGCAGTGTCCTTCGATGTTACCTATCCCTTTGGAAGGACACATGAATCATTGACTAGTCTACAGCATTAACTCCTTTGCTTATTTTGACCAGTTGGTGGCCTTAGAACTCTCCAATCCAATCGGCTTTGACTCTGCTGCTTGGAAGTGCCTGCCATGTTATTTGATGGTTTACTGTGACACACACTTTTAGTAAACTGAGATTCATTGACCATGTCCATCTCTACTTTTGGTTTCTTTGTTTTATGCTCATCATCGGATTCACTGTCAGTTCTTGCAACATTGTGATCTGACTCAGACTCAGGAGCGCCATTTCCTCTGGTACAAGACAAAAAGGAGTTTAATATAAGATGCTGCAAAATATTTTCACTTAAGGAAAAACATCTGTTTATCATAAGAGGTTCTTCATGCATTCGTCTGGTTCCCAGAGATTATTTTATACTGCATATTCCTGCCAAACAACCAAATGACCTCCTATGCAATAGAAGAAACTGATGATGCTTGGAAACAGTCAACAGATGCAAACTTAGGCATAGTGTTTTCAACATGCCAACAAGGCAGGACCGCACCAGCCCAGTTTGTTAACTGCACCAGCAAACAAGAAAACGACCATTTGTTAAAACCAGACTGTACACGATGTGATCCGCATTATAATTTCCTTCCATTCTTTTCAAGGTAGCAAATCAACTAGGGCTTCATTACAGAACTAGCTGCCAGAAACAACTTGCCATTTTTTATGTCATGCACAATGCTTTAGAAATACTGGTTTAAGAAAAACCTCTAAATCAACCAAAGAAACAGGGTCCATTTCACCCAAACACAGTCTTGCAAGATGATCTTACTCAGGTAGAAAAGTGAAAAATAAACCAAAAATCAGGGGGGGGGGGGGGGGGGGGGGGGGGGGGGGTTGTCCAGCATAGGACCGCAGAACCTTTATTGATAATAACTTCACTTCATTCCAAGAAGGAAAATGAACGACTTAATCTTCAAAAGAGGGCAGGGAAGGACTGGAGGACAAGTGCAAGTGAATAACCAACCTGTCTGTCTGTTGAGAGCTCAGCAAGAAAGGGAGGACAAGGGCAAATGAAACACCTACTGTCTGTTCAGAGTTCAGAAAGAGATAAGCATGACTAATGCAAATGAAAATCTACCTGTCTGTTGAGAGCTCAGCTTTGCTTGCATCATGATGTTGTGATAGACCATGTCCTTCTGCTTCCTCGTTCAGTTTCTAAGAAGAGAAAGGTGAAGGATTCATGTTTTCAGGAAGCATTGTGGAAAGGATGCCACCATACAAGGACACTCAAAGACTTTACACTTGAGATTTGCTGAAAATGCTTGCCATCGTACTTACATCTACAAAAGGATTAAAGCTTTGAAATGACATTCGACCTTTTACGGCACCTGGATGAGGATCCCCCTCCATTATGACGATGCTGCAAGGATACATTTCAAGTTTCACCCTTTAAATGCATCATTATACACGAGCTATGGTGACAGTTACTCACAAGTCACAAATACACAATCAATATAAACACATGCATCACTCAAGCAGGAAGAGTTTGAAAAAGGAAAAAAACATGATGTGGGATGTTGAAGATCAAAGGCAAACACCATAAGCAAGATAGATATGGAGAACTAACAGAACAAATATTCAAAAACCATTTTCATGTCACTTGTTAAAAGATAAATCAGGTTTAATATAACCAATGAAAAGATAAAAGAACATTTTACAAATGTCCCACTGTCACCAGCACAAGTAAGATAACTACAATCAAAGGAAAAAAATACTAGGATACCTTTAGGACATGTGTGGATGGGGGAGAAGGAAAGGATCGACATTAATAGATTTAACACAGTTTTTTTATTAAAATCATGCTTCAGGTTATGTCCTTGTGAAATAACCCATGATTTTTTTAATCCATGAAGCTCTGATCCATTATGAGCCATTGATTTTTGGTGTCTTTAATCTTCCTTATTATACGTCCAATGATTTGTTTCAAAACTTAATCTTAGTTTGTTAGATAAACCATGCAGATCACATGCATCAAATTGTGTTAACCATCCAATCATATGCCTGTGCATAAGGCTGGATTCTAACTTCTACCAATCCTAAGCATTTAAGGAAGAGAGATGGAGAGAGAGATAGAGATAGACCCAGTTGTCATGGCGTCAACTTTGGTAGAAGTTGGGATCTAGTTTCCCGTTAAAAAATAAATCTGTAGTTGGTTTTTCTCTGACTTCGAAACTAGCACTACATGACATCCTGCAAGATTAGTAAGGTATCAAGTGCGCAAGAGAAACTATCTAAAAACAATCGAATACATATGAATTATGCAAATTTAGGATCCAGAGAACAGCCGAATCATTCTATGCCATTAAAACACATCGCTTGTCCTTTCTCCTTTTTCCAAAATCTCCTCCTTTTCTGTTACAGTAAAATGCGAACTGGTTTTTAGCATTTTCTGACCTTATGACGCGCTTTCCACCATTTTTTTTTTCATGAGCGCTTTTGTGATTCCCTTCTCACTCATTGAATGTAACCTGATTATAATCCCATCTCACTTAAAATTTTCTCGGCCACTGCTGCAAGGAGGAAGATTTTGCTAGAATTTGACTCCAATTTATTGCCAAACCAACTGATAACAACGAAGTGCAGAAAGCCAGAAACACATACAAAAGGATAAACAACAAAATATGATCTCCATATGGGACCGACCACCCGTGACTCCGATCATAAACTGATCATAAACTAAGAACTTCACGACCTCCAAATCGTTTAGCGGTTTGTCACAAATCCTACAATTTCATGAGTCCGAATAGCAACACATTCCCTCCAACAACCAATTGCACATTCAAATGAATGACCAAAGCGAACGTGAATGTAAATTGAACGCGGGAAATATGTGCAAGAACAGTACCACTTTCGGTTTTGGGTAGTCGAATGTATCGGTTTTTCCTCATCTTTCTTCGCTGCCTCCTCCTTCCGGGTCGCCCTTTGCATGAACTAACATTCAATTCAAAACAACCACAAGATTGTCAAAAGACGACGTCGATTTCCTTCTCTTAATATGAAAGAGACTAAACCAAGAGGGGTTTAGGAACGAGCAGATAACATCACACCGAACTCCCTTAACAGAATCAGGGTTTTCATTTAACTCGAGAAACAAACTAAAGATTGGTATTGAATGCTCAGAAGCCTACCTTTAAGTTCCTCAACGTGCTCGAGAGCTCCCGCTTTGCCATGTTGTAGCAGCTCTGCTCTGCTCCCTCCCCCGTCCCTCCCTCTCTCTCTCTCTCTCTCTGCGTAAGGAGGGTTCCTACTTTCTAGGGTTTTATATGTCTCTCTTTACAGCGAAAACAAACGACGGGCCGGCTGGAAAAATATCTTTTACTTATAAAATGTCACGACATTAATGATAACTAATACAATAAAACCAGCTCTTGTTCGGTCCCGAAACGTTCTTCTTTTTTCTTGGTCTTTTCTTTCTTGGTCTTTTCTAAATGATATTATGTCCATTCATTTTGCAAGTGTTTTAAAGTATAATTAACGTTTTAAAAGTACTAAAAAATAACATACATACATAAAACTGAGAGACAAAAAGGAAGATGGTTTCTTCTCACTTAATTTTTTTCATTAAAAAAAAATGATTATGTTGGTGCGTTTTCATGTTTAGAGCTATAAAATTAAACATAAAAATCTTATCCTTTTAACTTACAAGATAAGCTGTATAGGCTTAAAAAAAACACTGGTAACTGTTGATTATTAAACTTTTATAAATTTTTAGTTACACGCTTAAAAAAAAGTAAATTTTTTTATAGTTACGTAATGTTTTTTTTCATAAATATCACTTATATACGGTTTATTTTACATGAAAATAAGCAAAAAGTGTAAGAAATTGTTATATAGCCGGCTTCTTCGATTATAAGTGACGACTGATTCTACTCATTTCCCAGTTTTGGGTTCAACTTTCTCATGAGATTTTCAGTATCTTCCTTGAGGCTGCATTTGATTACCAATTCGACAACAGATGGATTCGAGTCCGCGACCCGACCCATTTACGGCCCTCCGTCCAGAGGTCTGGCCCGTTTAGGTGGCTCTTCGTGTCTGATGCATCGTGTTGTGACATAAGACGCTGAAAACTCAGGCCTCTGGGCTGAAGCCACAGTACGCCCTCTCACTCGAACGAAAGAGGGGGAAATGGAGGAATTCGTGAGGAGCCATGCCGTAGCTGCCGCTTCCGCCGTCACCTTATCCACTGCTTTAGTCTACCCGCTTGACACCCTGAAGACGCTCCTCCAAGTTGGTGGCCGCTAACCTCTCTCTCTCATTTTTCTGTTGGTTAGCTTGCAAAATTCGGTTGCCATTATTGCCCACAAGGGAACTTTTTGTTGCTGTTCTTGTTGTGCTTTTTCTTGTTTTTATGACTGGCTTAATTGTGGAGGAACCTTGTTAACATTGGACTCTTCTGAAGTGTTCAGATTGAGCATGATAGGTGAAATTTGTGCTGGGAGGACGGGAAATTTCTATGCACATTATCGTCTCATTAAGGTCATTAAGTTATAGGCTTGTGGTTTGGATTTTGCAACATATTGTGAAGTCATTTAGTTTGGTAGTAGTGGCTAAGGTTGCAGTTTGTATGAGAAGGGATGCTGGAACTGCTGCGTCTTATTCGAATGCTCTGCTCATCAACCCACCTGACATGACAATTTTCTTTTTTGAATGATCAACCTCTGAGGTGAAGAAAAAAAGCTAAGCAAATGGAGTAGAGATAGGAGAAAAGAAAAAGAAAAGTAAAGGGAAATATAATTAGTTAACTGCATATTTCTATCCGTTGTTGGTAGTGTGAGGCCCCAGCTCGAACTCGAGAGCATTTGCAAACATTTGCATTTCATATCGATGGAGAAATGGGGTGTGATTCTTGCGGTTCTTGGTGAAATACCATCTTCTGGAGAAAGCTTCAGAAATGGGTTACAAAATATTGTGCATCTACTTGGTGGTCTATTCGTATATAATCTGGAGTTTTGTCACCGAAGACTGAGAGGATCATGATCAATCATGTTTTTGGAGCACTAACACGTGGCATTGCCATGTGGCATGGGAAGCATTATGCTGCAAAAAATCTCAACAATATGCTGATGCTCCTTTATCTGATTTTATTCGTCAACAATCAGTGATAGGCTGTCATGAACTAAGAGAGATTGAATGGGTGGTTGATCAGATCTACTATGGTTGTCCAGTTATGGTTGGAGAAGACATTTTTAAAACCAGAACTTATCCATTGTTTATTAATATTTGCTAGAAAAAGAGGAGTAAATAATGTCTAACTGCACCAATTATCGTGCACTGAAGGGTGTGAGAGTAACCTGTTAGAAACATCATACTTGTGAATTGTGATACATTGTTTCTTCATCCAATCTATAGTCCATACCATCTTATTTATAAATCCAACCAGAAGTTATTGGTTCCTGTATGGTCTTTGTACCTGCTTTGTGCATGATGAAATACTTAGCTTGCAGATTTAATTTCTGAAAATCCAATTTCTGTCCATTCACATCTATCATGAATGCGTTCAAAATTATCCACAAAAACTACTACTAAACTTTCTATATAGTTCCTTTCTTGTTGAAGGTTAAATAGCATCCTCTCATTTTTCCCAATGGTGTCTTGCTTACATTTTCTTGATTTTTATTTTTTTGTGGTTGTAACTTGCAAAATTGGGGCTAAAAAAGTTTGATTCGGCCCAGCTAATTCATATTAACCTATTGGAAACAAATGAGACTCCCTTGAAAACCTCACAGTTTGTATTTAGTTGCAGTGAAGTAGGATATGATTGAAAAGTATCAGTTTTTGACATTGAGTATCTCAAGAAGCATAGATATCTTCTGCGCTTTTGAGAAGATGCTAACAATTTGCGTTTCGTTTTGTTTTCATCTTAAGGTTTTCCATGGACATAGAAGGAGATGACTATGATTCAGTTTTCATCTTATTTGACTATAGTATTCCATTCAATTGATGTTATGCATTGATGTTGTATCAGCTTGTTGCCCTACCCTTTTCATAGGTAATGCCAGCGTTTTCTTACACAAATCATGTGCTAACCCGGTGTTTCTCCACTTAACACGAGAATTGTAAAGCAGAAGAGATGTCTACGAGGCTTTTTTAAGGACTAGTGGCTGACCTAGTTTCCTTTCAGACTGGTCATGAATTTTCCTTTATCTCTTAACTTGGAACACCTTGGTAGGCATTTACTCTAGCTGGGAAAATTATATTACTCATATTTCTGCTTAAAAAAGTTATGTGCTCAACTATAATATTTCTAAGGATTGCAGAAAAACTGTCATATAAAATGATTTTCTTTGTGTCCTGACTTTGCATATATCCAATAAAATTCGGTTGCCCTATAGGTCGGTGCAGGTACTGGACCGAAATTGGACATTCGACAAGTTTGTGGCAGATTACAATCCATAGCAGGCCTTTCTGGTAATTCTAGTGAACTATTTTGCTGTTATATGATTTATATTTTGCTCTCCTTGTTCACAATAAGAATATTGGAACACATAAGTCATCTAATCAATTACCAGACACAGAATTCTCTCTCTAATATTATTCATCAGACCTACTTCTATAAATCCAAGCATAAATTGAATTGAAATTTGGATTTGATGGCATGTCTTTAGGAGGCCTTCTAGCATATAAGAAGATATGATGCCATATAAGGTAGAATTCTGAATTTAACACGATATTGTTAACCATGTTAGGATTACACATAGTAGAGGAAATTAAGGATATGTCCATAATATTGCATCTTCTGAATAGTGGGATTTCAAATGCTTCTCTTCAAGTAAAAGGGCTTTTGAGCTTGGATTGACTATTACAATTTTAAATAGTTCCAGATGCAACTCAGCTGCGGCAACTAGAAACTGGATCAAGAAGTACTCTAAGTTTAGAGGATGTTGTAAGTCACCTTTGGATATTGGAAGAACGTGCTTTAGTCTTAGCAAAATTGGCTGCACTGAAAGGGAACTTTTTGTGGTCTTATTCATCACATATTTCGATGATCAATCTGTTGAAACTGGATAATTTAAGGGGAGCAATTTCATTAAGAGTGAAATATAAACATGAGCAATGTTCTCTATTTTATTAATCAAGATGGTATGTCGATTATGTGAAACAAAATAAAAGATTGGAACATGATTGTAAAGCAGGGAACATAAAAACTACAAGTCTACAACTATTGATGGTTCGAGGTAAGAATGTCTTCAACCAACACAGATTTGAAAGACAATATGGTTTGGATAAGACAGGAACATACTCTCGTTCTTTATTATGTTCATTCTCTTTAAATTTCTGAAACTTTTGTGGCAACATAAGTAGTCTCTAATGGTACATCTGAAAGGGATCCAAAAGCAATATACTGCCCTTTGTTTATATCCTTTAGTGTCCTAATGTACAAAACTGTTCTGGCCGTGAACTATGACATAAAGCGGATTATCATGTTTTAGTCGGAGGATTCATCTGATGGACATGAAAGGATTTGTTTCTCTACATCCTATTGAATATTTCCAGTAATATGAATTGTCAGTGTATTTCATATTTATGTTCTCATTCCCTCTTTTTGTTCTTTAAAGTTTTAATCTAGTAGCTCATAATTTTTTATGATCTTGCAGGATTTTACAGTGGGTTTGGTTGGACGGTGTTGGGTAGAATACCAGCAATTGGAACTCGATTTGGACTCTATGAGCTTTTGACAGCTTTCTACAAAGGTAGTTCACAGTATCCATTCCCTGACTTCTTAAGCATGGGTTAACACTTTGAGAATTTTTCTGTTACATTTCTTTTTCTTGAGTTTTTCCTGTCCATGTCAGAAATATAGTTGCATATGAAAACAAAAAGCTGCTGATTGTTTAAGCTGGACGTAATTCAAAATTTTTGAGGGAACAAAAAGTTAGGGCTTAATTCCTCTAGCAAAAGTGACTTATAGGTCATGTTAGTTCTTTTACAGTCAAAAACTTAGAGCTGGTTTATTTGATCTGACTAAGATCCGGTTTGATGTATTTAAGCAAAGTGTTAAGTGAAAAAGCCGGAGTCGGATATCAATGGATTCTGTTCGAATATCAATGGGTTCTGTAGTTTAGCATTTCATGATGGTAGTGAAAATTTGGTTGCTCAGATAGCAAATTATTACTGAATTACTTTGAGGATAATTGCAAAAGATACAGTAATGAATTTGGTTTCACCTTTTAACTTGAAAGCAACAGAACGTTTTTTCCTCTAAATAAGTGGTTGAAGTTCCATTGAGCATTGCTAGAATTTAGTAACCTTGAGAATATCTCCATGAATTGGTTTTTGATTTTTGGCAGATGGTCGAGAGGACAATCATGTTTATGTTTCTGAGGCTCTTTTAGCTGGCTTAGCATCTGGGGCTATAGAAGCTGTCATAAGTACGCCGTTTGATCTTTTTAAGCTACGCATGCAGGTTGCTTCTGCCTGTCATAGTCCTTCTCTCAAGCATCATCATGCAGATCAAATTGTAAAGCCAATCATTGCAAAACTGCTGCCTGGTTATGTGCCAGATAAGTTAGCTTGGGTCCATAATGCTGATCTTCTATCTAAGCTACCCAACAAGCATCCCAACCTCATTGATGCTCTAAAGGGATACCCATGGTTGTTAACTGGGTCAGGGAGGCAACCTTCAGCATATGATGTCAAAGGGCCTTCACAAGTTGTCACCTTAGAAGGATGGAGTTCCATTTGGAGAGGTCTTAGACCAGGATTATTTCGTGACTCAATCTTCAGTGGCATTTTCTTTTCATGTTGGCAAGCTATTCATATTGCATTACTTGAGTGGAAGAGCCTTGAGATGGATCACCCCCAAAGGTTTTCTGAAGTTTTGAGTTTTATATTTTGTATTTATCATAAGCTTGAAGTGCATGTAATGGTAAACCAATTGCATGAATTTCTTTATGCATACATATTTAATTGTTTTTTCATGTCCTAAGTTTCTAACCTGCACTAGATAGATGCATGTTTGCATTCCAAAATTTTTCATTGGTTTTGGAGTGCTCCAGAAAAATGAGGTTTTTGTTTTAGAAGATGAAAGAAAGGGACTCGCCCGTCGGTACGAGGATCGATCGTTCCCGGCGCCTTTACCGGGGGTAATCAACCCAAGGGCTATGTTTATCATTGATGCATTTCATTTTAACTTAAACATCATTTTGATTCTATATGCGGTGTAAAAAAATATTGAAAGTTTGATGTTTCAAACTTTTGAAAA
>JAANDH010000306.1:5710-99854 GCA_011799765.1 Nymphaea thermarum | reverse complement strand
AATTTCACATAATTTTAAAGTATTTTGAAAAAGAAATAACCTAAAAAGACCAAAATCACCCTCTAAAAGGAGTTTCTTTTGTCAAAAGGAGGGGCAAATGGGTCTTGCCCACCAAAAGACCAAAATCTCCCTCTAAAAGGAGTTTCTTTTGTCAAAAGGAGGGGCAAATAGGTCTTGCCCACCAAAAGACCAAAATCGCTCTCTAAAAGAAGGCCTTTTTGTCAAAAGGATGGGCAAATGAGTCTTGTTCTAATTTGGATTTGAAAGTTGGATTTTGGATCTAATTTGAATTTGATAATTGGATTTTGAGTTTGAAATGCTAGATTTGGATCTAAACTTGGATTTAAAATTCATTTTAAAAATAATAAACCGAAAATTTTAATAGCCCCATTTTTTAACAAAATTTGGGGTGATAACAATGCACAAAGTGGTAGATGGAAGTATGCTTTAGAGTCTTCATTTGTACACAAATTGTAGATGTCTTTTGTGTTAATTTGACATAATATAACATGCAAAAGTGGATCAATTCTAGAATCATCTATTTTCAAATTATAGAAGTGTACTCACTGAATATGCAATATGTGTTCCGTGGTATATAAATTTGATTTTTAGATCTTTAATTTTTATTGCAATTACTTTCCTTTGGGAGTTTAAACATATTTTTTTCGGAATGGAGCACTTGGGCTAGTTATTGGGAGTAGCCTAACTCCTAGTCCACTGGAAAGTGGTTCTATCAGTGTACGTTTCTTGAGCATTTAACAAGAAAACTCATTTACTTGTGTGCCTTTTGTTGTGGTTCGTTCACATTGCTGATTGATCTATCATAGCTTTTATTCTCCTTCATTTCATCTAAGTTTAGCTCATTTTTTGTGCTCCTTTTGTGGATTTTCATCTCTATGTCATCATCCTGCAAACCAGTTCTCCATGAGTTAACATGCTAGTGCTGAATGGCAATGTTACCCATTCAGTGTCTTGATATTGGTGGAAATACTGTTGCATATTTTTTAGTCCATTAAGAAGGCAATTGGAGTTGATGGGCAATTTTCTTCTTAATTCACCTTGTAAGGTTTTGCTCTGGCAATTAATGATATATCTAGAAAACTTTTTTATTATTTTTTGAAGGGATAGCATGTTTGATGTAAATGAATATGTTTATGCTATTATCTTCTAAAGAGCATAATGTTCTTTTGTATCAATCTGTCCATAATTTCAATCTCATGAACTCTTTCAGAGAAGAATGTCACCATGATGATTTATTGCACTGTTAAACTTGCAAACTTTATGACAAGACATGTTGCTAGCAATCTGGATCTTAATTAAAATATTTGACAGCTTGAAGTAAAGGATATTAACATTTATTATTTATATGTACCTTTTGCATTCCATCCAGGTTCCCTGAAGAAATTAGTTCAATTTCCCCAGTAGAAGCTTCCATAGCAGCTGGAATTTCTGGTTCGATCGCTGCTGCTTCTTCCCATTCTTTTGATACTGCTAAAAGTAGATCACAATGCGTTGTTATTCCTAAGGTATATCTGTGATTTATTTATTTATTTTCTTCTGTAGCTTTTTGGTGTTTGGTATTACATTTTCACATTTGGTACCGATAAATAGGACAATTTCTAGGTGGATTGAAAATCATATACTTGCCCTTGTGTGTGTGTGTAGTGGGGTGTGCATGTGCTTGTGTAGGGGAGGGGTGGAAGATGTCGTTTTATCCCCATAACACATGCTAAGGTATTACTGCAGCTATCGTTACAGATCTATTCACAGCATAGATATGACACTTGTTCCAAATTTAGCATGGCACTCATTAATGGTTTGGATTCAACAAATGAATTCCTTAAAATTATCTTAGTGATAGAGCATTAGTTGGCTACCGCTCAATGGAACCTGCGTTTGTATTGTGTGTCTTTTTCAGTTTTTCTTTCCAGATGATATGACTGTTCGTTTTGTCAGTTGATTAGATGAAAAGCAAACCAGTAACTGATGTAGGAGCAGTTCATTTGATATTAGATTCAGTTTGGATTCATGTTTGATCAATATATTTGATTTATTTATCTGGTTCTTCATTTGTTTTATTCATTAAGTTGAGCTTGGACCTTTTATCTCAATAGTGGATCCAACATACAGCATAGTTAGAAATGACCTATTTAAGAAAATATGCTTATATCAGAAACAGATCTCTCTCTATATAGAAATATGTGTGTCTCTCTGTGTGTGTGTTGGGTAGTGCCCAAGTTGCTGATTAGATGCTGCTGGAAGTGCCTTGAATCGATCTTCGACCTAAGGATCTCGACTCTCAAGTTCCTTAGATTTCAGGATCCAATTTATTTCAACAACCTTCGTTTTATACCACAGGATTAGTTTCGCCAATCTTCTAAAAGGACCAAACTTGGTTCAATTGATTGCTGATTGAGATTTATCTGAGATCTTTCATTATAAGCTTGGATAAATTATCCAACTCAAATAACTCAGAAGTAAGTTCAGTCAGTCGCATAAGTTTCAAACAGTTTCTGTGAGCCGATTCATCTGAGATGCTGCATATATAATAAAGTTCAGTTTTGGAAAATCACTATCCTCATCAGAGTGTACATGCAATAGAAAAATTATGTCAGTTGACATCAAAGATTCTGCTGCCTCCACCTGAAACTCTTTTCCCGATCTCTTAATTTTCACGCCACAAGAAAAAGATAACAAATTCCGGCGGACAGAGTGCCGGAATCCGGTACACGGATTCTTTTGGTAACACAAAGAATAAGATATTTACTGCTTCTGTACAAAAGGATGCCAACCCCAACCTTACCAATGCCAGATCGAGAAAACAATATCGCAGACGGGCATCATCGGTTTCCGGCTATCTTAGAAGCCTGAACATATATCTCCTCTCCACCAAGGTGGAATCCCGGCGCTTTTCTTGAACTCTTGAAACCCAGATACGTACTCTTATTTGTTACTTGTATCTATATATAAGCTTAGATCAACCCATATAAACTGACGAGCTAAATAAGACTAAATTTAGTGATCAGCACAAAGTAACAAATCATGTTGAATGTGCCGCTATACACACACAAACATGTGCCAAGCCAAACAAGCAGAAGTGCTGCAGAACCTATTTCATGGCCCACTACTTGATGTTGTGAGTTTGTTCCTAGTAACCACCTCATGAATATAGGATATATTGGCAAAGAAATATTTCTGCTCAGCAAATGTGGTAGTATTAGTAAAATCATTGAGATGTCTTTTTTCTGTGTCATGTGTGTGGTTGGTTTTGATGAATGCTTCTTTTGTTGCTTCATAGTCAAGAACAAATTCTTATGATGAACTCTATAAGATTCTGAGTATAATAAGTGAAGCAAGCAATAGTCCATTAGAATAGTTGGAGATCTTACTTTTCCAGATTTAGTGATTTATGCTGAATATTCATAAATTTGGAATGCAGTATATTGCTATGGAAAGGAAGCTTCTCAAATGGAAGCCACCTGGAACTTGGTTTGAAAGGCTTTCCGGCATCCATCCAGCGGATAGGCATATGCTAACTCGCGGAATAGGTCTTCGCATGGTTCGGAGTGGTGTAGCCTGCACTGCATTGGTTGGAAGCTACCTCTTGGCAGTTGATTACCTTTTGTGATGGAAAGCTGTCTACTTACATTGCCTACAAAACAAGATCTTGCTTATTATTCTCAACCAGAAGTGCCTAGCATCTCTACTAGAACGTAAATTTTTAGCATATCAAGCTTACAGAAGGTACACAGTATCAGAGCTCCAGGAAGCCAGTTTTCAATCTCATTTCCATGCATTTATGACATGCAGATAAGATGGATGTTTTCTTTGATTAAGGAGAAAATACCAACAAAAGTGAACCTGTTGGCTGTTGGTCTTATCTTTTTGACTGATTGTTCCTACTAGAGCATGACTCTTGTCCAGGAGCTCAAAATATGTAGTCACCAATAGTAATGTCTGAATTATTACTAAACAAAAAATAGTAAGTATATTTTGGAAGTAATCTTGTATTCTTTCAATGTACACTATTTGGTATTTGCCAACAACCATGATTTTATACGAGATTCTGAACTTTAGTGACCCTTATGAAACTTATATACAACGATCAGACATACTTTACAGATATTTCTAGAAGTCACATGCTTATTGATTGCTCTCTCTCTCTCTCTTTCTCTCTCTCTCTCTCTCTCTCTCTTTTTCTCTCTCCATTATATTCTGTATGCTATTAACTGTACTCAGTTTAGAATTTCTATTTTGTTATCTACTGCAGCTTTCACATCAAGGAAATTAACTTCTGGTAGCATCTAGCATCAGGAATCTTTCTGCTTTTCACTATATGCTTATGAGTGGAAAATGTCCTTTTGGAATCCTGAATGGGCAAAATAGGCATAGATCATGAATGAATAAGTGACTTGATCAGGCTTTGGATTGATTGCCATTTCATTTAAAATTTGAGGTGATAGATTGTTCAGCTCCACATGTATAAGCATTTATTATATATGGCATGCTGTCACTGTTGGAGTTAGGCCAGTTTTCCCAAATTCATATATCACGTCTTGCTTCAGCATAGTTTCCTTGCTTCCCTTGCTTAACAGAACCATCAAGGAGAATGTGAAAATGGCTCTCGTATTCTCAATTTTTTTTTCAATAGTGATCTCTAGCAGTGAAATGTTTGCAAGTGATTCTTGTACCCTCAATTTTACCACCAACCATGATCTTTAACAGTGTCTTTGGCTCACCTGAATGCATGAAGTGGAGCAGTGTGTGTTTTTACGGACCACGCCTCATACTATTAAATGCTTGAATGTTTTTTCATGCCATTGCCTAGTTAACAGGAGTTAATGCAGTATAAGAATGAGAAGTAGGTCAAATCCCAGCCTTTGTCATTCTGAAGAAAGCTTCTGCCTCAAGTTCGCTTATTTTCCTTTTCCTTCCATATGTACTTATCAGTTGAAGGATTTAATGTATGTTTTTAAACCTAAATATTTCATCGCAGCAGAAAATCATCAAGAAATTCAGGCTTCATTTTCTGCTATTTTGCATCCATGAGAATGTTAAATGCAGCAGTTCTAGGTTTCAAGCCTTCCCCTTCATACCAAGGAAGAGGCCTTCAGACTCTTCAATCTGGTTTGATATTCTTTAGGCATCCATCAATAGGTTTGTTTTACAGTAGACCAGAAGGAAGAGGCTTTGAGACTTGTCAGTCTGGTTTGTTTTTCTTTAAGCATCGATCAATATGTTTGTTGTACAATATATCATGAGGACTGGTCCCTTGCTTCTCCATTTAAGACCACCGATCATGCCCCCAAGTAATTTAGAAAAAAAGGTTGAACGACTTAAGCATCATCAATTTCCATTTAGTTACTTAAAAGTTGAATGTTCTGATCTTTACCTGGTGCTTCCATTTAACTCTAGCACACCAAACCCGATGACGACATCGGTTCTGTGCATATCCAATCTTAGTTGTTGGATGTGAGTCTGAAAAGTCCCCAACACCTGTGCAGTGTCTGCACTTTTCAAGAGACTGAACATGATTGAACATTCGGATAAGTCAAGTCTCAGTTTCTTTGTTTCTCATATCGAGTTGGGCAGGCTTCTCGTTGCTCTACATGCTTGTAATATCAAACACCTCTTTTTGCTTGACCTACCAAGTTATGTTGACAAACGCTTCTTTTCTCTTGAAGTCAATTTGACAACTCAATTAGGTCATGGAAACTGTTGATGCTCATTTTCTTTAGATTGGAAATGTCAAATTTGAAATTGGAAATCTCTCTAATGTTTCAATCTCTGTGATCCTTTTTACGTGTCTTTGGAATGCCAGAAACTAAATGTCCAAGCAAATGTTACCTGCACAGACACCGGATCCATTTTGCTCATCATGATATCTGAACCCAAGGAGTTAAAGCAGGGAAGATGGTCACAAAGCGCTTCCATGGAATTGCTTATTTTATTTGACAGGTTTAACTAGTCAGAATTTAATGCCCATTAAGTGTTTCTTTAGCCACGATCCATGATTTAAAGAAAGGGATGGATGCTCTAGATTTGCAGATTATTGCTCCTATATCTGCCATGTTAGAGTCTACTTCTCTTAGAGGCCAACTAAAAAGAAGGCTACAAGAAGTCGAGTATCAGAAAGCTGTACAAGCTAGCTGCTTATAGAATGCAGACCATTATGATTGGAGAGCCTCTTGATTAATGCTGCTTACACTTGTTTTATCACCAGTGCACTAGATCTGGTCGCAGACCTTTATTGTTTGAATTGGTCTTTTTATTAGCTAGCAATGAAAATAACATGTAAAATATTCAGGCTTCATCCGTGGATGCCACTGAGTCTGATTTTAAAAAGCAAATAGGCCCAGTTGATCCAATGCTGCAGTACTTGGGGAACTTGCTGTATCCAGCGTGTTTGTTTCGACTGGATCTAATCATCCAATTTTAATTGATCTCAGCAGATCCAAACATTTTGTGCTGTAACTTTTGGTGCAAGTTTAAAATTCATGTGGTTCAGAGTTGTTCATCCTTGAGGCACCTTCGTCAGAGCAAAAAAAGAACTAATTGCATACTAATGAACTTTTCGAGATTCAGGTGTTCTTCAGTTTATAAAATTGTCAACTTGAGGAATTGATGCAAATGGCCAGACAACTATATACTTTCACTAAATCGAGCTAACATGATCAAATAAAGATCTGTTTCTAGAATACGTTTCCACAAAAAAGAATCAGAAAAGGAGAACAACCAAGTTGGTGAACCGCAGAATTCTGCAACATTTATGAAAATCCTTAAAAGATCAGAAGCAACAAAATATTAGCTTCATCCCTTAAAGAATGCCTGCTCAGTTGGTGATCTCCTGCCCATAAAGAACTCATTCTGGTCATGGTGCACTTCTTTGTTCCAATACTCCGGCATGGTCAGCAGTGGCTCGGTGAGCCAACTTCTTGAATGTACAGCGTCCTTCCGTCCGGGGCCACCATCGCTACTGCTGCCTTCTTCCCTCCGTTCATAGCTTGCGCACTGGAAGTGATCACCAAGCTGCTGGCTTAAGCTCTCGTGCCATAGAGGCTGCGTCGTGGAGACCATTCTCAGGAAGTCTCCCACCGTTTCATGATCTTCTTGCAAGCAAAATTGGTGGGGAGGCAGCATCTTGGCCTTTCTATGTGGTGGAGTCACCACGGGCGGTGGCGGCGGCGGAGGAGGAGGAGGGGGCGCAGAGGTTGCAGCTACAGGTTTGAACGTTTCTGTTAGGTCTTCAAACAGAGCGTACATCCCCATTGCTCTCTGCGTTTGTCTTATGGCTTCCTGCAGTTCACGATGCTCCTTCGCCATCCTCGCTCGTGCTAAGCTCGCCTCATCGGCTCCGGATGCTCTTCCTTCTCGCCTTCCTCTGGACTGAAGTCGTGCCATCCTCTTCTCCTTCTCCTTCTTGGTGGGTGGAAAGAGAGAGAGAGAGAGCTTCTTCCAAAGAAGTCTGCTGTCGACGCCAAAGTTTCTGGGGAGTTTTATTTCGTAAACTCCCAAGCTTTACACTGCTAGAAAAGATCATGAGAAATCAACGGAAGCCTCTGCCTTATTCCTTAACTCGAGTTTTATGCTGTTGGAAAGACCACTAAAACCTGCTGCCTCAGAGTAAGCACCACAGGTTGAACCAGACGCAGTCAGGTCATGATTTATTTGTTTGTTAGTTAGTTAGAGAGAGAGAGAGAGAGAGAAAGAGAGGGTTTGAGATTTCATGCCTGCACCTCGATTGATGCAATGAGATCAAGAATAGAGACGATGACGCAGATATTAATCTGTTAGTTGATTTCTTCTGGGGATTCTGATGATGATATATAAAGCAACAACCTTATGTAGAAGAACTGAAAGTCGAGGAGATGGGTTGCGAATTGCGATCTTCATGGGTGGATTTTGCTTTTCCATTCTTTTCTTTTTGGTTTATTTACAAAATGTATTGCGTATTCAATCCTTTATTCAAGAGATCCAGAAATTAAAGTGAATATTAGATACTCGTTATTTCGTGCTTGACTAAAGAATATTACAGTGTTTGGTTTCTATATATAGGTGGTTCTACCTGTTTTGACTTAAATCCAGGATCTTGTTACTGTGGAAAGTCCAACTCCGATTTTTTCAAAAAAAGAAACTAAAGATTGATAGCTTCTTTCTAATTATAATTAGTGTTACAATTTTGAAACAATTAACAAAAGACAACCCATCTTTTGGGCGAATAACAAATGACTGTTCATGCCAAACAGATGGATAAATAGGCCTTCAAGTTTTCACCCACTCAATGACTCAAATCACTTTTTATAAATAAAAAACATGATTTGAGAAGATAATTTTACAAGATTACCAAATCACTTTTTATAAATAAAAAACATGATTTGAGAAGATAATTTTACAAGATTACCTCACTAAAAACAAAATACCAAAAATATAAAATTACATCAAGAAAAAATGAAAACACTGTGCAGTGTGCAATAGGGTTTCATTGGACAAAAAAACTAAGCAAAAAGTTACTTTTTCTCCAAAAATCTATTTTGGAGTGCCATCCAAACACTACCCAAGGCCAAGGAGGCTTTTGGATGACACTAACCCAATTTTAAAAAAACATGGTTTTACAAAGATAAACCCAAAACTTGGTTTTCATGAATAACCTGAGAAGGTTCGGCTTTTCACTTTCTTTTACAAAACTAATTGGGTATTTGGGTGACATTCTAAAACCAGGTTTTTGAAGTGCTTGGATTCCATCAAAACTGGGTTTGGGAAAACTCAAGTTTGACAAAACCTTGTTTTGTAAAAGAGAGTGAAAAATGTGAACCCCCTCAAGTTATTCAAAAAACCAAGTTTTTGGTGTGCCACCAAAACAGGCAAGCAACTTTTTTAAAACTCATTAAAAAAGTTGGTTTATATGAAATGAAAGTTCCATAAAACTGGATAAAAAATTTGGTCTTATCAAAACTGGGTTTTCTTCAAACATAGCTTTGATGACACCTAAACAATCCAAAAACTGGTTTTAGAGGCAAAACCAAGGTTTGACTCCAAAACATGGTTTTGAGGTGTCATCCAAACACTCATAAAAAGTTGGCAGTTCTCTAGTTTCAAACACATTTAGACTGATATAAGATTAAAATTTGGGGAATTGCCAGCAATATTTTACAATTTCAACACTATAAAACGTCATCATTCATGTTCCATTTACATATTTGAACATGATAAATGAAAAGCCGCAGTCCTTTGAGGTTGAAAACCGTTTATTTCAATTTTTTGTGAAATTTTATATATGCATTGTAATTGCACAATCCAAGTATTTGTACTTGTAAAGTCAATATAGATTGCAAAACTAATGATTGTTATAAGCAACAATGCAGATCTCATTAGTACAATTACATTGTACATGATAACGAGCATCATAGCTACCAGTTGAATTTTATGTCCTTTCTGATCCTTGTTACGGTCAAGTTCTCATGGTTATTGTGCATCATTTGCGGTTGTTCAACTCGTTTGAGCTCAACTTTCGCTAGGGTTTGAGCTTGATTGGACTCAAAAAACTTGAGCTCAAGCTCGGTTTGAACTCAAGTCGAGCTTTATAGTACATGCTCAAGCCCAACTCGACGATATAGCTTGACTCGCTTAACTAGTTTAACCCGTTTCTGTTAACTTAACCTATCTTTAAAAAAAATATATATTAACTTGCTACTTGTTTAACTAATTCAACTATGAACAACCATCTAACAAAAAATCCAAAGAAAGAATGTGCATATTCTGCCTCCAAATCTCCCCTAAAGAAAAGCTTAAAAAGAAGATTTCTCATTCATGACACAGCGAGTTCTTACTCCAATTCAACTTGTTTAACATTTCACACATACATTTAAACTTGAACGAGACTTGTTTATAAAATATTTGAGCTCGAGATCGAACTTTTACTCGAGGGAATTCATGTTGGCTCAAGCAACCCTAACGTCGGCTCAACTTCTAGTGAGGGATATAAATGGATCTGGCCCAATTTTATATTCAGTAGCAATTGGCAAAGAAATTCAGATCTAAACACTTGGTGTGCCGTATTCAAACTCAATCCAGAAATGAATTTGATATCCGACTGGAACCCGATAAGAAACCGACCCACTTGCCTACATAATAAATATTCTATCTTATGCTAGTCGGGTTCAAATCTGGTTTAAAGAAAGGTCTGAACCCGATTACATGGAGTCTGACTAAATCGAATCCGGTAAAAGGCAAATCCGGATCCAAACCTGTACACCAATCTGTGGCCAGTCGATGTGCCACGAGCCCTGCCCCCTTTTCCTAGTCGGTTCGACTCGGATAGGCTCGATACAACAACGTTCCGGTTCTCACAGCCGACACGCGATGGAGGGAGGTGAGGATAAGGTGTGGCAGGGAGGAAATCCACGAAGCTAATCCTGTCTCCGGTTCGGGAAATTAAAACGGTGGACGGCGATTTGATCGTTCCCGTTGTATCCGCAAATGGCGGCAGTGACACGTGTCTCCGTCCATCTTCCCTTCTCGAACGTCAACCCCTCCCGATGCCGCACAGTGGTCGGTCTCCCCATTAGGCCGCCCTCGGCGGAAACCGGTAACCGCTACAGAGGTTTTTCCATCTTCGCCATGGCTGCTCCGACGGTCTTGGTCACTGGAGCAGGCGGCCGAACTGGTAAAGTTTTCCGTTAAATAGGATTGCCTGCGAATATATCATATTTTTCCATGGATTCTGCATGTGGGGAGGCGCATTTGCCACGGATGTCTTCCTTTCTTGCTTTTATTTTCATTTTCTCTGGATTCCGTACATTTTCTGTAATTTCTGGCGGCAGTGTGGAACTAGGAGATTGTGTTTGGGTGAGAAATTCCGTCTACCTTTCTCTGGATTTCAAACCGTCTGGAAAAATGTTGGTAAGGGTTACTACGAGGGGAGAAGTTGCATAGTTTGGGATACTTCAATAAAATTTTATCCTGTGACATACTATAATATTCACTGTTTCCGGCGTATCTCGAAATATGTGAATGTTTCCAAGCACAGCCGCTCACGTGCAGCAATGTCTCACCGTATCTTGTTTGTCTCGAAAGATGAGTCCATCCAAGGGCAAAGTACAAATGCGATATCCCACTTATCCCATTATCTGCACCAATTAACCTGACAAAAAGGGGTCAGTTGGAGCGCAGCAATTTTTTTTGTCTGTTGGTTTTCTGGATAAATAGATGCATCTAACTTCCCGATAAGCAGAGGTGGGTAATAAACTTCAAAATGAAGTTCATGGGTGGTGGTGTTTTCACAGGACGGTTTTGAGTGGAGATGTGAATCTCAAATTTCGTACGCCATCCTGCAAGTGCTTTGGAACACCTGTATATATGGCTTGGCTCAAGGTGTTCCATCTGAAAGATACCAAGAAGTCGGTACCCACGGTTTAACTCTTGCTGCAAGGCCGAAATCGAACAGGAATCTTTCCTGGCGATAGGAGAAAATACCCATGGTTGCATTCGTGAGGAGTTGATGTGGCGAAGAATGGTTGAAACGTGAGAGCATTGTCCCACCAACTGCCGGTTTCCTTATATATATATATATATATGGAAAATTTGTATCGTGGTTTTTTTTTATTTTTTAAATTTCTTCTTGGAGACTGGGCTTCAATAAAGTGTTAGTGCAGTCCTGTTTTTTATCATTCACTTAGTTTTCCATATGCTTTGACTTCATTGCATTTTGGTTCTTCGCAGTTAGTAGCCTAAACTAACAAAATGTAAATAATGATGGACAAAGAATAAAAGATAGGTTTTACTACCGTAGGAGGTCTGAAAGATCTTTTAAAACTTTTTTTTTTTCATTTTCTCGCTCGTCTACAAGTGTAGGAGATTACATTTGGAACTCTTTTTCCTACCCAATGTACTGTTTAGTTTTTTCCATACTGGTTGAAATATCAGCACATGGTTGTTACTGCTATTTGTTTGACGTAAGATGTTTCGGATTGTAGGGCAACTTGTGTACAAAAAGCTAAAGGAGAGAACTGATCAGTTCGTGGCAAGGGGGCTGGTTAGAACAGAGGAGAGCAAGGAAAAAATAGGGGGCGCAGATGATGTATTTGTTGGAGATATTAGGGACTCCAGCAGTATTGTGCCAGCGATTGAAGGCATTGATGCATTGATAATTCTTACAAGTGCAGTGCCGAAGATGAAGCCTGGCTTTGATCCCACCAAGGGGGGGCGGCCAGAATTCTACTTTGAGGATGGGGCGTATCCTGAACAGGTGACTCCAAAATTTGATTTGTGGAATTTGTTGTATACATATTTTCTTAACCTTTTTGCATTTTAAGTGTTATGGTGGTGACATTTCCTTTTGGGTTTTAGGTTGATTGGTTGGGACAGAAAAATCAGATAGATGCTGGTTGGTGTTTTTTCCTTTAATCTACATTTGGTGTGAAAGCCCATTCATGGGATCAAAGTTTAATATATTCTGAATTTGTTCTACATTTTTATGCAGCCAAAAGTGTTGGAGTCAAGCAGATTATTTTGGTAGGATCCATGGGTGGAACAAACCCAAACCATCCATTAAACAGTCTGGGGAATGGAAATATATTGGTAAGTTACCTTTAGTCAGAAAGTTTCTTGCAGCCTTTTTTTGTGAGTTTTAATTAGGCATTCAGGTAGAGAATGTGAAGACATATTGTCTAATTAGATAAACATTATATTAGCCTAAGAAACAAATAGTCTTGTTCTTTTGAGATGCAAAAGGATAATTTTTCATCGTGTTAGGAAAAATCTGGGTTGTGTATCTGATTGGACCCTTTAGACTCCTCTCGTCTAGACTCTAAACAAAAAAATAAGTAGTTGTTTCGTTCATATCTTACCTGTTGCAAATATTGATTGAAGTGGAGAACATTATGTTTTGTTTAAATGTTTTTATAATGGACTACCTTGCATTAGTGGATACATTTTCTGTTCTGATCTTTACCATAGTGCACATGCCATAGACGGAAAAACCTGCTCTTTCCTTTTTGTATATTTTAAGAATCTTATGGGAGGAGGGAATTTTAATTGTTGTTTCAATTTTCAAGCATGGCCACAAATATCGTTCTCAGGTTTTTATCGATGAGGTTTTTCTCGGGTATTTATCGGCAGAGTCTGTTTTTGTTTTTGAAGGGGGGGGGGGGGGGGTAATCTCGGGAAAATCTCCGAGTTTTTTTTTTTACATCAAAATGTTAGGCAAAAGAAAAACTAATAAGTATTGTATTGCGTTTAGGAGGTCATGTTATATACCTAACATAAGAGGAAATAAAACAACGGAACAAAAGTTGGAAAGTTAAAAACAGAAAATAAAATAAAAAATAGATGAAAAAATAACAAAAAATTCATTTTAACGTTTTTTTCAATATATCACGATAATTTCCTGTTTTTATCATTTTCTTTGTTTTTTCCATTAATATTGCGATATTTTTGAAAATATAGCAACATTTGTGGCTATGTGACTTTCAAGTATATAAACTTATGTATGGTAGTCTTCATATTCACGTGTTGTTGCTTTCTTGGTGGGACTCTTTGGGTCATTTTTTCATCTTATGTTGAGCTGATTAAGAAACTGGGATCTGTCTCATCGATTCTTATTGGAAGTTTCGTAATAACTGCATCTCCAGGATATTAGAAGCACAATTTTTGAATGTCTATGTTCTCACAAAAACTTTGAATTTCTGCTTGTGATGGAATTGCTTTTTTATTTTTCTTCTGACTTTCAGGTTTGGAAGCGTAAGGCTGAGGAGTATTTGGCAAACTCAGGTGTACCATACACAATCATAAGGTAGTTCCTGGAAATTTTTATGGTCTAGAGCGTATATATGTTTAATGAGCTACCACCTGGAATTACAGAATTCACTTGGGACACTTTTATGTGTGTCAGTTGTGTCTTTGTTACATGCAGCTTTTGGTGCAATAAAGATGTGATCTGCAGTTTGTTTCTTTAACCTGTCTGTTTGCTTCATTTTCATGAAAAGCATAGTAGCAACTTCTCTGCTGCAGTTCCTTGCTTCTGCATTTAGATAGCCACATGCGTTCACTATCAAACTGGTGTCCTATTATTCATAGAACTTTTTTGCATCATCTTTAAAAGGTACAGCTTTCAATTGCTGTATGCAGTCTATTCTTAGGGTGAGTTTAATGTGCATGCTGTTTCAGAAGCCTACTATAAGCCCATGAGCGACGTACTATCACTTATGTGCACATGGATAGCTGGTTTTCCCTGGGAGAGTTTATAATAGATTTGAGATCAACCACCATATGCACATCATTCCAGATGTCATCGAATATTAAAAAACTACCATGCTCTAGTCCCTATATGAATGATTGATAAATGCTTGCATTGAGTAATTGACAGAATTACAATGTTCTGGGTCCATTTTTAGTGCATGTATAGAAGTTAATATCCTTTGCATCCCAATTGTGCAACTTGTATCCAATCTCCTGACTTATTTTGTATTTAATATTTATGTGCTCTAGAGCTGGAGGCTTATTGGACAAAGAAGGTGGTCACCGTGAGTTACTGGTTGGGAAAGATGATGAACTTCTTGCAACCGAAACAAAAACAGTTCCTAGGTCTGACGTGGCAGAGGTTTGCATTCAGGTATGCTTTGCATGTGCAGGAACACGTATCTTTTCAGAGTTTATCTAACACAAGGTATGGGAATCTTATGCTTTACATGAACATTGTCTTCCTTTTGTTTCCACAGGCATTGCAATTTGCAGAGGCAAAGAACAAGGCCTTTGACCTGGCATCAAAGCCAGAGGAAGCTGGCCCAGCGACAGAAGATTTCAAAGCACTTTTCTCCCAAATCACGGCATCTTTTTGATAGCTTGGCAGGGAGTCCACCTCACTGTGCGTCACCATTGAGCAGCCATGCTGGTATTCTTGGTAGTCTATGGCTGTTGAACATGTGGCAAATAGACCAGAAGAGCAAATAAGAGAAACAGAATTTTTTGTAATTTGATCTTAGAATGAGCTTTCTGCAGAATAAGAATTAAAATTAGGGATTGTCAGTTAATACTGCCTCCTCTATGGACGTGCATACATGATATATCACATTTATCTTCATGTCTGTACTTCTATTATTAGGGGTTTGAGTGCATCAATGTTATCTTGGTTCTTTGGTTTCGGATACTTACAGTTTTGATTGAAACAGGACAGAAACATAGGAGAGATCGGTGTTTGCAGGATGAGTGGATCTTTATTGAATCATGACCAGTTTCAGCATGGGTAGGAGGATATAAGGGGTAAGGATAGGATCTGATGATGTCGCCCGTTTACCTCAATTTTGACTGCAGATTTTCAAGTAACTTGATTAATAAGCAAGTTAATATAAAGAAGACTGTGCTGCTTCAAAGTAATTTTTGTTCAACCAGGTTCCTGTGCCCGAATCCCATGCAGTCCATACATGGTCTGTACATGGATTGATCTGAGCCAACTCTAAGGTCTCCAGCAATATTTTAAAATCCAGTGACTCGGGACTCAAATTGTTCATCCTTGCCTCGTGACTGGGCAGGCCAACTCGGTGACTTGGGGCGGGTGTTGTTAACTATTCTTTTTCAAAGAAAAAAGATACAGAAATAAATTAAGTTAATATCAAGCAAGTCATAATTAACTCATATTTTCTCATGTAATAACAAGAAGCTGACAAATGTTGCTCCCTTGTAGTTGCATCTTTCAACATAACTGAGTAGCAAGTATGAATATATCAGTAACAACTCGACAAGAAATAAACATTGAAGACAACTTAGTCAACATTCATACCATAACCATTCAAGAGTTAACAAACTAAACATGCATGTGTGTATTATCTAAAACTATAATTCCCAAAGATAAGAGACGAATGTTATAAAAATTGAAATAAGTAAATAACAATAGATGAAGTTAAGCCTAATCGGCTTTAGTTTTTCATTTGCAGTATGCAAATCTAATAACTGAGCCATGATTTAAAAACTTTATTTCCCAATATAAGTTAAAAGATTCGTGGTCAAAAATTAATTAAGTAGCAAGTAGCCAACCCCCTGTAGATTGTATAATACAAAATTCATCATTAGATTGCCGAGTCAAACAAGTTTTGGCTCAGTTAAACCAAGTTTTGACAGAGCCAAGCCGAGTAAGGCAAAGTTTTTTACTATAAACGAGTTTTCTTCCTGGGTTGACCTAATAGGTAACTGACATAACCGAGTAGCAAGTATCAACATATCAATGAAAAACAACTTGACTAGAAACAAACATTAAAATCAATATATTCGACGTCTACAATTATCCAATCGTTAACAAACAAAACATGCATGTATATATTATCTAAAACTAGAGTTCCAAAAGACAAAGAGCCAAATGATCTAAAAATTGAAATGGATAGATAACCATGGACGAAGTTAAGCCTAATCAGCTTCTGTTTTTCATTTAGTAATATGAAAATTTAATAAATGAAATATAATTTAAAATTTCATCTCCCAATATAAGTTAGAAGATTCATGTATTCATGTAAAAAATAAGCAATTAAGTAGCTAGTATCAAACCCTTTCTTGATATATTATGCAGCTTATCACCAGATTGCTGAGTCAAACCGAGTTTCAGCTGAGTCAAGACTGTTTCAAGCCAAGTTAGGCTGGGTCGTGGCAAAGTCAAGCCGAGTTTTCACTGCAAACAAGTCCCCAGTTGAGTCCAACCAAGTTTCAGCTGAGTGAAGACCATGTCAAGCCAAGTCAGGCTGAGTAACGGCCAAGTCAAGCCGAGCTTTCCCCATAAACATACTGGGTTGATCTAGTAGGGGGATGCCAACCAAGTCAATGAGTTGATTCAGCGAGTTTTAGAACACTGATCTACTCTGTTTCTATCCGAGGCTATTGTCTAACTTGGTCTCTGCAGAACTAAAGCTGTGACAAACATCATCTTCTGTCAGCTGGAGACTTTCAAGCTGGAAATGCAACTTGCATAATATGATATCTCATCTTTTAAAACTGCACTTTAAAGTGCGCTTCTCACAATGTTACCATTTCCTCTAGAAAGTTAATTAATACCGTGAAATTTAAGAGAGCTTCTCATTAGCTAAAAACTACTTTTCCTTCCTTTTTTTTTTACTCTGTATTTATGTACTATATGCATACGTTCCATCTGCGTGACATGTGGTTGAATTGATGATTTTATGTAAAGGGATGCGTCTGCATCATAATACTCCATATATATACCTCTACCCTTGTGACATATAGCTCAATTGATGATCTATGGATGCATGCGTATGCATGTATGCCTACTTGATATATACTCTTGATTGATCATGTGGCATTCGTTTATGACATCACTCCATTGATCAGTTTATGTAAAGGAATGTCTCTGTATCAGACATACCCTGTATACCTATGTGACATTGTTCAACTGATGATCTACGAATGCATGAATCTGCATGTGTGTCTACTTAGATACATACCCTTTATATGGTACCTGCACCTATGTGATATAAGATGCACGTATCAAGCAAATTCTGTTTGTAATATCACAAACAAATATCACATATAGATTGTTATTTTTTTGAAATTGATTGTGGACTTCTATGGATCTCTTTTGCAGCAGCAGGACCATTGGAGCCAGAGTTAATGCGAACCACTTATAGGCGTATCTAGGAGAATAGAAGGGAAGACATTGATTTATTGGCAAGCGCATGCCTCTAACTCAAGGCCAAAAGAGAACCAGGCTGAGACCACTAAACAAACTCAAGGGTCTCTTCTTCATCAAGGATTGCAGGGCATTCACATTGTCAATTAACAAATGCACTCCATAATCAAGCAAAAGCACTGCATGTTTGTTCTGTCCTCTCTCTCTCTTTCTCTGGGTCAAAGGGAAAACTCCTTTATTGGAGTAAAACTGGAATACAGATAAGACCGCCCTCCAAGTGACTGTGGAACACCACCAGGAGATGCTTCCAGGTTGGCGTCCCATCAGCTTTATAATGATAAGCTAACCAGATGTGTGATCTCATTGTAAAGTAACACTGAGTGACCTGATCTCAATTAGCAGATAAGCATGATTTCAGTTGGTCAAATCTATAGTGAGTATATCCAGCTTCAACTTTGATGCAAGGGTTTCCCTCTCTCAGTTTTAAACTTGTGATGCCTTTCATTATTTTTAAACTTTTGACATCCTGCTATCTCCTATCCCTGGGGTCTGTCATACTATTCGTGAGGTCCTCAGGCCTTGCAGGGGCGTCTTCCCTCTCAACATCCTAACCAGATCAGCAGAACCATTACTGAATTTTTCTTCTTCCTTTTTTCATTATAGGGGGATGCTGAGTTTCCGTGACTTAAAGAAGTGATATTCATCATGGCCTGCTTTGATTGCTCTCAGTGTGAATCCCTCAAATGTGCCTTTTGAAATATCTATATTCTATAGCAATCACTTATTTAGAAAGATTACAAAGGAAGTCTTATGCCTAACTTCTTTGCAGTAAAATGATGTAGCTCCTTTTCCTAACAGGAAGTCAATGGAAAATAAGAACCAGACTCATCCACAGAAAGAAGAAAAGAGATTCTTTACTCATCCAAGGACTAACTAGTCTGTTTCTTCTGCGTACAGTGATGTTTCACTTCAAGTCTTGTCTTGTACTGGCAATAGGGACTCACATGGTGGTTTGTTTAATATAATCAGAATATTTAATTACCATGTGAAGTTCATGGTTATCTGAATACTTTTTATTTTCTCAGTACAACTGTAAGCTTTCAAAACAGTACCGGGTTTGACCGCCATGATAATATCAATTGTCTTCTGCAAAGAAAGCTTAATAATTTTTGGACTGCCTTTGAACACAAGGATTAACTTTGTAACTCTTACGATCCCATCCCTACGAAATGTTGTCTCATTCTTTCCTTTTTCGAAATTGGCAAGGTGGGTGCTGGCAGAACTTCACCAGATGACTAATAAAACGTGATCGGATCTGGATCAAATTTATATCCGGTCACGTATGTAGTGGCATGCATGTTGAAATTTATTTTATTTTGTTTTGTAGGGACTCTTAAGCCCATGTAAGTATATATAACACACACACACACACATACAAACTGCAGATTCTCAGAACTGATTACAGAAGATATGGTTTGTTTCACTAGAAAGGAAGGATGATAAAGGAATTGCATCAGTTCGACAAATTTGAAATCCATATTTTCTAAAGATTCTCAACCAAAAAATAAGATGGATTATCAAAATGGTTCTATTTATAAAAATGAAAGTGAAGATTTACAACCATGCTTCTTTAGGAAGTGTTGTTAATTGTTATCTATTCCGGATTATTGTACGACTATGCGCTATGAAGCATAGTCACAAACATTATTTACGTTTTAAACAGTGATGTTTTTCTTGGGTATAATACCACGAAGAAGTTTTCAATGAAAAAAAATCTCGACAGATTTTAAAAATTTTAGAAAGCAAAACTCCTAAAAACAAAATGAAAAACGGCAAAAATATAATAGAAAATGCAAAGAAGACCAAAAAAGTGAAAAGAAAACGTGCGTTCATCAAGTTTTTTTGGATTTCCTTTCTTGTTATTGTCTTAAAAAAGGGGTCTTTTTTGCAGTTTTTGACGGTTGACTTATTTTTGAAGTATAAATGGGTATGTAAAAAAAAAGCCGAGTTTTATATGGCTATGCTATGAAGTAAGTCCACACAAACTTGTTCTCAGATCTCAGAGGCAAGGGTTTTATACTTTTTATTGTTAAAGAGTGAGTTTTAAAATATCAAAAAAAAAAAGCTCAATGTCAGCTACCAAATATGTAACATGTTTCATGGTAGGTGTATGCTCTGGAGCTTTAACTGGCAACTGGTCTTTAGAACCTACAAAGGTTGTAGTATTTGAGTCAGACGGCAGAGGGTTTGCAAGTCACATGATCAAGATAGCAACAGGGACCATTGGCCCAAGCCTGTGTTCCCATCAAGAAGACTAATAAGGCCAATATGAGGTCTTTTAGCAGTAACATTCTTTAAGTTCACTACATGGTAACCTGCAACTAGATGTGCAGTTTAATAGGAATAATAATAAAATGATAACAAAAATACCTAATAATAATGGAAATTAATGTTAAAAAACACACCTAAATTCTTTCTATTGAAGGCTGCAGATTGGTTAGCCTCTAGTATGTAAAACAGCATAGGTCCCTCTCTTCCTCAGCACCAGATGGGCATAAAGTTGTGACAGAAGCACATATCATTGAGATGTAAAACTTGTGATGCCTCTTCATTTTGGGTGCCTTACTTGTGTATCTCCTACCAAACGAGTGGCCAAGGCCCATGAGCTGTTCAATTATTTGCCTTGACATTGACAAGATCAGTCTTCTTGGTCCCTATCAATTAGCAAAGGGACATGAATTAGTGAATGCCAACTCGTTGGTACAACAATAGCAGTGGCAGACAAAAAATTGCACTTTGGGATGTCGATAAAGAGGAAATGGCTCTTCAGATGAGGCCAAGGAGGAGAGTCCTGTCTCTGTTGCATGATTGAGGTCCAAATAAGGCCATGGTTTGTGACTCAGACTTCTTTTGGCTTGTCTCAGAGCCCTTTTCATTTCAATCCACAAGTTTTCCCATTTGCTCTTCCCTCTGTCTCTTTTTTTTTTTTTTGCTTTTTTCATCCAGAAGTCATATTATTGGTCTAAATGTTCAATGAGCATGAATGCTTGTGGACACCTTGTCCGTTTCAAGAATGGTTTATCCAATAGGGAAGGGGAACTTGAACGTGGAATTGTGGTGTGAAATCAGGTTTTCTTAAGGTAGTGTTAGAAAGCCAAAGGCTCCTAATTACTGAAAGATCACTCAGAATATGACACAGAATGTGATCCTTGGCAAAAAGCATCAAGACTGTGCTACTAATAAAATGAGTTCAGATATTAATGTACAGAAGATGTATATCAGTACAATGCCCTTGGCAATTTATTAACAAGTAGATCCGCAGCAAGGAATGTGTCAGAAAAGTTTGGTACAAGAAGTTGCTGATACAGTTCTGTATGGGAGAGAGAGAGAGAGAGAGAGAAAGAGAGAGGATGCACTATTTATTGACATTATTGGCCAAGCTTCTAGTCCCTGCTTGAGTAGATAAAGAGTCAGATGGACTTGGAAAGCTAAAAGGAATGACTAGCTTTACACCATCTTTCTTTCTGCATTATTCTGCTCTGTTTGATGCACAAGAAGACAAAAAACTTTCTTCAATCTTATGGTGGGAAGTGTCAAATTGGTACCAAAAAGCTGGATCTGACTTTCACTACTTTATACGTTGTTTTGATTTACACGCACAACCAATCAAAGCACACCCCAATATCAACTTGAGAAAAGGTCTGCTGACAGCCAATTAGGTGCACTTGAACTACACAACGCAGAAACATGCACACTCATATGTATTTCTGGCGGCCCCATCCTGCAGGATAAGCACAATTATCATCTTGTGAGACAAAAGACTGCACCGGCCATGTGAACTGGAATAGATAATAAGCTGTTCACCGGCAGTTTCCGTGTTTACTTCTGTCAAAAGATTGTTACTAGATAGCCTGCTTACAGTATGTGATCCTTGTGATTACTTGCAACAGCATTCTTTGGAGAACCTTCGCATCTGCATTTGATGCATGTCCTGTCTGAAGATTGTTTAGATATTCTTGGAGTAAAATACCTTTGCTGTCATAAAAGGTCCATTTCAGTACGGGTCATTGCAGATGATGTTAAAGCTATAATCCAACTTTCAGACTCAGGGTCCAATTAATGACAATGTGTGCTTCTTGATACTGGTAATTTGTAACATTAGAGGCTTGAAAATAACTGGAAAATAATTTTGCAACCAGCAAATTTATCATACAGGATGTTTACATATGTTTAGGCCCAAATATTACAGGATGTTTGCTTCTTGGTTTTCAGCCTTGCTGTCGTTGAAACATGTGTGAGTCGTAGTTTTGCTTGCTGAGCTATATGATGTCTTAATAACCTGTTATCACCATATTTTCTAGTTTTTTCTTTTGGTTTAGCGTTAATCTCATCCATTTGTTCAATTTCTCTTGATTGAGTTACATGCAAGAATTCCTTACAACACTTTATATATATATTTTTATTCTATGAATGTACCATAATCTCATTGATTTGTTTTCCTAATTGAGTTTCATGTATAAAAAGAAAGACTTTTTTGTTACATATCTGAAAGATTGGGCAAGGCTTATCACTGGTTCAAGAGGGAAGCCTTTAGCCTGTGTAGTATGGTTGTCAATTATCTTGATTGCTACTTGTTGCATCTGTTGATATTATTATGAATAGTAAAAGTTGAATATGGGTTTATTTAGATTTTAAGTTTAGATTGTAATTTTTGACTTGGATTTCAATGAAAGGGCCAATACTTTCCCCCAGAACAACTAAACATGGAAGAAAAATTTTACTTGTTCTTTCTCCTAGAAATCAAACATGAGAAAGCTTTTGTCCTGCCAAAGTTCCGCCAAATCTAAGCCTCAAATTATTGTAGTACAGGAAAGAGGACAAGTTCTGTTGATTTTTTTTGTACATAGAGTAACTCTATTACCCTCACAATAATTTTGTTTGTCATTTTCTTTTCTTCGCTGTCAGTGGGGCCAAGACGTATAAATCAGGTGTACTATTAGGTTTTTCTTTCATGAATCACATGTGTTGTTGTTTATACATTGATAGCCAAATTATTGATCATATCGACGCTGACCTTTATAGTATTATTGTTTTGATAGAGACATTAAACATGAAATATTGCTGGTGAGGGTTACCAAATAATTCACACCAGACTCACAGCCTTGATGGGCTGGAATACATGATTGCAAAAATTATTATACAATTGCATTTTATTTGTGGTTCCTAATTATATGAGTCCATTCCTCTTGTGGTCCAAAATTCGTGAATGGACTTTTTGTTAATTCAGTTGAGAAGCTTCACATTATATGACACTCCAAAAGTTTATTATTGTAAAAAATCTTGACTGAAGTTGTTAAGTTGTGGTTGTTATTATGCTTCGCAGCCTTTTTGGGATGAAACCGAAACTGCTAGGAAGCAGGTTGGGATCGGTTGGAGCGAAAGCTCAAGCCTGGTGTAGGAGTGGGCTGGATTATTACATTGGTATCGGAATTGGTTCAACATTCAGATCGGAGGTTATTGAGTGATTGGTTGTCTTGGTTTTTAACCTTTTTTAATGGAAACCAAATCTACTAGGGAGCAAGTAGGAATCCATCAAACTAAGGGCCTGAACCCCATGTGGGAGTGGACTGGGTTGTTAGAATAAGTAATAGATAATTACTTAGTTCTATTTAGAAGCCCAAATAAAGTCATGCAAGAATAGGGAAACTTTCACAAATTATTGTAAGAAAAGTCAGACTTAGTGTGGGGCTCCTGTAGAGAAAGCCTGCAATGAAAAATTCAAATGTCACATTTCATATTGGGCAGAACATTCAAAGTGTTTACATCACCTTTTGGAGTTTTAAAATAAAAAAGGACGGCTGAATCCTCCTTCATTCCAATGGGCAAATGGCTATTTGAAGTTATTTAAGGAAATCCCCATATTAAAAGCTAACATTTTGGCGAAGAATGTAAATTCATCAGATATATTTATTCAAGGTGGTATTATGTAGTCTCGAATCTTAGACCAAGGCTGATACTCTACATGAGATTTACTATTTGAACAAATGTTTCAGATCCATGGATTTGAGATCTTCAGAAGTGACCCTGGATCTCAGATCTACAGCAATCAAATACATGCCAATCGAACTAGTTCTATATCGGTTTATTTAAATATGGTAAAAGAAATTCAAATCTTTCAGATTCAGAGTAAAGATCCACACCAGGTACCTTCTAATTAATTAACTTCAGATCTTATGCCAGTCGGATCCAAATTAACTCAGATCCAATCACATAATTTCCGGGTCAATAATCAGGGAATCTAATTGGGACCGTTTGATTATGTAATGAAGGATGTCATTCAATTGATCGTGAGGGTTTTTGTTAAACGAAGATCACATTCAGCAGCCCGCAGCTTCTGTTGGCACGTCATTGTCAGTACCAAATAAGAAAACAAAGTACGACGTTTAATTATATTTTTGGGGCCCTCAAGCGTTCCCACCACCATCCCAATCTTTGGGAACAGTTCTTCCTAGGTGTTTGATGATTTTCTTTTATTTATTTTCTGTGGCTAGAAATCATCAGAAAAGATCACATAAAATTAAAAAAAAAAATCATTGCTTGGGTATGGCTTTCCAGTAATCAAATGCACTTTTTATTATGGTTTTTAATGTCACAAAATAAAAAAGAAAAACTATCCGGCCTATATAATATGATTTCTAGATTTTTCTGTCTAAATTTGGCTGAAAAAAAACCACTGACTTCTTACAGCATACAGTTCGATGCAATATGCATCAGGCACTGTGATTTCACGCTTGCCTGCCCGATACAGATCCGAATGGTTGGAGAACTTCACTTCATATATATATATATATATATATATATATATGAAGACCACAGCTTTTTTGCAACGTTGTAAATTTGAGTTTTCAGAGATCATTAGTGAAGTCAAATTTTCGGAAGACCAGCTTACTTTGGCTGCACGGCATGAAAATTGCCTTGTCTCTGTGTGCATGTTTTGTGTGTATGTATCTGATCTTCGCTGGCTTGCCACCTCATCTCAGCGACGTATTCATCTTTGATATTATATGTGAATCAGCATCACGCCAAAGAGAGAAAGACAGAGTCAGCTTTAGGTTTGGACCCAGCGGAATGTACCTTCCAAACCCATCTTTTTTATATGGTCCGATCATGCTATATATATATATATATATATATATATATATATATATATATATATATATATATATATATATATATATATATATATATATATATATATTGAGGAGTTTGGAGAAATTACAATGCAAATGCCCATATATTTTTTCTTATCGACTCATCAAATATGACATTATTGGCACAAACGCAAGGCCCCTAGTGAGGATATGCTAGACCAAGTTGGACAATTCTATTGAGCCGAGTTATTGCCAATTTACGGAAAGGAGTCGAGGTTTTGAGTTTGTTTGGAAGTTTATAATAATACTGCAGGAAAATGCCAGAAGAGGTGAAGAGCATGGCTTACGCTACCATAATTGTGCATAGTTCCTGCCTAAGAGATTGAGACATTTTCTCTTGCACACGAAATTGACAGCTTCTTAAAAAAATGTTCATTTTTTCTGCAAAGAGCTCTTTGCAAAATTGATGCATGAAAAAGTCTTTGGAATAGTTAGATCACATATATAGGCCTCTAATATGATTCTGAGAAAAGCTAAACTTTTGAGGGTTAATTGAAAATGAAAAACCTTGAAGTGTTTAAAATGAAATTAACAGCCAGTGACCTGCGGCACCAATGAATTAAATCAGCTTGACAGTGATTTGACTACAATCGACTAATTCAAACAACAATTAAACTATTGCCCACAGCTCTTATGATAATACTAGTCTATGTTTGATTATATTATTATCTTCATTTCTGGCCCACAGTGATTCCCGTGAATAATTACTCCTCTGAATTACAAACAAAGGCGGACATGAGTTGAAAGAGTGTCAGTTCACCTAGATTTCCAACCAGTTCTGAGAGGGATTTCAGCCTTTTCGAGGTAATTCCCACAAACCACCACATTTGATCCATCTGTCATGTATGAGAAACTACAAACTTGTGTTGGGATAAATGATTGCAACCCCCACCAACATGACTGAAGGGGGATACCTTTGTGGTATAATAGTTAGTTTCCACTGTGGACGGATATGCATGTTAATTAACTACAACGGCTGACGAGGAAGGGTTTCTATGCAGTTCAGTTTGGCCTTGGAAGAATTATTGAAGAATGAAGCACAGGCGTCAAGATGGAAAGCTTTTTATTCACTAATGATGGACTATGAGGGCATCACACATTTTTACAATGGGGAAAATCTAGATCTCCCACTCACTAAGCAGTCACTGATGTCTCTATGGCAACACCAGCAGGGTACCGGACCTTCTCTGCCTTCTCTTTGCCTTCCCAGAGAGCAGGCAGTGCTTCCTTGAGGTTATGGATGTTCTCCAGGCAGAAATCTGCACCTTTTACTCGAGCAGAAGTTCCAACCTGCAGAAAATTATCATCCAAAACTCCATTGTTACTCCTATCACCTTTTTACACCAAAGTGGGCAGTGTATGGATTTATCTACCTAGAACTGAAAGTAACTGTACACAAGATAAGAAAGGTTACTTACCAGTACTGTCTTAAGTCCTGCAAGTTTTCCAGACTGGATGTTGCGGACACTGTCGTCAAAGAATATCTGCAAAATGAACCACCTAACTATGAGCTTCATTTCTCTCAAAATAATAGACTCTTCAACCAAACTTTCTTGCTGTTGCAGTGATTATATATTCCAAACCATTGATGAGATAAAGCGAATGAATCAGAAAGAAAACAAAAATTCATTTTCTTATGCTCATAAAACCGGTTGCTGCATGACCCCATAAAGCATGCAGTACCTTTTTCAGTTTGACACAATGGATGGTCAGTACTTACTGTCCGGTGAGGATCAACATTGGCTATTTTAATGGCCTGATCATAGGCATCTTTCATTGGCTTGCACATAACGGGAGTAGCAGGGATCTCGGTGTTGGGCTCCACGGCAAGGATATCGAAAATATCATTTTGGCATTGAGAGCCACAATCTGCGTTCTCATTTGAATCATTCACGTCATTCAGTGTTTCAAAGCATATGATTCCTTCAAAACAGTCTTCCAAACCAAGCCGGTGGAGTGCTTTGGCAGCATGGATCTTATCAGCGTTTGTGAATATCTGCTTCACACAAAAAAAGCTTGTTATTTATGCAACAATATTGTCTTAACAGTTGACTTCTCATAAAATTTGGGTCTTTCTGTTATAACAGTATATTGAGAACAAAGGAAACCACTTAAATGGTGCTAACTTTCTATAAGCCACCAGTTTTCCGTAGACATGGATGCTTTCAAAAGGAAGCAGTCATGGTTCCAAAGAATTGAAAGTCAAATACCATTTATGCAAGCATAGGTCTACATGGCAAAGGTCTAAGACACAAATTTAACCAAGCCCTCGAGATCAATCATGTCTCTTCAACCCACGATGCTTCTAAAGGAAAAGTGGGGAAGCCAAAAGGTACGAGGATAGAATAAGATTTTTGGTGGCCCCTTTCTGTGGGTAAGGCCGAATGCATCCTACCTAGTTGACCATATTTTTCAAGTAAACTATGTTTCGTTCCCGAATTGAAGACATCCACTAGTTTTAAGTTCAATTATTGGCTTCCTACCTAAATGAACTTGTATTTGAAACCAAATACTGCACCAATGGACATATCAATAGCTTACCAGTTTCCGTACAGGTATACTAAGTAGCAAGCTTCGCAGCACTGGATCTGGTTTGAGTTTGTCATATGGCAACCTTCCGTGTACGTATCTGGAAAAAGGAACAGTAAAAAGGAAATATTAAAACTAAGTTAACAGCAAAAATCTGTACTAGAACATTCTGAAATAAAACAGATATCATGGTACCTGTGATATTCATCGTAGTTAATTTTATAGCCAATAGCCTGCAGAAAAAGACGGTTGATAGCAATCAGATAGTGGAGAAAAAATGCAAAGCTCCAGAGGAGTACACGGTAGACCAAAATATGCGACAAAGATTGAGCAGCTAGACAAACAAAAGAAAAGTAAACAAGCATCGGGTAAGGAAAATACCGTAAGGCCTGCCAACGTCGTCCCATACTTTTTATACAATGTGGTACCCATGTCGGCTATCTTGCTTTCCTCTATTCCAAGCTTTTCAACCATATAATCTGTGTAGCAGAACAATTAAAAGTTTCAGGAATAGTTTCCATATTCAGCCATATGAAGCGAGAGTAAACTCTCAAGATAACAAAAAGGAGAGAGAAAGCGGAGGTGCCTATTTTGAAATATAAAAACTATAACTGCACTTGCGTTTACCTTCAATGTTCTTGCGGCATGAAGCAGCCAAACCAGAGCTTATTGGATACAGGGTATCATCCAGATCTACCAAACAAAACTGAGATAAGTGCCATTTCAGGAAAGAAAACGGTAACTACTGGTTCTAAGTTCACTAGATCAAGTGGTCTTACCAAAAAGGAGACAATCATACTTAGGTGTGTGAACGCGCAGGTATTGGCCCTCGTATTCCATATTTTTTCTTATCAACAACTGGTAGGCCAGAGTCACAATGAGTTCCCAAACCAAAATATATAAAAAATAAAATTAACAGTCGTGTGTATAATGTAACAAAGCAAGAGCACTAGAAAACATAATTGCCAATAATTAAGTTGCACCGGTGGCGACATTGTCAAAGGAGAACAACGCAGCACTCCTAATAAACGAAGGAAAATTCATCTGAATAACCTTGTAGGAGTTGCTTTGACAGGAAACCACTTGCATTTCTTCTTTCGCAGTCAAAATTCTACAGGCAAGACGCCCACAATTACAAGGTCCCTTGACTCTTAAACCTTAAGGTGACGCGCCATGACCAAATGACAAATTTTCGCTTTCAAAGACTGTTATTCCCATGACAACACCTTTGGCCCATTTGCATATTTTCTATTTGTCATAGGCGTCAACTTTGGTAAAGACAAGCGCCTATAGAAGGCCAGGAAGAAGGATGGTTCAACCACCCATTAATTCCTACTATAAAGTGTAGTACCATTTCTAAGTCCATAACTTGGCCCAGCAAACTGCTGAACCTTTCAACAGAGGGACCGGAATTTTGTCCTGCACTAGGATTGCAAGGTGGGCAACACGCAATAGGGGTCAACCGAGAAAGAGGTAGAAATTACTACCATCGATCTAAGAAAGACTACCAATCAGAGATCATGCTCCCATTACTATGTCTGCCAGAAAAGCTATTCAATTTGAAACTAGAAACTGCCACTGGAGATTTCAAAGCCTGAAAAGAACAGGCCAATTATACGTGGACAGAGTTAATTGGAATTCACATCCATTAATATGTGGTCATGATCAAAATCTCGGCCAAGAAAATTTGGAATTCACATCCACTGATATGTGGTCACGATCAAAATCTCAGCCAAGAAAATTGACAAGGTCAAGAAAGGAAAGAGAAAATAAAAGCAACCGCAAAAGAGCCAAGAAAAAAGAAAACCAATCGTGAAAAGGAAAACTAAAAGCCCCAAAACAAGTAAAAAGAAAAGGATAATGGAGCAGAAAACCTAAAACCTACAGGCATTTGTGCTTCCCTCAGAAATGGAAGATTCACGAAAGCAAGGATCAGTTAACACCACACAGAGAACGAGAACGAAGGGAAGAAATGGTAAGAAAAAGCGCACTGCGTCCATGAAAAACTTAGAAAAGTGGCTCAAATTCGTGAAAGAACAATACCAAACAACACGAAACCCAGAGAAGAAGAGTTCCGCAAATCACTCACGAACAAATGGTATACCAACGTTATGGTTGCCAGCAACAATATCAGAATACAAGCGAAGGAAAGCATTCTGATCGGAAAATTACCTGAGAAACCAACCGAAACTCTCACTCGGAGAGAGAGAGAGAGAGAGAGAGAGAGAGAGAGAGAGAGAGAGGTGAGAGATGCTGGAGCAATGTCAGAATGAGTACAAAGTAGAAACGCAGAAGGGAGAAAAGTGCGAAGGGGGGGAGACCGTGAGGAGAGGAGCAGCGTTTATATAGACGACGAACGTGAAGCCGTTGAGGACTCTCTCTCTCTCTCAGAGAGTGCAATTTGAAAACGAGGTCATTCTCAGCTGTTCGCCAAAATACTTTGTCATTTCCATAGACCCACGCATAATTTAACATTTTACAGAATGCCTGAAACCTTTACAAACTACAGCCATTAATGAAAAAGCATGATTCTTTCTTTTACAATATTTGGTAACGCAAAAAGTAGAAAAACTGCTTGTATTTTTGGAGGCCTTATATTGAAAGCGGTTTCGCCTATATAAATACTAAAAAAAAATATTATACAAAAAAATAAACCATCTTAGTTTATAATCACCAGCGTTAACTAAAGAAGGTATTTTAATTAACTTCGTTAGAAATTGGTGGTATATGCAAATAAATAAATTACGGGCTGCTCACGCGAAAATTTACTTTGAGAGAAAAACATGACGCCTTACTTTTCCGAATAATAAAGTAAACGAAAAAAAGAAGTAATAATTCTTTTGTGCATCTTTCAGCAAGAAAACGAACTTTCTGGACGCTCTTTCACCTCTTCTTCGCCGTAATAAAAATGCCCTTCGATGTCTCCAGAATAACGATGTCGCCCTTCCGTGCAAGGAACAGCTTGTTCTTGTTGACCGAATGGTTCGGATCCGCGAAGAGAATATCCGGTTTGGTACGAAGATCCGCATGTTTGTAGATTCTTTAAAATCCTCCCATTTTGTGGCAGACAATCTAGAGCAGATGTAAAGCTCGGAAGGCCATGAAATTTTCTTGACTTATAAGATCTTTTTTTAGTTATTTATTTGTGAAACTTTTATTAATTTGATAGATAACACAAATGGCAAAATTGAGCAAGAAAGATGATGGTTCCGTATCAAGAAGAGTTGCTGACAATAATTGAACATACCTAACAGTCAATATTGCGCTACAGTCAGACAAAGGATGCGAGATGAACATTGTCTCTTGTTTGATTCTCGTGGGCGCTATTCGTAAGAAATGGGGTAACGAGAGGTTTCCATTTCATTTACTGTCAACTCAGTGGGCGCTATTCGTAAGAAATGGGGTAACGAGAGGTTTCCATTTCATTTACTGTCAACTCAATTGGGAGTTACAAAGTGAGAATAATAATCCTAACTATTGTGTTTATCTTTTTCTCTTCCCTTGTCAAATAGAAGAAGCAAGAAAATAATAGAACTCTCTCTTCTATTCTTTCACTTGTTCTTTACTCTCTCTCAATCATCATTTTCACCTAAAATTGGTAGATCTTAGAGAAATGAAGAAACTTAAAAACTAATATATATATATATATATATATATATAGTGTTAGATCCGTCAAGAATCTCAATCTTAACTATTTAATGTATCCACATTAACGATTATAGTAATCTAGCATTGTCTTGTATATTTTTTTCTTGCAACTGCTAGCATAGATATTTTTAATGCTTGAGACCATGACCAAATTTGGCAGCTATTCATTTCTCTCTCTCTCTCTCTTTTTGTGTTGTTTATATAGAAGAGGTTAAGCAGACTGGCACCTATGTTAAGAGAAGCACCAAGAAAAATCTATAAGAAAAAGTTGGAACACACTATCAATGGTGGGTAGGTTTTTTTGTGTTACAATACACAATGAGCATACTTGCATGAGCTCCAGCTGCCTCATGCATGTGAAAATTAAGAAGTTTGCATTCGTTTTTCTTAAATACTTTTCAACTCTATATCTCGAAATAGAATACATCTAATATGTTTTATGTGATATAAGGTGACATAATGGTCCCTGCCATATAGCCCAGCCCAGTTGAGCATTCCCCATTTGTTTATGAACAGTGGATAGTGGCAGAGATAAGAACTTTTGACTGAGAGAGACTGATTCAACAAAATATTTGATCCTCTAAATAGATAACCAAAAGGTTAAGATCAAACACCATATATAAATAAGTAAATGCTCAAGAAATAACTTATAGATAAACATGCAAATGCTTGAGGTCAACCAGCATGTAGAAAAATAACTTTTATGGGACTGTATGGGCAACTGCCCACACAACCCCACATGTCCCTGACTCCTCCTCTAACCACTAAAACATGGATTACCTCATACATGATACTGCTACACTTACAGGTTGTTTGATGATACTGCTACACTTGTTACTATCCTATGAATTTGATGATACTGCTACACTTGTTACTAGGATGATACTGCTACACTTGTTACTATTCTATGAATTTGATGATATTGCTACACTTGTTACTATCTCATGAATTTGATGGTAGTTCTACACTTGTTACTATTTTAAATGCATAACCCGGTTGTTTGATGATACTGACACGTGTTACTATCCCATGAATTTGTTCAAAAAACTAGGGTACATTCATGACACTTTATAATATATTGTTTCATGAATCTATCACATTTTTGAAGCAGATTCATTGGACAGTAACAATTTGTTAGTATTGCCAAATGGTTCCTTATAGTAACAAGGAGAAAGACCAAAGTACCCTTATGTGAATTGCTTGGGAAATTTCCCTTTAGATCTATGAGTACAGTCCAAGGGGGGCAGCATTATGTCATCATCAAACACCTTATGACACAAGAAACCACATAAAAAAAATGCAAGAAGCAAGACCAAAAGTCACAAGCATTATTGTTCAACATAAGAGAACTGCCAACAATGGGGGTTTTGAGGAACTCAAAGCAGTGGCAGCTTTGTAAACGATGCTTATGAAGAGGGGTATTTTCAAATTAGATTTTTTCCACGTACCTTCGTCTATGGCTTTTTTTTAAGTGACACTACAAATATATTTGGTTTCTAGATAGCGATAGGTATCATATATGCATAGTTTGCAACTTCCTAGCACTGTTATAGAGCAAATATTTTATCTCGTCAATGTGAAAATTGACCGACTTTAGTGTGGACCTTCACATATACATCAACATCATCTGATTATATAAATATACACTAGTAAATTAAGCATTCTGCCCAAGCAATATTTTTCCTAGATTCTTAGACCCATGATTCTGTGTGTCATTTTGTCAATGAAGTATTTTTCTACCAACATTTGGAATGGCGTGTGATTAGATTTGGCAGCCCAAATGGACCTGTGGCTGGTCGGTTGGTTTGAATACCCCAAGGGCCAGCTGTGTAAAGGACCAGGAAAAGGAAAATCATGACTATGAAATGCTACTAGAATATATATATATATATATATATATATATATATATATATATATATATAAGAAAATTAATTGGTGCCCTTGAGTTTTCATATTCACTTTGCCATCTAATCGGGGTCGTCCAATCTATCATGTCCGATCTATCATTCGTCGTTAAGATAAGACAACGAAAAAAAAGTAACATGTATTTTTGTCCTCTAGTATTACTTTATATTTTTTTTTTCTCTCAATCACCACTTGCTTTAAATGAACAGCTCTAATTAGAGGGTTGAATGACTCTAAACAACCAAAATAATCATTCTCATATATATATATATATATATATATATATATATATATATAAATGGTGACTCTTCAACAGCACAAACTTTTTTCTACAGAAGAACCCACACCATCCTTGGTCCCCAAGAAAAAGAATCCTCCCGCAACGAAACGAAAACAAAGAAAATTAGTGGCTGTTGGCACGCAGTTCCTTGTGGGCAAGGCAACCACTCTATGCACTTCGCCACCTCTCTTTCCTTTGTGTGATCCCCAAACAAACTTTAAATCCGGTGGACGCGACACTGCCTGCTACCTAGCTTTGCCTTTCTCTTCGTACGGTGAAAAACCAGAACACGCCGAGTGATGAATATTTAATAAAATAACTGCAAGAACGTTTAAAGTTGAAACTTTCATATAATTCCCACTACATATCTTAATTCAAAAGGCTACATTATTGCAAGTTTCGAGCAGGTTATATGTTCTCTCATAAAATATTGAGAGACTTGCTTCTCATTTCATGTAGGTCTCAAAGCAGCCCTGTACCTTATAAGCAAAAAGAAAAAAGGTATTGGTTTCGACTTCTCATCTATTCTCCACATAGAGGAGCATGTGACTGTGCCTCTTCTTCTATGCTATGTACCCCTCAGCCCACACAGCGGTGCACGTGGCATTTTAAGGGAGAAGGGCAAGCGGCACGGTCACAAAACCTGGAACAAAGTAGTTGGCCTGATGTACAACATGGGCATGACATGTTCTTGTTATTCCTTTTAAAATTAAGCTTTTTCTATAAAATAATCCTACAAATGAAATATTGAAAGCAGTTTTCTATTGAATTCCAAGGGGTTGTTTGGAGGCAGGAGCACTGTGTCCTAAACCGCACCAACTATTAGGGAGCTTCATGAAATATAAGAATTAATGTTTCTTGAATCTGGCTAATCTTTAGGGCAAGTTCATCAAACATAACAACCCAACTCACTTTTGAGCTCGGGTCCCTGATTCAGGGGATCCCAACCCGCCCCCTAGCAGTTTCAGTTACAGCCCTTGAAAATGTTAGGAACCAGAACAATTATCTCATTAATGACTCCCTCCCTCTTTATAGGTCATTGAAGATCCTTCACAATCTTCAATACGAAACTAAACTTATGGGGTGATAGCATTCATTATGCCAAACAACTCCTAATAGTTTTAATTCAACTTAAATCCGATTGCTTAGGATTCAATTAAGAAATGAATTTGAATTTTGGCTGCAACATTTCTTTACTGTCTCACAAACACCCAAATCCATGTCCATCTGAATCCCCGTCTAATTCAAGGCTGATTAGGTGTCCGCTTAGGTCAGATGTGTACCTATGCATGCTGGTTCCTAATCCCACTCAGGACGTGTTTACTTCGAATTAGTATGGAGATTAGGCAGTTTGGTCCTGGCCGGCTGCCCAATAAGCCTGATGGTGCGATTTTCGAGCTAGACCCTTTCCACCGCGTGGCTCACTCGGATTGATCCGTGCCGGGCCAATTGAATCATGACAGCTGCTTAGGCTTGATCGCGACGGCGCATATCAGCCAATCCGACACTTAGCTGATGCGTACCAACATAGGCTGAATTTGATGAGAAGATTGTCATTTTGAATACTACAATTGCTTGATCGTGATCGAAATCTAACTGACAATCTAATTGGCCGATGTAGATTTTAGTGGGTTTATGTCTACCTTTGGAGCTTGTGTGAATAGTGTTCTCGAGATGATGTGAACCGAATGGACAAGAAAACATGGTGGGTCCAACTCAAGTTTTGTAATATCGAGTGGAAATACACATCACATTGTAGACAAAGATGTATGGTTTTGAAGCTCCGACTTTGCTGTGCCTTATGATATTTTGAGTAGACATTAGTGAACATAACTATCACATTGTTTCGTAAGATTGATGGCTGAACAAGTTTTAGAAAATATCTGGAAAACTTTGAGGCATTTCAGCTGTTTAAAATGGAATATAAAGCAATTGCCATTATTTCCGTTATCTTTTGTAGATATCTCTGATATTTTTTGTTCCCGTGAATCAAAAGGTGAATCACATGAACCTACACAGGTTGATACATTGCTGAATCTGAAAAGAACATCACACGCCAGAAACTTAAAATAATCATTTAAGGTCCTCCGTTTTTTTTTTTAAAGGCGTGTTTGAATGATCAGACAGACCGATCTGAAAAGTTTTATCCTGTGTCTCGAACGACCCCGATCAAGAGAGTGATGAGACGCTCGAAACAATTTATCAACTGACTAAATATCGGAGTCCCCAGGGGCGTTTGATGGGTGGAGAAGTTATCCGGAGTAGCCTTCACCATGAAGGGCTGGATCTCCACGGTAAAATAGCTAGCTCTCTTGTATTTCGTGACTTTTGATGGCCCAGAGCAAAGGCGGAGCCAGGAGGTCGTCCGGGGCCATAGCACCAATGAGATTTTTGATACATAAAATATTACACGTTAAAATTATAGAAAAAATTATTTTGACTTGTGTACAAATTCTGAAAAGTGCAGTGTCCCCATTAATATTTTTTGAAAAATTTATTCAGTTGGTCATTGGACGGTTCAACCCAAAGGAAAAATCCTGGCTCCTCAACACGGGCACTGGTCACATAGCCTTATCTGGTGCGCAACCCTTCTTGGGAGCAGAAGTATTCACTGGTTCTGCAAGAAAATATGTTGCTCTCTCATAAACAATCAAGGAGTTCCAACCAATCCTTTCTAAAGAATTAGATAGTTTTCCAGAGCAGGCCTTCTTCTATTTGGTAGGTAAATTAATTGGCTACCAACTTAAGAAGTGGAGGGCAAATTAAAGAAACGACCCTGGATCTTTTACATCACTACAACGATTGTGAACCAATGGATGAGACGATAGCGAAGGGAGATGCCGTAGCTGTTCTAAACTGTAATTTGTCAGACCTGCACTTCACGTAAAGCCCACTCCAACCAGAGTAATCCACCAGGCGACTTGATCTTCACTCATTTACCTTGCTTTACATCCACGTATGACACTCAGATGCATATTTAGGAGATAAAATTAACTGCAAGCTTGTAATAATTTTTACATGTTTCTGTTGAATGCATTCGAAGAAAGCATGTTCTCCATTGTTCTGAATTAAACAACATAGCTGTATTTTTTTTTTTTTTTTATGGGATCTTCGTTACGGGTGCTTGACTTGCCAAGTGCTTCTTCCCCAACGCATAGCTTTGCGAGATCCAAATGTACACAACTGTAAAGGTGCAAGACAGAAGCATTGACCAGAAGACAAAATATTAAGTGAAACTATGATTTTAAATCGACAACAATCTCCACATATGATCCCCTTGTATACATAGGCAGCACATGATAACAATCTTGACACATGATCCTGTATAATGAATAGAAATCAGACAAGGATACAGATATCGAACCCCCCGTAGACAACTCTGTAGATCAAACAGCCATGAAACTTTCGAATGTCGGCATTAGTGCTAAAATATAATATCGGAACATCGCTAAGAATCCCAAGGTCAAGAACTTTACATTCTCCTCCAGAGCTATGGTATTGAATATAACTCCCTTAGACTCTTGCAGTGTACTTTGGGATCAAATATTACTCCAAAGTATTTAGCGGCACAAGGTCCCTGGTCTAACTAACATTAGGATTCTTTTCGGTACAACACACATCTATCTCCTCGGTTTTTCATTTTTCTAGACAATGTTGGTCTTCTCCAAGATATCAGAACAACAAAAGCGACCGTTAGGCAATTTCTTTTACCAGAATACTGGTAGAAATCCAGTAGCATGACCATCGGTAGATCGTGAGAGAAGAGCACACCCTCTTGGACAAGGGAAGCTAAAAGGCATCTCCCCACGCCATGAGTCTTGACAGAGTTGCTTTCTAAGGAAAAGCATACCAAGAAGCGTGAAAAGGAAATGCTAAAGATAAAGGTATAAGTCAATTATTTAGAAATTGCATTACATCGAGTGCTCATTAACGCTTCCCTACCAGTTTTACCTATCACATTACTGCAAAATGCAAACGTTACAAGGAAGCCCTCATCGAAGCTCACATTCTCCAAATTACTGTCAACTGATGTAGGCTTAAATTATTGGTGCACATAGGATTAAAAAAGGGCCTATCATGCCTTGATACAAGAAAAATCATCAGCCTCGGCAGGTAGAAAGAAACCTCGTGAAGGAAGAAATCTTCAGTCAATTACTGATTGCTGCCTGCGTCCTCAGAAGAAATGTGTCCTGTGTCTGTAAACAGACATGAAAAGACAGATCATTAAACTAGGAAGGAGAGAGAGAAGAAACTAGAAAGCAAGCAGCGGCTACCTTCTCCATCGGCAGGAGCATATGCAGATCTCCTTGATCGTACTTCTTGGTGAGGCGTAGGCTACAAAACAGAATACATGTTCAAGGCACTTGATATAACCAAAACGAGTGCAGAATATTCCAACAATATTAAAATAAGCTCCGATAAAATAAGCTCCCAAGCATCATTTTAACAAAATATTGAAGTTTGTCCATATGCACTTTTCAGATGTCTAGTGCACAAGCAGCATAATGTCATATACAAGTTGAGCACAGAAACTATCAAGGAGTAACAATACAAATAAAAAAACTTAAGCATAGAGATGAAATGTTCGCCAATATCTTCTGCTTCTTGTTCTATTATCCAGAAAGAGCATGGCTGTGGGCATTTCTCTCTCTTATCCACCTATCTCTACCACAAACGCACACCCACGCACAAGCACATTTCATCAGAAAAACAAGGAAGGTTTCATTTGATTCTGATCTAATCAACCAGTAAAAAATTCAGAAAAAATTGACTTGAAGCACATAATCGAGCTTCCTGTTCATGGAAAGAAGAGAAATTTGGAACTTTTCAGTTTCAAAATTTTGCAATCGGTTTCTCAAAGAAAAAACCTGCTCTCAGCTGTTTTAAATGCACAACATGGACACCTATGATCTCAATGGTTCTGTTTATGAACTGAAAAAGACCACCAAGAAATCGGCATTTTGCTTTATATATACCTGAAGTTTTGGCCGTAGAGCCTCCAGTGGTCCCTTAGGTGCTCCTTGCTGTCATTTTAAAAACATTAGACAGCCAATTTACCACCAAAATTATCTACCAAAGACAAGGAACAAAAATTACCTTTCCCAAAGCCCAATCAGCAGAATCAAAGAAGGCACGTTCATGGTCCTGGTTAAGAAAGAACAAGTCAAGTCAAAGTATTTCTAGTCTTGTCCAGAAAATAAAAATGGCCACCCAGTGCCAGATGAAATCATACAGACATGTAAATATGCTATATTTAGATCCTAAGAACTGAATTGCAAATTAGAAGTACCTTGGAAATCAATGGAGGCTTCTTGGGTAAAATCCCTCCGTACTTTTTCTTGAGCATTGCCTCCTATACAAGGAAGATATTTTAAGCTGAAATAATAGAAAATACCTTTGCCAGGCCACAAACAAATAAATAGATAATATAAGAAACAACACATAAGGGATATTCTAAGAACCTATAAATCATACCTCATCAAAATTAGGGCTTGTATCAGGCTCATTATCCTTGTTCACTGTCAGGTCAGTGCCCTCAGTGCCTTCTAGATGTTCCTTTTCATTGGTATCAACATCCCTTACAGAAGACATGCTGTGTTTGCCTTATTGAACTAGATAGCAGCATGTGCAAGAAACTGAGTTACATTTGATGCCCAAACAAAGATAGAACAAGATTTCATATTATTGAAGCAAAAAATTACACTGGAGACTGTGATAAATCAAGAGGAACATGGTAAATCAAGAGGAACAAGGCATGCCCACCAATCCAGCTTCGAAGCCACCAAAAGAACAGTGGAGAGACAGAAATTTCACATGTCTATTGGCAACTTTTCAGAGAATTATATAAATAATTGGCAATCATTTATTCAGAAAGCTTGAAGTACGCCATGGAAACAATAAAAAAAATCACAGGTAGCAGAAACATACAAAATAAGAGGAAAGATATATATTAATTTTATACATGCCAGAAATCAGAAACTAAATTTCCATGTAACAACTGCATTCTACTTGGTTTGGATGACCACACGGATACCACAAGATTTTCAAAAATATCACGATATTTATGTAAAAAATAAGTAAAACAAAAAAATCAGGAAAATATTGTGAAATTTTGACAATCTCTGCAAAAATTAAAATCTCATGATAAAACGTTAAAAAAAGGAAAACGTTGCCAAACAATCCCCAAGAATACCTGAGAAAAAAAGTCTCATTTTTAATAAGAAATAACTGAGAAAAAACTTGCTGATATCTTCCCAAAAATGATATTTGTGACAATAGTTTAGGTATATCTTGTAATGGTTCAGTAGAATGATAACTTGTAAGCAGGATCACTGAAAGCAATTGTTGATTGTGTCAAAATTAGGAAAAGTCAAACCCTTATGGACTACAGTATATAAGTTCCTAATTTTTCCTGTTTGAAGTGAAATGTAATGCCTGCTTCAACTCATATCAAGGATTCAGATCCCAACTTAATTTAAGCACAGCTCATGAAGACTAATACCCAGAAGAATGATTTCAATTCAATAAGCTGCAGCATAGCATAGGTGAAACAAGTAATGTGCAGAGACTGCAAGGATGGAAGCACATATTAAGAGGTAAGTACTATCCTCCTTTCACTAATGGGCACTGCTATAGAGGGCGTGCAGCCCAAGAATATTTCTTCGTCATCAAGTAACTCACTAGAATTCTGAACAATACTCTGAATTGCTAGTCAATCATAAGCAGATAAGATCAACATAGACATTTCTGAACGACTCAATAATCTAGCACCCTTGCAAATGATTCTTTCATATGTCCATATGCTATTCTTAGTCCTCCTAAGTTCATAACAAGTGATTGAGACCAATTCATACACAAGCAACAAAATTAGTCCTACAGATCCTAGGACAACTCTGATATTGTCAATCTAAAACCAGAATAGTGAAGAAGAATGTGACTCAAAGATGGATTTTCATCAGTGAAGCCCAACAGATGTTTAACTACCATACTTGACATGCAGAACGAGAATTGGTTCTATATATCACTAGGCAAGGCATTCACATAGAACTGAGTGGAAAAGTCAATAAAACAGCTAAATTTCAATTTGGAGCTACAGTGAAGAGAAATGAACATTTTGAAGCAGTAAGAGATCTATTTTTCTATTTTCTTGTACGGGTAGCTCGTGATCCTAAACTAAAGAAAACAGATCCAAAAAAAAGAAGAAGAAGAAGAAGTGTACAAAAGTTAAAGTCTCCAGTAAAATCAGTTCCTTCTATTCACATCTCATATAAGTGAATCAATTTCAGATACGAAAGTAGCACAATAGTCAAGCAATAGAACTAGAAGAAGAAGAAGAAGCATAGTTTCCAATCAGTAATCCCTAACTGAGAAAAAAAAAAAAAACAAAAGAATACAAGAAACAGTGTCTACGCACGTCAAAGATCCATAGCTCTTCCATTATAAGAGATATCTGTAATAGGAAATGCACAAAGTACAACATACTCAATTCATAAAGAACGAGCAATAAAATCTATAAAGACTGGAAGACAAACTTAGATCTAAGACAATATTCAAAAGATATTACTATATTAAGCTTAAATATCCCAGAGAGAAAAAATTCGAATGTCTTCTGCTACAAGCCTACAACGAACTTCACATCAAGAGAAACACTTAAAAGATTGTGTCGTAAATCAAGTTCGGTGTCTCGTCGAACTCAAAAGACCTAGATCCAAGATCAACAGCAACAGAATTTCACATCCTCAAAGCGAAAACAAAATAAAAATAAATAAAAAACCAAAAGAAAACTCCATTTCAGCCAAGATTCGCAGTATCATTCCTCAAACAACACAAACAAACTCGAAACTCGCAGATCGCACTCCGAGAACCCCCAACAAAAGCATGTTCCGCCCATTCCCAAGCAATGATCACGAGAAAGATTTGCAAGCAAAGAACTAAAGCATCACGACTCAACCGAAATCCTCACAGATAAAGATTTAAACGCGAGAATTGAGAGGGAAGAAAGCCAATCACCCCGGACAACGGTACTCACCTCGATCGGATCGGCCAACACGCAGTGGATCGAAAGCCTCACAAAAGAGTCAAAGAATCGGTGACGCGACAGAAGATCAACCTAAGGCGAGAGCCGGGCAGCGCTCTGGAGCAGAGGAAGAAGAGCGGATGTGAGGCTGAGGCAGATCGATGAGGATCAATGGATGGAGGGAGAGATCAGGGGTTAAATAGAAGAAGCCGTTGAGGGACACGGACACCTCCCTCCCTCTCTCTCTCTCCCCCACTCTGTCTCTGGATTGCATAAAACTGACGCGGAGAGGCATGCGGCTACCGCCTAACCTTTTGAAAATATCGTTATTTTATTGATTCCGTACCCTCACAAAGCCACCGCAAATTAAAAATAGGAGACGATATTTTCGCACGGGTTTGGACGACGTTAACTTCGGTTTTTTTCCACATTATATCGCCAGAAAATCGAAACGCTAAGAGGGACGATATTATCCTTTCATAATATCGGCACATATAGGCGCTTCTTTACTAACCCAGCCTGGTTGATCCTATAATAATAATAATATCAATGATACAAGATAACGTTTGAAATTCCATATTTTGATAACAGCTCAATAATGCACTTTTTGGGGGCACTTGGCAACATGCACTTGTCAAATTCAAGTAACATTATGATAATATTTCATGAATCTATCTTAATTTTTAGAGTGGAACAGTAACACGATTCGAAGTTGGTAGATTAGATCTAAAACCCATCTAGATCTTAAACTCGTGGATATGTCTTTTGACCCTCGCCGCCCAAAGACCACAAATATACGGTTTTCCGCGAGTCAGATACTAGATTGAATCAAATTTAAGATCCGAAACTATCAAACACAACAAAAGTAGAAAACTTATTCAGGGTTGACCCCCTTGACATTTTTCTCCCACCACATGCTCCCCACATGTTGGGTGGCGCATATTTGAAGGCTTAAAAGATGAGAATCTTTGGTGAATAATATTCTGGTCTTAAGTCTTGATTCTAAACCCAGCATTGTCTTACTTTATCTCCAAAAAGATATGCTATGAAATCTAAAACCATATTCTAAACCTGAAATCCAGACTCTTGGATTTGTATCAATCTATGGAACATATTCTCAAAGATTTAGACCGTCTTGTGAACATATTACACAGCTACAGTTCACAATTTATGGGAAAAGCAAACTGTTGTGCCACCAGAGTTTATGGTGCTACACACTCTTTATCTTTATTGTTCCAAGACATAAATCGTCCAATCCAACCTCATTTATGAATTCGATACTATTTATTTAACTCGTCCACAAGGTTTAATTACTCTAGACTGAAGCATAAGATGCCTGCACTGATAAGGGGAAAACCAACGGCTTTTAGTTCGTGAAAGTAGAACCGTTTTATAACTTCACCAATCATGTTTGACTCGACTTTAGTGCATCAAATGACGGCTTTCTTTATATGTAACAAGTAGGTGCAATTCATAAATTACCATTCGTTCTTAACTGATATTAAGATAGTTTAAACTGATTTTTTTTTTGAAAAATAATTTTTCATTAGTATGTGAGTGTGTGTGTGTGTGTATATATATATATATATATATATATATATATATATATATATATATATATATAAACTCAAATATTGTACTATGCTCTGTTCTGGCTCCATCTCACGGGGGACGGTGAGAAGAGGGCAGGGACAAAAAGGTGGAGGGGACCCTGGACAATCTTTTGTCACAGTAAGGAAAAAGGTGAGGCGGAGAGTGCAGATACGGCTCCGTGCTGGGCACCTGAATATAGAACCAGACGACGCACTTTTTGTCATCACAGAGAACGAACAATTATTGCCTTCTCCATCTCAAAAAGAACGAAAGAAAGAAAGAAGAAAGAAAGAAAGAAAAAGAAAGAAGAAAAAGTGAGTTGATGCGCTCAACATGAACGTTACTAGACTTTTCTTTTTTAAGTTTTTAGAGATGTTTTTGAAATTTTTGCTACTTTAAATTTTTTAACAAATTTGGGTATCGATAGTTCATGCTTCAATGCTTAGTCACTATTATGGTGACAGAAGAGGGGGAGGGTAGGGGCAGAGGGAAAGGGGAGCCCGCCTAGGCCATGGCCCCATCCTAACTAAGATTTTTTTTTTTTATATTGAAAAAAATAATATTTTTTAATTGAATAATGTATTTTTTGTATTAGAATTCAGTTTGGCTCTATCCGGATCTGGAGGTCGGACTGTCGGCCCGCCCCTAAAGAAAATCCTGGCTCCGCCCCTGGGGGAGGGACCCAAGTGGCTTAGCATAGTAGGGGCCATCCTTGAGGCATCATGTGAGCAATCATGGTTTGCCTTCATGAGGACAGCTAATTTGGCGTGCTTCTGTGCAAGACCGAACTAATTCAAGAATGGCTCCCTGACCAGTTCCATTAAAGCTGAAGGTGGGCTCAGCTAGCCCTGCACGAACCTTTGATAGAAAAATCGAGAGCCTTCATTGTTCACCTCAGATTTTGAGCTCAATGAGGGCCCATTGTCGTTGAACTCATTTAAGCAACTCAGCTTTCAGCCAAATATGAAGGAAATAATCAGTTCTAACAGACATTTCTTCTAAGCACCTAACGAGGCTTCTAAAGTTGAGCATGTTTTCCGTAAAAGATCAAATTAAGCTACGTCTGGCTCGTTGCAGGACGTAAATGAAGGAAAATTGAGCTCATATCCACAGCCTTACAAAATCGCTTCACTGATATAGACAAAGAAAGGAAGCTCACTGCAAACATTTTTTAAGAAGCATTATGAGGGTAAGGGAGGGCCCATGGGCCAAAACTTAGAATGAGATCATCCATGAGTTCTTCCTGATAACTCCATTCATACCACCTCATGACTTCTTCGAAGCTAAGAATGACCAAAATCAATCCAGTAATTTGTTGGCATTTAGGCTTCCAATGACCATTCCTTAGCCTTGAGCCTATCAAGCTTTGGAAAATCAATCAAATTAAACTAAGGTAATTGGGCCATTCATCTTGCATGAATGCAAGACCCTAGGAATATCATGTGAGTGTGTTCTCTCAAGTGTCGTTTGGCAAATGGAGTACTTTGTAAGAGTTTCATTAAGCCCTAAAAGAGTTCCATCTTAAAATTCAGAGATTCCCATCCAACCTTTTTTTTTTTTTTTAATTTGAGATCATATGGATCGAAATTTTCTTATTTGCTGCTTCAGTAATATTCATTCTACATACCATCACCTCAATCGATTTCAGCTCTTTCATTCGTCTTGGCTTCACCCTTTTATTCGACTGGCCCTTTAGTTGTGCCACCGGTTTCTTGAACTTTTTGCCACTTGGGAGACATCTTCTTGGCTCAGATAGCTCTGATATCAAGAACCGTCCCTTATCGGACCAGCTCACACTAATAAGCATACAAGAGGGAAAGAGAGTCGGTATCGGTTACAACTTAAGAATCCCAGCGGGGCATGCACCAACGCTCAAATTAACAAGAAATGGTACAGTCCCTCCCCGGCCGACTCTCAATGACATTTTGATGGCAACTTCACACACTACAAGCAAAAATTGTGGAATCTAAAAGATACACACACACACACACACACACACATATATATATATATATATATATATATATATATATATAGAGAGAGAGAGAGAGAGGAGGGTAGGGGAAGAAGGTCCACACCCACCACTCAGACTCAACGAGGAATACCTACGGGGAATAAGTAGAAGATAATCAAGATATGCAGTGGGAATCTAAAGCCTGCAGTGACATCAATGATCGACCAACCTGCATTTAACGTATCAAGATCACCACGGAAGCATCAAAAACTTTGAAAAAAAACATTGGATTTGGTTTGCAGCGATAAGCAGAAAAGAAAGACGAGTCTGACAAGGGTTGCCGTCTCCCACTGCAGTCATCAATCAAAATAACAAATGCATGCGGTTCGTACTTGATTCTCTAATCCCAGTACAACAGCAATTTCCTGGTTTTACATTTGTACTTATCACAGACCGACTACTCACCAACTTTTTTTTTTTTTAACATGAACATCTTTCTGGGTTCAATTAATGTGCTTATCTGATTATCCAAATAATAATAATGACGACGGTGAGTAATGAATTATTCAGCTGGTTTTCAGCAGCAGAAAGAACATCAGTTGAACTCCAATACCTTAAAGCTTCAATCAGCTGTCAAACCCCACATGGAGTTCATAAGATAAGAGATTCGCTGAAAAAGTGTAGTGAACCATCTGCTCACTGAAACGTTGAGTTGAAACTTAATGTAGCTATTTTTACAAATCCTGTTAACGAGGAGAAGTATCGTATACACCAGCATACCTTTATTTTTATGTAGGAACCACTGTGCTATCGATTGTGGGAGCGTCATCCTCTACAACGGTGTTTTCTTGCCCCTGCTTATTCTTCTCCTCCTCATCTTGGAAACCTTCGCGGAACAGGTCATAGTTCGTTGGCTCTCTTGACTTGAAAGGCCGCTCACCAAGAACCCGTATCAAATCATCTTGGTGCAAAACCTCCTTCTCCAGGAGCAGCTCTGCAATCTGTGCCACTTGCTCCTTGTGATCCTTAATCAGCTGCACTGTGCGCTTGTAAGCCTTGTCTACCCACTCCCGCACCTCATTATCAATCATTGCCCCAGTCTTGCTGCTATATGGCTTTGTCATTTCAAATGTATCTTCTCTTTGTGGAAATGACAGAAGACCCACTTTGTCACTGAAACCATAAACAGCAACTTGAGCATATGTCATTTTCGTCACCTTCTCCAGGTCATTCTGTGCTCCAGTTGAAATTCTCCCTATAAGAACCTACAAGCAAGAGTTCCTGAATTTATCATTGCTGTTTCACCACTGATGAAATGTTGCATAAACGCTTTAAGTTTATAAGAATAAATATCAACCAAGATGGATCAGAAATAAAGGAAATTTTCACCAATGATGGAAGCACGCCATGCAGTGAGATAAGGAACGGTTACTACTGGAAACATTCCATCAGCATAAGGACAATTTACCAACAAAACATGGAGATAAACGTGAGACTGTGCAGTGAAATGCTTCACGACATATAAATGGAAATAGTAATAAGGAGAAAAGCAGTAAATTAGACTTGAAGAGGTTAGCATGGTGAGAGTGGGCCTAGTCTGTTTCAGAGACACACTTTGACTCCCACGAGAGTCAATCGTCTCCATGATGCCCAAGTGTGCATAGGCCCTCTAGTCGAAGGTTCCAGGCCCAGGGTCTTATGCTACCAGCAGAAACTGAGAAAATCTTCCTGATCGGGAGCGAATTGCTTGTGTTCCTATACTAAAGATGAGTAAAAAAATAAAGTAAAACAACAGAGTAAGAGATGCACCTCTTCAGATGCACGACCACCAAGAGTCATGCAAGTCATATCAAAAAGCTGCTCTTTGGTCATCAGAAGGTTCTCATTCGGCACATATTGGGCAAATCCTAGAGCTGCACTACCACGAGGGACAATTGTGACTTTAAGAAGAGGTTCTGCATGCTCCAAAAACCAACCAGCAACAGCGTGGCCTGATTCATGATATGCAACAGTTCGGCGCTCAAGCTTGCTGATTACCTGAAAAATCAACAAAATCAGATCTTCCAAACAAGCCACACTATTTGATCTTACCAGCAGTATTAAAGTACGAACCTAAAAAAGCCTAAATAGTAGACCAGTATTCATATTATTCAACTAAAAGATTAAAGCAGAAAGGTAGACTATGGACTACTCTCTGTCTATTACGACAGAAATGCCCCTGCTAAAGCCAAAGCAATAACAGACGCAACAAATTTCAGAAGACACGTATTTATTGCCACATTAGAAGGCTTCTTGTATCATGTTATAATAACTAACGAACCAAATGCACCCTATGTTTGGACAATACACGTACATTAGAAGGCTTCTTGTATCATGTTGTAGAAACAAATATGCTACAACAGCAGTAATTTAGAACCACCAACCAGGTGAACGATAACAGCCGGAAACAACCACAACCAGTGAAATAGACACAGTTGTGAATTTCACATTAGCATAAATATTAATGAAACTGGCAAAAATAGGCCAGCCACAGACATTCTCTTTGTATTTTAGAATGTTCTACTGATCACAAACGAAAATCCCAAAGCCATAAACAATAACAGCATATGACCAGTAATAAGTCCAAATTCAAAATATGGTGCCTTCCTCCGTGAACTGGAAAGTAAGTCATAAGATGACATATCAGGCAATGAAACTCATTTACTAATTGATAATTGATAAATCACCAAGCCCTAAAACATATCTATCTGAAAACAGAATCACCAATATCCGTCAATATGTATGAGGTGGATATTAGCTTCATGAGCAGAACATCCAATGATAGAGTCTAATAAAAACATGACAGAAGGACAAACATTTTTTAAGGTGTACGATACTAAAAGCAGCTGGCTGTCCATTCAAACAAAAGCGGAGAATGACACAAACCTTATTTTTCTTCTCCAAACCACCAATTATCCTATCAATAGCAGCCTCAAAATGGTCCATTGTAACCTGTGTGACTTCATTTCTTGCTGCAATAAGGGCGGCTTCATTACACACGTTAGCTATGTCTGCTCCAGCAAATCCAGGTGTAAGTGCCGCTAATCTTTGAGAATAGTAAGTTGGGCTGTTATCAAGCTTTATTTTTTTCAAGTAGATCTGAAATATCTGATCACGTCCTTTAATATCAGGTTTATCAATTGTAATCTGACGATCAAACCGACCCGGTCTTAAAAGAGCCTTATCTAAAATATCTGGCCTGTTGGTGCCAGCAAGAACAACAACACCAGCGGTTGTCCCAAATCCATCCATTTCTACAAGCAACTGATTTAGAGTACTCTCTCGTTCATCATTGGCACCACTAAAACCTCCACGTCCCCTTGCTCGGCCAATTGCATCAATTTCATCAATAAAAATTATGCTAGGTGCGCATTGTCTAGCTTCCACAAACAAGTTCCTTACTCTGGATGGTCCAACTCCAACAAACATCTCCATGAAATCTGAACCAGAAATAGATAGAAATGGCACACCTGATTCACCTGCAGTTGCCTTAGCAAGAAGAGTTTTCCCAGTTCCAGGAGGACCAACAAGAAGAGCGCCTTTTGGAATTTTAGCTCCCAATTGCTCATATTTTTTTGGATTTTTTAGGAAATGCACAAACTCCATAATTTCTTGCTTTGCCTCATCACAACCAGCTACATCTTTGAAAAATATCTGAAGCAATAAGAATGTATAAAGTGTCACAAACCTTCACAAAATCAGGAAATCAGAAAGTCATTCAAAAGAAAATGCCACCGAGAAAAAATTATAAAAACTGTTAGGTACAACCATACAAGGAATATACCCTGAGAGCATGAAACAAACCGGAACAAAATAAATTGCAAAACAGGATTCATCTTATCCATAAATGAAAGAAATCAAACCAAAGGCAAGAAAGTCAACTATCATACCTTGTTCTTCGAGTTCTTGTCAAATTTAGTAACATGAGCTTTTCCAATGTTAAATATCCCACGTCCTCCTTTTCCACCACTCCCACCAATGCCAAATCCACCTGGCATTCTTCTTCCTAAATAAAATATTGTTCCCAGAACCAGAGCTGTAGGAGCAAATTTTAGTAATTCTTGATACCAAACCACTTCAGATACATAAGTTACAGGAACATAATCATGTGGGTCTATGCCCAACATCTCCTGCGCTTCCTCCAGCTTTTCTTCAAAGGACTCAACACTGCCAATATTGATGAAATACCTATAGTGACTGCCACTTCCTCCTTTGCTTGCAGGAGCTTCAGTCGTATGCCCCAATAAATCATCATCCTTGGATTGACTGGTAATGGCTGCAGAATTCTTTACATACACTTTTGCAACTGATTTGTTTGAAACAACAATATGATCCACCAAACCAGGTTCCAGAAGTTTGTTTTTGAACTCTTGAAAACTTATCTGTGAAAATCAAAACAGGCCACATGATTAGCAAGGCTTAAACAAACAATATTTCCTGTCCATTTGAGAGAAGTGATGGTACCAATTTGACCTTGTCTCTCTTCCTACTACTGTCTTACCAATCAAATGCATGTAACTTCTTGATAAGGTTATGTAAGCACTGAACCAGACGACCAAAAACAAATATTAAAATAATAAGCAGCTAAGAATTGTAGTTACTATCCAATTGCAAATTTTCTAGATGCTTTATCTATTATAATACAAATGAAGGTATTACACTGTTTGGTTTGTATATATCCAACCACCAAAGTAACGGGTGTCAGCCTTCACACTTATTGCATAATTAACTACTATGTCACCGTATAAAGTCATTGCAAATTAAGTAGTAACCTTGTATTACTTATTTTTTTTTAAGACGATCAACATTGCATACAATTAACCAAATCAACATTCTAGGCAAAAAAATGATCATTTCTTGCTTTTCTGATTGAATGTATGAGAAGACTGAAGAAGCAATCTGCACAATAAAGTATTATTCTCCAGTGTCAGATAGAAAATTAAGTATTGGAGAGACATAAAAAAAACTATACATTATATAATTTAGAAAAAGGTAACTATAAGTCAACAACAAGATGGTGAAAATGGTCAAGCATGCAGAGTGCAATCAAGTTTCAATCTGCTATGACGTTATTGTTTGGGTCATGTAATGAAGATCGATGAGATGCCAGATTTGATGCCTTGATCATGGTTAACAGGTTACATGAACATGATGATGAAATTCGAATAAGCTGGATAGATTTAATAGTTAATACATACAAATTATGATATTTAGGGGAGCTCAATCTTGATCTTGAATTATACGAAACAAGTGAGAATCCAAAAAAAGATCGAAAGGAGCAGCCCACAACTTCCCAGGACTATTATGCTGGAAAGAAAAAAGAACAACACTGACCTGCTTCTGATCACGCGGACCAAAAGAAAAAGATGACAGCATCAATCCAAGAACTAAAAGTGGTGTTAGATAATTTTGGAATTGCTTTACAGTACCATCTTGAAAACTTCCTTCATCTGCATTGGAGTCATCTGAAGAAAAGCAAAATCAATGCCAAATAACTTAGAATAGAATTCCTATAACTTCTATAAAAATGCATTAGAATTTAGATAGAACTTAGAAGGCACTTACTACATCAAACAAGGATACAGATATTCGCAATGCAGGTAATTTAAAATCACGTCATTTTACATAACAAGTTACGTACAACACCAACTAAATGTGGGCCACATCTAAGTATAACAAATATTGTCTGCACTAAAAGACCAAATGATGTGTCAATGTGATATATTACTAACAAACTCGTTGTGACTAGGAAAAAAATCCTAACTTCTGGTATAACAATCTGGCATGGCAAAATGAGATTCATTATGTGAATGAAGATTATAGCAACATCACCACTATTTTCCTAATGACCTAACATGTAAAATATACACTCCTAGCATGTGACTATTTCCTCATTGTTCTAGCCTGCAACAGTGGTGCCTCATGAGCCCATTATGGATCACTATGAAGCATTTCCATCCTTTGAGACCTTCTATGTTACATAGCCATGAACATGCAGGAGACACACGACAAGAAGAAACAACTCCTTACTGTTATTAGAAGAGCCACATACTCTCGATCCAATTAAATGAAACCAGTACAGGTAAAGATGATAAAAATCTGTCACACATTTGCCAAAGGAATTATTTGAATGTCAATTTCATGCATAAACTCCATTAGCAAACGAATGCGCATGCATGATGTAGCTGGTGGGCAGCATCAAGACCAGGTTGACAACAAAAAATTAGTGAATATTACACGGTAATACATGGATAGTTCTAGATTTATTAACACAATGAATTTGCCACATTGATTAATCATTAAACAATTTGCAGAAAAAATAAGTACGTACTTGAAGAAACTAAGCGCATGTCCACACACTAAATAAGAGTAAACGTAAATTAAATTACCAGCTGAGCCTATTCATTTGGAACTACTATTACGGATTGCTACAAAAAGGAATGCTTGCCGCTCAACAAGGAACACAAAGATATTTTTATTGGTCAAGATAAAAATAGCACCTTTAGACTCCGATTTCCTTTGATCGTTTCCTTTAGGAATTTCCTTCTTCTCTTTTGGGTAAAAGTTCTCATAATCTGCACAAGGAAAAAGGACAGATCAACAAGTGATGTTTAAAGCACAAAAAAGGAAAAAAAAAAAACCTTAAACAGAAAAACAAAGAAAAAGGAAAAGAGAGGAAACCTCATCACACTCACTCTTTCTTTTGGGCTCTTCGCTACAGAAATTCCGCACAGTTATAGAGTTCGCGGCAATGAAACCAGAGACACGGTGCGAGTTCCTAGGCAACTCCCTTGCACCACCAACGGACGTCAGAAAGCTCCTCCCGAACCCAAGTCCGACGCTGCTGCCATAAAGATACACCGGAATCCCCTCGAAGGAAGTCGCTTCCGGCGCCAGATTCCCGGACAATGCGGACCGCGCACCATAATCACCAAACGCACTTGCCTACAATCCACAAAGGGGAGGCGAAGAAGCAAACCGATCAACACAGGTGCCAAAGCGCCCTAGCAAACAAAACAATGGGTAAGAATCTTTACCTTTTCGACGCGGGCACGCGCAGACCTGGCGATCAACCGACCGACTCTCAGGAAAATCATCTTCTCAAGGTCGAGAGCATGAAATCAGGAATCCGATGGACTTCGTTGACGCGAAATAGAGGGAGGGGTTTCTGAAATTCTTCCTTTTCCACAACAAACGGCTTCTTCGTCCCCAATAGTTCGATTGTTAGGGTTTCTGGATTCTTTCGTTTTACCAATGATCGCCTGCTTCGCAAAAGGTTGCTTCTCACTGGAGAGGGATTTGTAAGAGCTTTCTTTCAGAAGGAATCTGTTTTCCACCCCCCCGAACTCCGAATTATCGGCGTCGGGAAAAGGACGGAAGGGCGAAGAAAGAAGACAGATAGAGAGAGGGTGCTGCTCGCGCCCACAGAAATATATAACGCCTGCAGTGGCTTTCAAAAGATATGTAGTTATCGCGTTATTTTCTCTTCGCGCTTGAAGCAGAAAGGTTAGCCATTCGGGCTCTTTTCAAATTCTGATGTTAGCTCGTAACATATTGACATATTAGTCCCTCATTTGTAGTTGCTTTTCTTTAAAATAAATTTATTTTTTCACTTTATTTTGTTCATATTTAAATTTCCAACCTTCTAATCATAGCAGTCTGATTTAAAACTCTTACTTGATCATTTCAAAAATATATTTTTCCGGTGCTAATTTCTATTCTTTTGTATGAAGTTGTTGATATTGGTTAATTGAAATATCGATTATAAATATTTAAGGTTGCATTTGATAGCCTTGAAATTAAGATTTGAGGTTGCAATAAAAAGATGTGTCTTGGAAGATGTTGAATTTAAACAAACTATAATTTAAATTCATGTTAATTTAATGTCATATAAAAAGGGGGTGTGAAACAAACACAACCTAAGTGAATTGCAAACGTGAACTTTTTAATAATAATAAAAACGGTCAGATTTTTGACAATCCCGTATAAGTTGGGGACCTGTTTAGAAAAATCCCTAGATTCTTCGCAACTGGGTCGATAAGACAGACTTTATCTGATTATGGTCCGATAATATCCTATCTAGCCGGATCCTTTGAATGGATATAGCAGTCCTTGAAGGATCCAAATCCAAATTCCCTAGTAAAAGTGTAGCCTTCGTTGGAACATTTAAATTTGGATCTCCAAACATCTCCTCTCCTTCATTTAGGATGCAAATGGATCTGATGTGGTACAACTAAAATATATTGTAAGTCAGGTCAGAGTCGGATCCGGTGGAACAAAAATGGAACCGATACTGTGATTTCTTATGTGGCAGAAAATTTCTTTTTACAAGCAAACACTCCGGTGTAAATGGATCAGATTTGGTTGTATTTGACAATGGGATCCAAAATCACTGTAAAGAAAGTTACAATACCATGAGTTGGATCAGATCGGTTTCTCGGATTCCCATTGACTTCAAAAACTGATTCCCCTTCGGCTTGCGTAAGGAATGACAACATTTGGCTGCTCATCCCAGAGCCACCGGCCGCCACGCTATTCCGACCCGTTTAATCTATTTTACGGACCGATACGAATCGTATCGGCCCTTCTAGAGGGTCATCGACCCTTTCAAACGCCGACCAATACAAAGCCAATTCGAACCATGTATACCGATTCGTATCGCTGGCCGGTTCGGTTCGATTCGCGGAGCAAAGGGGCAATTCTCATGGAGCATTTGGGTAGAATGATGATCAAACACGCCAACCAATTCCATGCATTTGAATCTATAAATGATGTCTACGATTTTGGTCCGACTTCATGCCAAGCTTGATGAACAAGAAAGACGCTGCTCAAAGTCAAGCCGCTAGCTACGTCTATACTTTTACATTCATATAATGATCGTGAATGTATTTTAGGTTTGAGAATATCAATCTCCACCCCGTGTTAAGCCATCGTATCGAGCATAATAAATTAAGTGAAAAATAAATTTTACTTTTGTTATTGTTTTTCTTTTCAGTACCTATATGCAAATTTTCATTATATCATATGATTGATGTAAAAAACTTGGTAAAGTATATATATATATATATATATATATATATATATATATATATATATATATATATATATATATATATATATATATATATATATATATATATGTTTCAAATTCAACTGCTTTCATTTAGAAAATTTGATTTGAGTAAGCTTGTTTGGCAATAATAACATAATAACATGTTGTTACTGTTTCGTGAATCTGCTCTAAAATTTAAAACAGGAAAAGGCCGTGGAAACATTGAAAATCTATTTTGTTAAAAAGATAACCGGTGATTTAGTAACCACGTACTTGTCGAGCGGCGAATTGTATTTTTTTTTTTAAAAGGATCTTCACTATGAAAAACTGATTTCTGAACGTGTTGCTCATTAGAACAAATGTTGCAGATGGGTCGGATCGAGTATGATAACCTTGTTCAATTCTAGCTGCATCGGATCCGAAATTCGACCGACCTTCAATATCAGTAGAATGTGTTGGATAAAGAAAAACGTGTATTGCTTTTTGGCCATGCAGATGACAAGTCCAAAGTGGTAACTTGTGGCACCAACTCCCTCCATCACTTTCATCGAACCCATTAATTCCTTCATGGATCTTATTGGGTTCCCTCTTCTTTATCTAATTTTCATCGACTTATCATTGGATAAACCGATAAGATTATCTTGTTAAAGAAATGTTTAAGACTAAGTGGAATGATTCAAAATAGACTTTTCAACTGCTTAAATATTGTTTAGTGGACCAAAACATAAAAAAAACTTTTAAAAAGGAGCCCATGTTGTGACATTTTTGAATATATGTCATGTCCACAGTCCACTGTCCTCCTGGTTTGACAAAATATATTTAATTAATATACCAAGAACACAAATAGTTATTACAACATCAGCTTTGAAAATTAGGAGATGTGAGCCGCAAATGGTTGGATTAGTGGTTGTTTAATTTTTTTTGGAAGAACATACAAACTGGAGTTTATGGTGACAGAATTAAGCTATTGAAGCTTCACCCACAAAAGAAAGGATCTTTACTTGTGCTCAGATAGCATCGATTTACTTGTTTGAGACCATCAAGTACCCGAATGATAACCTCTCAAAAGTCACTGATATCTGCAACTCTGGTTTTTTTTTTTTTCTTTTGTCTAAATCTTTTGAGTACTGCTTGCTAATTTTACATCATTCTACCCGACCTCTGCCGGCATCATATCTTTGAGAAGCTTTATAGAAATGCTGCTAAAAGGTACTCCAAAAAGTATTGACACTTCATTGGAATCGTGTACAGTATTCATTGGAATCGTGTACAGTCTTTAAACAAAGAATATTCCATAACTTAAGAAAAAAAAAAAAGAATAATCAGAAGTCAGAACCAATTTTACAGCAAAGAATAACCATAGCCACAAAGCCACTTAATTACAAAAAAAAAAATCGATATTTGCCAATCTGAGATGCATTGATCCAAGCCTCGATCATCTAATATGTGTTCGCCCCAAAGACCAAACTCCACTATCACGTACTTGGGCCTGGCAAAAAGAAATAAGCCTGGTTACGAAGATGCTTATGTGTGTGTGTATATATTTGCATTAGTGGACTTAGTAGACGTGAAAATTATGTAAACCGATTATGAATCAAAACAATCCAACTAGATTCATAGTTTATGAAGTGCTAAAGTAACTTTGTTTTTAAAAGGTCAATGACAGTATCTTTGAGAGAGGCATAGTAATCTCTCAATCAAATTAATCACGCAACCAGTTCCCAAATGATGGTTATGTGTACTTGATCTACACATAAAATAAAAAATACCTGGCTTTTTGCAGAAGGAAAGACATTCCAAAATCTCAGTGTCTCATCGCCTGCCCCCGTGACGATTGTCTGCCGGTAAGAAAAATTTAACAGTTATGGCATATTTTGGTTATGCATTTTGTCCATCTACTGAGAAATTTATCAGAAAATGCATATGTAACCTACCTGCCCATCCGGTGAAATAGACAAATAGAGCACTCTTAGAGTGTGTCCAGTCAGAGTTGCAACCTGCCCAGCCATAACAGCAAAAACTGTAAGGTTCTAGTTTTAAGACTGGAACGATAATTGCTGACATTCTTTCAATAATGATTGCTTGGTTTCTTGCCAAAATGAAACTGGGAGCTTTCCCTGTAGCATCTTGCTGGAGCCAAGTAAGAACACTTTTCCTCTGTCATAAGTAAAGCATGAAAGATGCGAGGTCCTTGTTAAACGACTAACAGCATGTAGAGAAGCACGAGAGTTGGTTCATGACTGAACTTCAAAAACTATACAGAGGAAATAAGCACATGGCTAATCCTAACTGCTCTCAGTAGTTTATCGCCATACAGAGTTTCATTTACCCTTACAACCATTTAACACATGGCTAATGATGTTGATTCTCACTTGGCTAAATGCAGCTGATACTGCTGCCTCTTGGTGGAAGAGTATCAGCTTCTGGAGGAACTGAGGGAATGGAGTTCAACTACTGAAATGTATTTCACTGATGTTCTAGATAAAGAAATAGCATACTATCTTGCTATATATACTTGACTACTACTTCGTATTACTAGAGATGAGAGTTGAATCTTGTTGCGTGTTGCATAACTAACATGGATACAGTAAGCAGATCACATAACCATGTTGCTTTTTAAGTTTAATTAAACTTGGAAGAAAATACTGTCCTCAACTAAGTTTCGAGTCTAACGTAATCCATAGAAGAATATGATGAGCGCAAATAGGTAAAGGAAACTGAATACCTTTTGCATACTAGGATACTTCCACACCATGATCTGGTTCTGCGAATACCCATGAGTGCTTACTATTTCATTGACATTTTTGCTCCACAGAAGATTGCAAACCTGCAGTAGAATCATTATGGTGAGGTAATAGTCCAGAAAGTAAACGGGAGTTGCAAACAAGAAAGAAAAACACTTCAATCTTTTTGGTGGTAAAATCCAGACAAAAAAAAAAGAGGCAACTTTTAATTGTACTAAAACTTACCTGGCTACCCGTGTCTATAAAATTTATTTGATTGCTGTTGGCAGTATTCCAGAAGCGAATGCAACGGTCAGCAGTTCCCCCTCCCGATGCAAGAAGCCCACTCTGATGAGGTGACCAAGAAATGGCCTTCACAGCAGCGGTATGTTCTGTGAGCCTCAGATGTGGCTGTTGTGAGTGCAGATTCCATATCAAGAGCTGGTTCCAGAACAATCCAAACTTTGTGAGAAACTCATTCATACTTAGAAGATGTTCTGCATCAAAGCAGATACGAGCTCAGTATATTTTATGTACCTGATTGTCATTTCCACCTGATGCAAGTTCCCTGTCATCATGGGACCATTTTAGACCACACACCTGTAATTATCACATGGAAAACCAGAAAAGATGTTGGCAATCATCAATCATCCAGAGAAGTTTTTATGACAGTCTATAATCAATTAGCACTCTTGTAATCTGTACCTCAGATTTGTGACCAACAAGCTTGCTGACAAAGTTATTAGGAACACGAATATCGTGTTGAAGGATGTTCCTGTCTCTACTGCCAGATGCTAGGACACATGAACTCCACGCTAGTACGCCTGTTCTTGTCTGATGGCCGTCCATGCTTCGGACCTTTTTGCAGCGAGAGCCATCCCATATCTGTGTTAAACCAGATATCAGTGGACGTGTTTGTCTGAAGTTCTGTGGCTCAGCGAATGAGATTGCAGTAGGGATGAAAACTAGTTCTGTTAAGGGAAACTTTTCTGCTGCTTTTGCAAGATTAAGGTCACATTAATTCATTCCTTTTGGACCATGTGCACAGGGGCAAAGAGTTGTGCTTAATCTCTAAACTCGAAAGACAGAAAGTCCTTTCACCGTTTTGTACTGTGGCCAAAAGCCACAAGGACAAATCACAGAGTTCAAATCTTACATGGTGCAAACTTTGTATTGAAAAAAATATTTTCCATTTCATGCAGTGGATTTGATTTAAAAGCGTTTTGCCAATGATAGTGATACGTTCTGCTAATGCAACATCAACCAATATAACAACCGGATAAAGAGAAAGACAACAATCCAACTTCAACCTTGTAAGCATATATTGCCAATTTTGATGAATGCCCAACAGCAGGAAATAAAAACTAGAGAAGAATTAGTCCTCAGTAAGTTGGCAGGGCGCTACAAGTTCAACTCCATGGGAGTCGCCAGGCGCCCCTGCCATAAGCTGAAAGCTGAACATTATTCAGAAGGTAGGGAGGATCTCAAGAATTGTACTCTTTGAAGGCCAGCATAATACTAGTTGGTGATAACTGATAAGGGGTTTTGCCCTCGGACTTTCTCAAAAGCTAAAAACAGGAAAAATGGAAACAGAGAACCTTATGCAAATTACAGGATTAACTTACTTGGACATCACCATGACTTGTACCAACAGCAAGATAGGAGCCTTCCTTAGTCCATTGGACTGAACATACACTATCCCTGTGCCCCAAGTCACATAGTTTGGTTACCTGCCTCAATCAACAAATTTACAAAATCAAATTACAATAATATAACTCACAGAAAAGCAGCTTCTAATGAGCTTTTTTTTTCCCACAACGTTGTTGTCATTGAGAGGAGGCACAACACAATTTGCTGTCCTATGCCTTTTTATGAAGAAATCGACAGTGAAGCGTTTTAGACTTTTAGTCACGACTTTTTAAGCTAAAAAGGAGAAATTAAATGGTTTTATACATTTCATAAAGCTAATGTGCTAGGTATAATAACCAAAAAAATCATATTTTCATAAATAGCTGAAGGTTTGGGCATCTTTCATAGATCTCTCTAAACCTTTCTCATATGTGAACCAGTGATATGTGCCATCCATAGGGAATGACTTATGTTGCTCAAAATAAGTCAGGTTGCTGACAAATGTAGATGCCGGTTCATAACTATATATGGCTCAAATTGATCAGAACTCTTACTTTGCTGGTTGCTGCTGTCCATAGATAAACACAAGTTCCCAATCCAACTGCAAGGACATTCTGAGAAGACCAATCCACAAGGTTGAGATAAAAGTCATCTTGCAGAGAGGGAGCATCCAAAACCTGAAAAGGAAAAAAAAAAAAAAAGAAGCTTTATGAACAGAGCTCTGAGCTGCTTCAACCTGAAAATGGTTGAATCCATGTATCTTCAGCAGTATCCATGTGACTTTTTCTAAACTAAACTTGGGTAGCCTTGATTCAGCTGCTCCTACCTTGTGTGGCGTCTTAGGAATCTTACGGGGTGCCTTCGGAGGCGTCGCCACCTCCACTGTGGTGCTGGCCTGGTACCCAATGGAGGACTGAGTGTATGGCGAGCTGGGATTGGAATGCTCGGTCTTGAACCTGAAGATGTTCTTGTTGGGGCTCATCGGAGAATTCGGGGCAGACGGCGAACTCGTCACAGAGTCGATGCCCAGGAGCTCGGATCTCAGCAGCCTGACATAGGCGTCATTGCCGCCTTCCTTCACAGGGGATGGTTTGTCAACCAGAGAAAAAGTTTCAAACCGGGAAGAGGTCCTGCAGGGGATGAATCTGTCGCTGTAGGTTGTCTTCGAAGGGGATGTATAGGTCGAGAAGCGCGAGAAATTCGTGGTCTCAAGGTTAAGGGAAGTCTGTGACATCCCAACAGGAAGGTTCAAGCTCGATTTCTTCTTCTCTGTGGCTTCCATGGCTTCAGTCCTGAGTCTTCCCCTGTTGCTGTGAACAATAGCAATTCAGATAAACAAAGGAAGCCACAGAGAGAGAGCGAGAGAAGTCACAGAGAGAGAGAGAGAGAGAGATGTTTTGCTACGTTGAGCTTTGGGGAATCAGAGACAGAGAGACAGGGAAGGGTGGGGGGAGAGAGAGAGAGAGAGAGGGAGAATTCGAACGTTGAGGGTCGCGAGGTAACGGTCACTTGGCCTCCCTTCCACGAAGCCCCAGCTACGTCATCGGTCGAATTCAAATGTGACGGCCTTATTGCCGTCTCATCCGGTGAGCGCCCCACCCACATACATTGGGTGCGGTGGAGTGCGTCGGGAAGTCTCCTTCCACGCCGTCATTGCGCTGCCGTACGCCATCGGCAGCCATCAAACGAGACACCAACCGTTGATCTTATGTCCTTCTCTTAAATCAACGGCCAATTTTGGTAGATCTTACTGGGAACAACTTTTCCATTTCAAAAAAAATGTCAATTGGCCACAACCAAATCAAGGTCATATACGGCTGGTAAGTGTTTTTGACCTAGAAAAAAACTTATAAAACTTCAGCATTTTTATATATTAAATATTTATATTTTTAATTACAATAAGTAATGAAAATCTTATAAGAATTTCCGTATAATATGAATCATGATATTGCAAAAGTATCTAACGAATTAAAAAAAATCGTTTTAATGTTTTCAATTTCAAAATAATTGCCAGTACTCGGGGGATTTGTAAATGTGTACCTCATAAAGTCGCATCACATTGATATGTGTTCGTTTTCAACTATTAAATCACTCACTTCAAAAACTGCTCCCTGAAAAACAATAATAAAGTATCGTTTTACACATTGACGGCAGCCTTCATTCTTGGATTGACGTGGATAGTTCTGTTGCTTTAACTGCTTGACGTTTGAAATAAATATTAATTTTGTAGCCGTTAAAAATAACCATCATATGAAATTAATTAGAATATGATTTCATGGAACCCTACACAAATAATATGCAAGTTTGATCAGAAGAAGAGTAGAAAAAAGATGTTCATAGCTGTTCAATTTTTATAGTGGTAGATTCCACCACTTTGAAAGGAAAGAAAAAAAAAAAAGAAACCATATGTTAACAGGGGGTCATTATCATCATAATTCATAGTCATTAACCAGATCAGATTCAAGAAAAAAAAGTTTCCATCACCGGATGTCGCCGGCCACACTCCATTAAATTCCGGCAGAAGATGACCGGACCCTTTGACATAGATTTTCCGTTCACGCCTTTGTTTAAGTTGGGAAATTTTGCTCTGTTAACACCACCATCATACTCACATGCTTTCAGATCTTTCTTACAAGAGCTGTCTAGAGGTATGGTATGAAGCAATTGCAATCAATTTGTTGCAGGATTCAAAGTTACTTGCATCTTAATCATAGAAAAAAAAACTACTACATATATGATCATGAATTCATATAAGGATAACCTACTACATATATGAATTTAATACTTCATGAATGGTTGGAGCCCCACTAGACGATCAATCCAGATCAGGATTTAATGTTGGCGCATCCACTGATCTAAGGTTGAAGAAATCTGAATAAAACCAACTATCTATATGAAATATATAATCCTTGAATAGTGAAAAAACCATGGTTATAGAAAACACATATTATTAAACAAATACATTTAAAACGTTAAAAGCTGGTCAGCTGAATGAAGGGAACATAAAAAACAAAGAAAAACATGTTTTGCTCGCATTTTTCCGGTTCCTCCCTTTTCCCATTTTTTCATGTTTTTTCACATTTTTTGTGTGTGTTTTTTTGCAGTTTTTAATGATTTTGACCACCGTTCTTTTTTTTTAGGTATAATGGAGCAGTTTAAAACCACATTAACTAACTATAACACGAGGTTGAAATACACCAATCAGAACTTCAGCAATCAACCGATGCAAATGACCAAGTGGATTAGTAAGAACGGTCACTCCAACCACGTTTCTTTTTCTTGTTGAAAGATTAATCGTTTTAAAATTTACCAAAAAATTCCCTTTTTTTTCTCTAAAAACCAACTTTGTCTTTTTTTTTTTTTTTATCTGTACAGATTAATCCTTGCCATTTAAAAGCCGAAAACGATATTTGTGGATATATTAAAAAACAACCAACAATTTCAAATGGATACAATAAGTCATTTTCAAAATTATAACGTGATATTATCGTACAGCAATAAAATCACGTGAGCTGCCACCTTTGGGCTCCAGAAATTTAACACAACTCCGTTTTGAGATGAGAAATCCAGTCAAGCTAAGTGACATTTCATAATCTCGATCGCCTTCTTCTCCCCACTTGCTTCAACTGAGTCACTATAATTGATTGTGAGATGCAAAATCATCTGATCCAAGTGAAAGACAAGGTTTAGAGTGATCTTTAGACCTTACCACCCCCATTCCTCCACCTGCCGCCCACCCAGCCGCCCGCCCAGCCGCCCGCTACCGAGAGCGGCGTCCAATTGCCATCTGCCAACTCACATCTCCATCCATTTGTAAGCAATCTGGTCGCTAAAACACATCAAAATATTGACAAGTTAACAAGTGTCAGAATAGACTGTGAATCTCTTTCAAACTTTGCAATTAATTTGGCTGATTGTTTGATTTGTTTAGGCACCCAATTGTGGCGAAAGATGCTCAATTGCCACTAAATTTTTGTCTCTCAGCACTCAACATCTTGTAATGGCCAAAGTCTGATGTTACACCATTGGCTTTCATTCATTCCATTAATTTTCTAAATCGAGTAAAAAATATATAACCTTTGTCATTCTTTTAGGGAAAGTTTGATGCTGCTAGAATTATGGAATTCCAGAATTTAAATTTTTATTATTGATGAAATGTGAATTATATTTTCAAACAAAGAACTTTGTTCTTTGATGGGCGAAAAAATGTCCGAAAATCATGCAAAAAAAAAAAAAGAGACCATGGTGGACCTACATCGGTGAAGATTCACCTTCACTTGGTAAATTTTTTGTGTCAGTATATCTCCAAAGAGAGAGACGTCGATAGTAGTTTGCATAACAAACAACAGCGGCGCGGTCGAGGCATCAGTAAATGTTAGTCGACAGTCACACGAACCTAGCGTCAGTGAGTAATTGCTACTACTGCATTAAATGGATCTTCAGTGACGGATTATGTATTTGTTGAATGCCATTGTTGACACTCTTTTTCCATTGCATCCTAAGGCTGTGTTTGATGCAGCGGTTGAAGTAAAAAATTTCGGAAAAATTCGTACGGGCGGGTGGAATTTCACCCGCCCGACGAAATCGCCATCAAACGAGGTTAAAAATTTCTCGTTTCTAATGTAACTGCGGCGGGTGGAATTCCACCCGCCCAAAAGTCCGAGGTCCGACCTCGGACTTTCGGGCGGGTGGAATTTCCACCCGCTCGAATGCCCTACCCCCGCCCGACTCTTCCCCCTCCTCCCCCCCCCCNACCGTCGCCGCTCCGCCGTTTCCCCCTTTCTCTCTTCATGCCCTCGTCTTCTCCCAAATCAGTGCCCTAAATCGCCTTTTTGCTCGCAGGTTGTATGGCATCTCCCGTTCTCTCTTTCTCCCTTTCTCTCTTGCTCTCTCATGCCCTCCTTTCTCCCTTTCTCTGTTGCCCTAACCTATTATTTTCTGGCATCTCATCAGCAGGGAAGACAGGGCAGCATCCATTGATCCACCGTCGCCGCTCCATTGATCCATCGTCGCTGGCCTCCCTCGTTTCAACTTACAGGGACGGAGTCTTAAATCCCCTTTTGTTGTGGGCACATTCTTCTTTTCATTTGGTTTTTCGTTTGCATTCTGTTTTAGTTATGCATGTTGTTTTTCTTTTTCTTTTATCGCCTGTGCTATCTGAATCTTTCCTGCTGTTTCTCAAGCATCACACCATCGTAAAGGGGCAGACCATGACAGCGTTTGATGATATATTGAATTTCCTGCTTTTTTTTATGGCATATATTGCATTCTTTATCCGTTTATTGTAAGTTTTTTTACCCATTTTATGGTTTCATTTTTCATCTCTGTATGTAGTTATAACTGGTATTCATTTTATTATTTTGTTTTCTCCTGTTCCTTACTCCCCTGTTCCTTGTTCAAGCCAGAACCTAGAATTTTCTCGAGGTATGGATGTGCTCGGATCCTCATTTCAGTTCCATTAAATTTCTCTCCTGTTCTTTTCATATGTATTGTTGATGGTGATATTATACTTGAGCAATCTGTTGAATATGAGGCCAATATTAGGTTCTGTGTGCAATGTGGATATCAGTTTTATTGACATCCAGTCTACAAAAGAATTTGATGTTGTGGGTGTATATTTACACCCAGACTTTCTTTTGGGCAGGGAACAATTTCTGATTCTTGGTGCAAGGAAAAATCTGATCGAGCTCCTGCCCTCCTTCCCTGCATATTGTTAAATTCATTTGTTCAGTTCAGCAAGTTGGAAGAAATTAAAGATGTTCGTGACCCATTCACCTGGTCAAATACAAGGGATTCTTCACTTGGCAAGATGGCCGCCGCACTGGTGTGGACACGCTGGCACATGGATGCAGGTAACTCGACATACTTGAACACATTTAAAAAAAAATGCATATTATTTTTTTTACATTTTGCACATTAATTTTAATGTTTTGCATATTGTTTTTTCATATTAATAATCTAAATGTATTATTTTTTACTTGTTTAGCATTTCTCACCTGTATTAGTTTTATATATATTTTATGAAATTTTACACAAACACACAGACACACAAATATATGTACATATATATGTATGCATGTATACTCACAATTTTCAAATTACTATGTTCATACCCACTCCCCAATACCTGGAACTTACAAAAAAAAAAAAATTATTTGACCCTTTTAAGAGTTTTGAAAGATCTACTTTGCTCATATAAAAATTTTACAAAATATAGTTAGGCCATTTTGAGAAAAAAATTTCTACCTCCACTCTGGGGTCCTACAACTTAAATCCAATTGATTGATTCCACCCTCTCAACAGTTCATTCATGAATATGGGTTCAATTTGGTACAATTTTAACTTGTATCGAATCCAAATCGAGCCAGAACTTCAGTATATTTATTTGTATCAGAATTCAAACGTTTGCAACCCTGTTCTAACCTGCTTTAACTTTACCAAGACATGAATTCTTTCTTCACGGCGGCATTGAATTGGTAATCTATATGTCTCACGAGTGTTGTTAACATCGTTCCATACCAAAAACGACTGCATTTAAATAGCGATTTTTGTTTTATTCAATTTTTTACTTGCCCACGTAAGGAAAGGGGAACAATTCCCTATGTCACGTTTGAATCCTTGGTATTGCACTGTAGCAGTGGAACTAAAGTTCAAGATCTCAAAAAATTATCACAGGGAAAATAAACGTGAAATTATTAGGCAGAGTATTTTTCAAAAGATGTGGCATATTATTTCCATCATTAAAGTTCTACCTAAACTGGCGGACTAGATATATTTTTTTAAATTGCCACCTAACTTTTATTTTGCCATTTAAAAACATTCCTCCATAAAAATGAAGAGAGTGGCAACACTTTTCTAAAGCATTCAAATGAATGAGAGGGATGATACGTTTATTAGCGGGAGCTGTACTTGTCAATTATCAAAATGACAGGTTCGTATTAGTAAACTTAATTCACAAAGAGAAAAGATAATTACTGACAGTAAAACGCCAAGGAATTGTTGCTGGCCAAACGGTAAATTATGAAATTCCAATTAAAGGGCCGACACTGTTGCATATAGCGGCAGTCTCTGGTGCCGTCGCGACTACCTTTACCGGTTACTGCTAACGGTCCGTCCGTCCCTATAGACCCTAAGCCTCATACGTGCCGTGCGTTTGGAGTCGAACGATACGGCCGTGTACCGTTGGGCCCCTAGACATCATTTCGCAAGGTTGTACGCAGTTTTTTTTATTTTCCCATTTTTGACCTCATAGGAGAGTTTCTTACGAAGCATTTGCGGCTATTGTCTTTTGTGTTTCTCAAAGGGGCATTTTTGTAATTATGACTTTTGAGTTTTCACATCATGGTAAGAGAAAAAGTTCAGACATATGACATATTTTGGACATAGAATATCATTTTTCACATTATGGCTGGTGCCATCGATCTGCCAAAAAAATTATTCATTGAAGAGGTGCCTTAAATTTTCATGCCTGTCAGATAATTTTTTCACAAAGACAGTTTTTATTAAAGAAAGTAGAAGTCAGTATGATTCAACCAGCATGGTCAAGCAATTTGGGTATATACCATCCACATCACTCATTAAATACAATATATATATATATATATATATATATATATATATATATATATACCAAAAGGAAAAATGTAAACTTCAAACATGGGTTGTTCCCCAATTCAACTGAGGCATCCCCTTCTCTTGACATGACTCATGGAAAGCATCATCTAACAAACCCCGACCTGCTCATTTAAATCCAAGGGGCCCCAAAAAAACAAAGCGAAAGTGTGAAAGAAGAAGCAACACTAATTAGAGCAAAGAATTATATTGGCACCAGCAAAAAGATATGGGAAGCAACACTAATTAGAGCTCTTATTATGTCTAAAATAAGAAATATTTTGCATAAACAAGCAACAAGATGAAATGCACTGCCAAACTTTCCACATTACTGCACTACATTTATTGGTAATTACATGGTCCTTCCCCTTCCTCTTTGAAAGAGAAGGCGGTAACCAGGAGCTATGAACCCTTTTCAGTTTTTCGCCAACTCCCCTTTAAAACATACCTTAGAAAGAGAAAAGGAACAAGCTAAAAGCAATTTGGGATTTGTTTGCTTTAGTGGCACAGTTAGCTGCTACCCATAGCACAATTTGGTTCATATGGGGATTTGGCTTTTTGTGTTTACAAGAATGGTGGCCTTCATGGGGTTGGTTGATAATTATGAAGAGAGAGAGAGAGAGAGAATAAGACCTCAACCCAACCAAGTGCACTACCTAGTTATTGAAGTCTGAAATGGCCATTTTCACCAAACCTCGATCAGATCATGGAGCTTCACTTGCTAGAAAGGATACCCACATCATAGGAGCCATTACTGAGCCAGGAAGAGGAAGTAGAGCATGTTGATGCTGGCAGTGATGACAGCGGTGGGGATGAAGATAAGAAGGATGATGGTGATGAAGGTGGTGATGATAGTGATCTAGCTCTAGCACAAGCTGGAGGCAGCAAGGGGTTCATGATGCCTAGTGGAACAATATCCTGAAGGAGACCAAGTTGGGGTTGTTGAGCAGACAGAGGGGAAGAATTAGATTCTTCAACTTTTACCAAGGAATTAGGGCAGTTGGGTTTTGGTTGGGGTTGTTGGTCTTGGTGCTTGAAAATTAAAGGTGGTTCCTCTAGTGGCCTGGCTTTGGGCTCAACCAACTGAACCCTGGGCCTTTTAGTGCTTTGAGTCGCTGGCTCTCTAGGGTGCACCACTGGCTGTTGCCTTAACTGGTAGAAGGGATAGGTGTAGTGGAGGTGGAGCCCTTCATATGTCACCACAAGTGTTTCAGGATCATCTGAGGATCTCTCCACCTGCTTCTTTGCATTGCATTGTGGATTGGTACATTTATAGTAACTCCTGCATCCCAAAGGAAAAAAAAAATCAATAAACAAAGATTATACTGACTGCATGTCAATTTGTGGGCTGAATTTTTATGCATAAAAAGCAAGTGAAAAACAAAATTTTTGCAGAATATAATGAGACAATGAACAAGTGGCTGTGTTTGATTGCAGTCACGCCTTCTGACCATGCCACTTTATAATCTCTTCAACTTTAGTAACACAATTCCCACTTTTCTTGCTTTCATACTGTATTATTTTAATAACATATAAAATTATTAAGAGCCAAACTATCACTAGACAAATGTGACAAACTATAGGATTTACAATTCTAAAACACATGACTATTAAATTAATCCCATGAGGGTTTTTTGTCAACAATAACACACTGTTTCTGTCCCATGAATCTACCCAAAAAATAGAGTAGTTCATGGAAATGTTGCCAGACGGCCCCATAGGGATCGAGTTCGTCGGTGCAACGGGTGGGACTTTTAGTTGTTAGAATTCAAATCTTGTAGGCACCAACCTTCTAGGCATAGGCCATGGGAGGGTGGATTTTAGCCCTAAAGCTTTATGCCCCTTGGACTATAGCTAAGTTTTGTGTCCTACATGAGGTTTACTTGTTTAGATATAACCTCCACACATGGTGACCATTATTGGTGTCTTGGACCAAACCAAAAAGTCCAAGTAACTCACAACTCCTTTTTTTCCCTTTCTTTTTTTAAATAGCTTGAGAGAGAAGTGACCCTCCATCATATGGCCCCATGTCCAAGCTATTAAACCCCTTGGCAGACTCTTCTGACTTCTTGGAAAGCTGTTGCTTGGATCTCAAGGAAAGGCTTCAATTAAATACCCAAACTGCCGACTCCATCCTTGCTGACATGACCAGTTCAAATCCTTAGTCACTAAGCTAATAAAAGTGTTTTAGCTCTAAACTTGTACCAGTCCATCTTGGGTATTGAATCCTTGTTCTTCTTCGACCTAAAGATTTTGGGTATTGAACTCTTGATCTTCTTCAACCTAGAGATCGTGAACATCTACAGAACTTGTGAAGTAGTTGTTCATTAGTAACTTGACAACCTCTTGAGAGTTTTTCATGCCATCTAATTCATTAGCCTCATTTCTCATACTGAACATCACATTCAGTAATTAAAAATCTTCATATGAGATGATTAGGGACAGCAATTACATACTTTTCAAAAGAAGATTATACTCTGTGCGTGTGTGTGTGGATGCCAAGCAGGAGCGGTAGAGCTGATTATATACTATATCAACATGTGCCACCATCAATACGTTTCTATAACTTCCCTATTAGAGAAGACAATAAAGGAAAGGATGAAGCTACTAGTGCCACATGATGTAAAATTTCCTCCGTTCAGCCAAATTTTCCATCTACCGGGAGCCTGTCTCCCCTCAAAGACCAAAACCATAATTTCCGAAATAATGGCTCTGAGAAAATTCTGCCGTTCTTAACTGGTTTGTTACGAGTTAAAAGATCTTCAGAAGAGAAAAATTTCGTTTCATGCAGTTGTAAAGAAGATGATCCACCAAACGAAAGAGAAGCATGATCAAGGGCATTTCTCATAACTGTTGAATCTCAAAACAGTTGCAGACCATGTGCAGTGAAGCAACCTTTTATTTTTTCCTTTTTTAAGTGCAGGGCGACAAGTAGTACAGAATAATATTGAAGATGAACTTTCAAATTTCACCATGTCTAGAGAGAGAGAGAGAGAGAGAGAGAGAGAGAGAGAGAGAGAGAGTGCCTGGGGTTGGGGCTGTTCTTGATGACCTTCTGGCCATATTTCCTCCATTTGTACCCATCATCAACTGCGCCATTCCCACAGCTCTTGATCCTGAGAGTATACTTGTTCTCCGCCTTGGCCTTCTCCCATCCTTTGTCCGGAAACGAAAGCCTGCAACACAAAGCACAGACCTGATATTAGCACCACTCGCAATCTCACAACCATGGAGCAGATTCTTAATGGGCACCGAAGTTTTCCTTCCCACAACTTACGCTGATCGGAATCCGGCCGTTTCGGTGCTACTTGTGAAGGTGGTAATAGTGGTGGAGGCAAAAGCGGCGCCAGTTTGCCGGGTTTTGAACGCCGGCGACTGGTAGCAGGCTGACAGTGCACTTTGAATGTCTCCTAGCGTTGGCCCGTAGAAAGTTCTTGAAGCAGAGGCGCCGGTCAATTCAGGCCCCGGTGCCGACTCACTCGCGAGGTCAAGGATGAAGGAAGACTCGTCGTCTAGAAACTCCCTCAGGAGCTGTTCTTCCTCCAGAGACATCTCCTCCATGAAAATTCTTCCTTATTGTCCAACCGAACTCTGTGCCTATTACTAGTTGAAGGCCAACAGAAGAATAGATTGTTTTGGAGAAAAAGGAAGGCAAGAAAAGGAGAAAAGAGAGAGGCATCAAGGACGTCGGTGAGTAGGAAGAGAGATAGGTACGTAAAATAGACAGATTGTGTTATATATAGTTTTCAATCAAGACTTTCAATCAATGAAGAGCTTGTATCCCCTTTCTTAAATGAAAAAAAAAAACGATAAAAAGAAAAGTCTAAACAATAAAGGAGGAAGTGAAGAACTTTACATACTCAATCTCATATATATATATATATATATATATATATATATATATATAGTCTCTCTTATTTCTCTCTTTATATATAATACATATATATTATGTGAAAGCAGAGAGAGATTTTCAAGGGCGCGCTAGCTGGGAAGTTGCTGTGGAATTACTGGCGCAATCTCTAATAGTTGAACGACGAGGATGGAATGGAAGTTCTCAGCAAATCCGTCATCTTCCTTGACAGATTACTTAAGAGAGAAAAGAATGGTGGAGAGACAGGAAGGAATTTAAAACTGATCACCTGCCAACCACTACAATGTGCAGAAATTGACGGGTTGACCCTTTGAAATTCAACTTCTTCCTTAGACCAACATTGAATATCATCGTTTTCTCTCTATCACTCACACATATATATATATATATATATATATATATATATACACACACACACACACACACACACAGTCACTCAATAAGATACACTAGATGGTCTGAGATGACCTAAGCACATACTGACCAAAATTATACATGGTCTTAGAATGTTTACCTTAAATGAGTCATAATTCAAAGTTTGAGACTCTCCAAATGGCTCAGACTCATGAGAGTGGGAACTATGTGTGGAACTCAACTAGGCCATTATTCAAAGGTGGAGCTTCTGTTCATACTCACCCTCTCTCTCTCTCAACTAGGTCATTATTCAAAGGTGGAACTCAACTAGAACATTATTCAAAGACGTAAGAGTTATCTTACTATAGGCAGCCCAGTAGTACTGGATTGCACTCAATGAACCCCTGGTTAGCTTTGAAACGTTGAATAAAACTGTGTCGCTTTTTCTCTCTAGACAATCGACTTGATTCTGAATTCCGGTCAAAAGATAGACTAGACTTTCTCCTGACCAGGAAGATTCCTTCTACATCATCCATGGGACCATAAACCTGCACGGGGTTTTATGAATTTTTGACAAATGAACATAAAACTAATGAGGTATACAAGCAAAATATTTATGCTGGTTGTATGTGAAGTCTTGCAGAATCGATACAGTTTCCTCCTGCAGGAAACTTAAAAGGAAGTTGGTGATGAGACTTGAGAGATTTGAGTCTGTATCCTGAGACATGAAATCCTGGGACTATTGGTCATCGATCACCTGTTTGCAAGAATCACACATCAATGTAAGCAATACTGATGTGGAGGTTAACGACAGCTTAACAACAAGAAGTTTGAGGTGGCATTTGAAGGACACCCTTGAACAAAAACTTGTAAAAAGTAATTAAGTTTTGTTAAACCTTCTTCTTAATAAGTTTATGCAAACTTGATTTCCGTGTTTCAGCGACACATTGATCGGAACTCCCATTTTATTAAAACTGGATTTGTGAGAAACCCAGTTTTGGGCATCATCCAAACACATCTAAAACGGCGTTTCGGAGGTAAAATGACATTTTTGGAGTTTCATCCAAACCCCTACGAGACTTTTAGATTGCGATTGTTGTGACCATCAATGTCAAGGTTGAAAACTACAAGTCTAAGAGTTATCAAGGTTGAAAAACTGTGGTTGTAGGGCCATTAGGTCCAAAGTATCATGTACATTTATGAAACTGGTAATATGGCCTTTCAAGTGCTTGTAAGGCATTATCGATGGGGATGATGCAACGTGTCGGGCGGGGTTGATAGGCTGTCGGTCTCTGTTTTGAGTTTTCACGAAGCTAACTTTTCGTGATGTAAAAAAAAAGACACTAATACGTAAGTTGAAGCATGTCGCAGACATATACCTTGGTATATGGGAATGTGTGGGAAGGATGAAAGTTTGAATTCTCTTATTTAATAGTAGGATGAAATTCTTATGGGACTCATCCAACAACCACTTGCAAGGGCAGGGGAGAGCAATGTTAAGAGGATTAGGGTTGACCGGTTCAAGGACAAATAATTCTCTATATAAGACAAGTAGTGAAAGGCGAGCAGTCTGTGTGGGCACCATCAATCACGTCATACACTTAAAACTTGTCCAGAAAGAAAGGAGGAGGGGACAATGGCGATAAGGTCAAATCTCACCACATTATGACTTCAACCTATGTACATTTTTTGTGGGCCTCTCTCCAATTTCTTTCTCTTACCTTGAGATTATGAATGTTAGCAAGTCTTAAATCACGAACACCCAAGAACACCGTTCACATATCGTTATGTTGTGTTAAATAATATGACCATACAGAATGACAAGTCAAAGGAAATTGATAGTCCAAAAAGTTGATTTTTGTTTTGCTTAAAAAATAAAAACCATTTTTCATGTGCATCTGTCTATGAAAAGTTACGTCGATTAGGTGGTTGAAATTGGTGCACATCAGATCTGTCAATCTCTTATGTGTGTATATATATAACAAAGAATTTGTCTATTTAAAATCACCCGGTACATTTATGAGGGCTGTCTCATATATTTTTGATGAATGGTTGAAAGGAAAACAAAAAGATTTAATTTAAGATTGATTGACAAAAATATCTATAATATTTTTTTCTTTCAACCATCTATCATAACAAATCAGACCATACTCATGAGTAAATTGAGTGACTTTGGATAGCAGAACCACAATTTTTATGTTTCTATACCTATAATTTTAATATGAACAGCTATATATGAAATCTTGTTGTCCCAACTACTTTAGTAATGATATTGTGCTATACATGCATATATATATTCATCATCTCATTGGATGCTCATCTTTGTCCATTATATATATATATATATATATATATATATATATATATATATATATATATATATATATATATATATATATATATATATATATATATATATATATATATATATATATATATAGAGAGAGAGAGAGAGAGATATATATATATATATATATATATATATATATATATATATATATATATATATATATATATATATATATATATATATATATATATATATATATATAGAAAGAGAGAGAGAGAGAGAGAGAATTGTTTAAGTTCCAAAATTGAATCTTTTATATATATATATATATATATATATATATATATATATATATATATATATATATAGAAAGAGAGAGAGAGAGAGAGAGAATTGTTGAAGTTCCAAAATTGAATCTTTTATATATATATATATATATATATATATATATATATATATATATATATATATATATATATATATATATATATATATATATATATATAATATTTTATACTATATTTTTGTATTTTATGTGATTGACTTGCAGGATGGCACTATTTTTTTGCTGTCAGAGAAAGATATGGAGTTGACTGGGGGGAGGCGTGTCAGGTGGAGCAAAGTCAACAAGGACCAATTTAAAGGGGACCATAATTTGGGTTACATTATCTTGGGTCAAAGGCTTGGCCCCTCCTTGTTTCACGAGATGAGTGGACCCATCTAGTAAGTTCAGAGGAGGGGACAAAAATACCACCGCACGTGCACTTCAAACCATGGGCGGAGCTAAGGTAGGGCCCACATGGGCCTTGGCCCCACCTTAAAAAAGAAAATTACATGTAAATTTTTAGAAAATTCCACTTTTTATATATGTAACTTAGAAAGTTTAATTCGACCCTCCTCATAAAAAATTTCTGGCTCCACCCCCAGTTCAAACCCCTTGTGAATAGAGATGCTCAATTGGTTGGTTGATAAGAAGGTTCACAGATGGAATGCACGGTCTCAGTAGTCCACTTGTTCCGCGGACCACTGAACCATAGATGTTCAGTCTCCAGATGGGCTTTGCCATGCCTGGCAGGGTCAGCGGTTGGCATTTGGTTCTAGCTTTTATCACGTCAGCCTTTTGATCTTGTCAAAGCATGCTACACCTTTGGTGTTTTACTCTGCGGGGCCAACCGCTAAATATATTATTAACTTTGGGTATTTTCTCAACTAAAATAAAAAAAAATGTGAAAAGGACTAGACATTTTGTTCCTTTTGTTTCCAAAACAGTAATTAAACACACTCTCTTTATAATTTTAACTCATGCAAAGGCGCGGTGCTCATGAGAATCGAACCAACAACTGCCATTGTGAAAGACCCAAAAACTAGGACTTGCTTATCTAAGTTTGATTATATTTTGAACAGATAGCTTAAGTGGAATAGCTCAAAGGATTGTGTAGGAAACGCGACCAAGTTCTTGAACAACAATTTTATGATCAATTTCGGGATCATCGACAGTTTCCTGCTGCATGGTGTTGGAGTTCACGAGCTCGTCCACATTTCTTTGCATGTCAAACATACACAAAGATAAACATGGATTCGATATATTCCACTATCAATCAGAATTGGAATCTCTTTAGTCGGATCTAAGTAGATAGATCCAGATATATATATGATTAATTACTTATTGTAACTGAATCTTAATTCGACATCCAACTGGGATCTGATAAAAATTATCTGACCAAGTAAATTTCTCTCTTTCTCTCTCTCTCTCTTCTTCAATCAAAATTTTGTAAGCAGGCCAGTTTAGAAAGCCTGGATGTGATCCCACATAACTTTTTTTTTTTTTAATTTCCAAAGGGACTAAAAATGAGGAGAACAGGAATTTCTCATGGCATTTCACAGAATCCATGGCTTCCCTCCACTAAAAAATGTAAGAAATTTCCGAGAAAGGCTTCTACAATCTAGCAGGGCCAACTTATAAATGTCAATTGGGATTTCACAACTTTGAAAATCGTACACTCTTTGCAGCAACGTCGAAGTTGGGTGGTTTCTTCTCATCATTAATTTCCTTTCTCCCTTTTGTCCTAGAAATAAAAGAGAAAAGTGAATGAAAAAAAAAATTCATTGGATGCAACTTGTAGTAGCAGGTTGCAGTTAGATTCGTCCTACTCAATTAAGAAAAAAGAAAAAAAAACAAACATGGTTCACTGAAAATTGAATTCATATACAATTTTTTTATTTTTTACATTAAATAAATCTTCACGCTGCCTGAATTTATTGCTTTTCTAAAAAAAAAAGATTGACCAACAGATTCATTCAGTGGAAGACAGGATAATGAAGTTCGCAAGGAAATGGACAAAAGATTATTGATGGTTGACTTGTAAGTAAAACAGAGGGAAGCACTGGAGATATAGGGCCCCCTTTGTCCGCGTTTTCCTGAAGGAAATAAAAGCTACCAATTGTGACGTTCCCATTTGTGCCCCATCTCCATTATTGGTTTCACATGGTCAACAAAAATGAATAAAATATTGAAAAAGAAAATATTATGAAAAATCTTCTCATGAAAAAAGGTAGGGCCCTAGCGAAAATTAAAATTTATCTATTTTATATGAGCTAAGTTAACTAAACTCAATCATTCGCCTCTCTCCGCTCTTTAGGAGAGGTTATTCATTCATCACTTGATAACTTACATCATCTGATAAGTTCTAACGGTTCCCTTAACCAGCTGTGGGCAGTTGCCCACACTAGTTCCAATGAATTTTTATTTATTTTTATAATCGTGCATTTTTTTTACTCATTTACATATAGTTGTGCCCTCTCATTATGGGTGTTTTTTAATTAATGCTCCTCCGTGCAAATTTCTTGGTTCTGTCACTGAACACACTCTACCTTTGATGGCCCAGAAGAGTAGCACTTACGAGAATCAAAATGGGAACACACATCCCCTACCCTGACCAGCTATACTACATGTGTGTGTGATAGAGAGATAAATAAAAAGAAGTTTATGTGCACGACCTTTCTTGCAATGGTCAACATGTCACACTAGCTGGTCTTCGGGCTGCCTTTTATGCCACGCACGACATTAATTCTTAGGCTTCTAAATTTTCTGGGAAAATATTGCCTATTTTCTTGTGGGATTCCTCGATTGGAGACAAAAGGTCGTCGTCATAGTCTTTCTTACAAAGGGATAAGAAGATGAGGGAAGGACAATTTCACACCAAATGAACCATTTCACATAATTTCATGTGGAAAGGAAACATTGAACAACAGTAGCATCAATGTTCACATCAAATTCTCTCTCTCAAAAAAAAAATCATTATTCAAAGTGACAGATCTCCACGCTTGGTAAAGTCCAATGAGGGTCAGGGAGCATACTGCCTTTTAAATATAAACCTTTAGGGGTCGTTTGACAGCAGAGACACTTTGAAAGCATTCCATGAATATGCTTCAATTTTGAGATAGATTCATAGGACACTAGTACTAGTGTTCTTTGAATCTACCCCATTCTTCAGATAGATTCATGAGACATTATCGAAGTCACCCATTCAGGATCGTTTGGCTAATGAAACGAAAAATACCATTCCATGAACATGTGCTGAATAAAAAATTAAGAACATGTACATAATCCATGATCCAAAAATGGCCTAACTCAATTTTTGAAGCAGGTTCATAAAACAATATATTAGCGTGCCATTAACTAAAGTGTCTCTTAAGGCTTTGAATTGGCCAAAAGAGTCCCACAGTATAAAAATGATGATTTGACATTGTCCTATATCCCAGCAGGCTTTGCATAGGAGATCTTCAATGTGATACTGAAATCACATATTTGAGGTTGAGAGGGTGTTTGACTTCTAACTGCTCACATATTCAATAGCCTTCGATCTCATATAATACACATGCACATATACATCAACACAGCAAAAAGGCGCAGATGACATGTGTACGCCTGCACACACACACACATGCACTTGATCAAGATCCAAATGGATCCTCCCACATGGCATAGCACGTGAATGAAAGACATTGTTCTCCAAGGCGAGGACCCCATTTTTTTGACGTTTCTTTGGACAAATTAAGCAAAAGAAATCATTCCAATACATCAAAATCAGAGCTTTCCCCTTGCCGAAGTTTTTGGAGACTTAGATTTGTGGCTATGGTTTTATTAGCATGTCTACAAAAGATTAGGGCATGGCCTCAATGATTAGCTTTTTTCTCTTGTTTATATAGTTCAATATGTCACGTTCAACCTGAAAAGATCTTTAAATAGCCAGTCGGAACAGATTTGATATGAATGAATTCCCTCTTATTTTCCATTATATCAAGGAGAAAAGGTGGATACAAATGAGCTAGGTGTTGAAAATTGATCGGAATCTCTTACCAAGGTAGTGAAGGATAGCAATCGAAAATTGCAAAAAAGAATTGAAGCATAACAAAGGGCAGGATCAAAATAAACAAAATTCAATTTTCAGAAGGTCAGCATGCAAAATTATAAGAAATCCAGCATGAAAAGCAAATTAAAGTGATTTAAAATTTCATTCCTCGGAAATTCTCTGCAGTTTTCAGGGCATACTGTTCATCATTTTAATCGGTTAAATGCGTGGAACCAGTCATCTTCTTGTAATATTAGATTATGAAGGACACCAATTCTTTCATCGCTTACCTTCAAAAGCACAGAAATGGTGAGAAGAATTCCTCGACCTTGAAAGCACGGAGACAGAGAACCATTTCCTCAGTTAATTTATTCATGAGATGCTAAGCAATGAGCAAGCCACCGAAAGAAAACAGAGTGGTAGTCACTTACCAGGGTTATCTGCAAGAAATCTGACTGCAACCCGACCCCCACTTGGAACAGAGACTGTGTTCCTCTCCACAGAATCATCCACATTGAAATTTTCTGGGTCTTTGACAGGATCATAGTTGCCAAAACCTTGCCCCACCACAGAGAAATTGAAGCCGTGCAGATGAAGGGGATGAGCCTCTGCGCCGAGAATGCTGGTGTCTTGCATTACCAACTCTACACTGGTGTTGAATCTCAGTACCACCACCTTAGTACCATTGATCACCTTGGTGTGTGTATATATATATATATATAAGTCACCTAGCCATGTAATAAGGGCCATTTGATCTAACATGGATGTTAAAGAGAAAAACAAGATGAAAAAAGTGGACATTTTTGTCCTCTAATATTAATTCATACATTTTGTTTTTTGTTTTTATTTCAACCATCAATTTGAGAGAAGGATGTCCCTAGTCAAATGGCTGGGCGACTCATAGGAGCATCCAACGCCTTGTTTTAATTTGCTTTTGCAAGTGTCGTTGTTTTGTATGAACATGAAAAACACTTTTCCCTGAACCACACTGCCCAAGTGAGAGGCCGAAGCCTTTCCCTCTCACCCCTCTTCCCTCAGTTGTTCATTTTCTGTTTGTTTTATTTTTTTCCCGATTGTAGATTTGATTGTTTTCCAACTCCGAACACATGCAGCAAGTTGAACACATGCAGCAAAATTGATCCAATTACCAAGTCATGCTTTTTGTTGAGTCACAACTTGCTCCCGGATGGACATTTCTTCCACCTACTTGTGCTTGAATTCCCAAAAGGGCACCATTTATTTTGGTTAATATTGAGCAAAGAAACCATTGTAAGAGTTTATAACACTTAGCCGACCACCACTTTTCATTATTATACTCATATTGACGACAAATAGGTATAACTTAATTATGATCTACTATCACTCAAATAAACAGTGAAATTCTCCAAAAATTTAAGTGAGAAAGAGGAGAGAAAGAGAAAGTGTGTGCATTAGTGCACGAGTGAAACTTGGAGGTCTTCGCACTCTAGGCATATATCGTGTTTTCTAAGCATTAAAGGTGAAATTTGGTGCTTGTGTATCTTTTCAAGAACTTACATCGAGGATATTAATGATAAAATATCTATATACTCAAAAAAATCTAAAAGAAACGAAACTTATACTTAAAAATTTACTAGAGAACTTACATGGAGGATATTAATGATAAAATATCTATATACTCAAAATAATCTATAAAAAATGAAACTTATAATTAAAAATTTACCAGTACATAATAAATGGGAGTAACCAAAAGGGATATATATATCATAGCATTTGACCAAAAAGTCAAATGCATATTGTAGGTCAGGATGCAAATCACCTTGTGTTCTAAATCACATTGGAATCCTAAGCACCTACTTCTAAATCACATTGGAATCCTAAGCACCTACTGATATGCATCAAACTCTACCATATCGTGTCAGTCCTAAAATAAGATAGAGATAAATAACTTTTTTATTTTCTTAATATATTGGTCGTCATTTTATAGGAACTGTATGGACAAATATTGGTAGAAATTTTGCATGCATGGACAAAGTTATTAGGCTATTTCATTCAAATTTCAGATTCATCGTTATATTAGTTTTGATCAATTAATAATGTTTCACGGCAAAAATCTCCTTAAAATGTCAATATTTCAGGAAATGGCTTGATTTAGTATATGACACAACTTTCCATACAAAATTTAGTTTTGTACCTATTATAAAGAAAAAGTTCTCTTCTCATAACAATTATAAATGGGGAGGACATGAGGGAAACCAAACACCAAATTGCAAAGCTAAAAAGCTTGTGCTAGAGTTGGAGAAAACCTTGACTATGTTGCTCTCTCTTGGGCGGAAAAGAGCATATTGGCCAAAATTTTGTTCGCATTAGGTCTGTTTTATGCTAAGATTTAAAGGTCTAGATCTAGTTTTTTGTTCCAAAAAACTAGTGATGAACCCTTCTTCTAGGCAAAGTTTTCTTGAGACTAAGTACTTTACAGATGTCAGGAGATACCGTATTAGGTATTTTCCTCTCTCATTTTCCTTTCTTCTTTTTCTCTTTCCTTGCTTTATTTATTTTTCCTTGTGTAATTGTTTATTTTTTATTGGTATAAGATTAAATCAGTTTGCAACCTTTTTTTGCCTAGATCTTAATTTTTTTAAATTTTATTGTTTATATTTGATTTATTTTTGCTTTTTGCCTGGTGTTAGGGCATCTGTCCTAAACACCTAAGGATCCAAAGATATGTTTAGGTAGTCTCCCAGGAGATTACAAGCATCTACGTTCAAACAATATTGGATCAATGAACATACCCAAATGCAATTCCCTCAACCCCCAATTCAGTCTGTCTCCAGCCGTTTTCTGAATATGCCGTGTCAGTCTCATTTTTTATTTCTTATAATAGAAGTAGAAAAAGTAGAGCACAATCTATGTATTTTTAGAACCGTAGCATTGAATTTTGAAACCGAAAAAACTGACCAGTTTCTGTTGTCATATATGAAGAATGGAGGTGTACAGGAGTGCCTCCATTCCTCGCAGCTTGGTCCTGTAGGTACCACTATATGCTTTAGTTGATTATTTTTTTTTTCTCTTTCGTTCATACTCTATAAGTTCAGTTTTGTGTTGTTAGTTTGTAATTGAAGACGCCTTGAAGGTTGAGGTAATTGGCCATGGAGGCGTGGAGGCCATGGCAGCGGGGGAACAACGGGGATGGTGGTGTTCTAGGCTCTTCTCCATGGTGACTACCATCGTGGAGTGGCTACTGCATCCTCACTTGGAAGAAGAAGCAGTCTCTTTTTCAGTTGTTCAAACGCCGAGGACAACCACTTACTTATTCTCGGTGAAATGCGCGTATGGTAATAGCACTTAGGTTATATTAATAAGATGTATTTTCTTTTAATTTTCAGTAGTTGATGTGTATGATACTCATAGTATAATGTAATTTCACTTGTTTGGCAATGGGAAGGAATTAACACATAACACAGATAGATATGTGTTATTTATTGGCAGAGCCAGAAAAAATTTCTGGAGGGACACTCATTCACAAATTTATATATCCAAAGGGGAACTATGTGTATAACAAAACAAATATTTGAAAAACTTAATGTAAAAATAAAGAAATATTGAACAACTGGTGTAGGCAACTGCCCACATGACAACTAAGGCTGTGAAGGATCTTTTTGTTGTGGGGAAACTAATAAGGCATTAAGTTATAAATTGGTCCCATATAGTTCTCACTACCAAGCTTCATTGTACCAGCAATATTAAGGAGTTTAAACCAATTATGTATGTAATTGTATATAAAAGATAATTATCAAGGTCATGGTTAATAGAATTCTGATACAAGATGATGTTCATCTTATTCATGAGATGATCAATAGTCTTGATAGGCACGAAGGTTAGTTGTTACTTTTGATGTTTGATATATCTAAAGCATATGATAATGTTTGGTGGCATTTTCTTAGACTTGTTCTTTTGCATTTGGGATTCAATCTTGAATGGGTTTCTTGAGTGATCATGACTTGTGTTAATTTAGCCTCACTTGTAATGATAATTAATGGGAAAGAAGGGCTGTTTCTTTATAATAATAGAGGTTTCCGCCACTAACCCAATTATGTCCCCATTGCAGTTCATGTTGGTGGTTGATATTTTGTCAAGAAGGCTCAAAATCACATTGATTTCCAAATATCATTGGGGTGGAAGACCTCGGTCCTGGAGTATTCTATGCAAATGATATTGTTCTAATATGTAAAGCTGCCCACAGGTCTGTGAGTTGCAGTAAAGAAGCTTCTATTCCATTTCATGTGGTGGAAGAGGTCTGCAATTTGGATTTCATATTTCCGATGTAGTTCTCTGCATTGGAATCCAAAGTGTACAGACACTTTGGATTTCATATTTCCAATGTAGTTCTCTGCATTGGAATCCACTACCAAGTGGTTTCATTCATGTTCATGTCTCGCCTTTTTCACTGGATTTCAACTGATGTTGGTACTGAAGGGGATTATTATAAGGTACTTGAATCATATAAGCCATCATTGTAGACGCTTCACATACATCATGCCCTATCATGTTCTAGATTTCCCTTCTCTAAAAACAAGTGTTTGGTGATTTGTGGATTTTGCTTCTGTTTGTCAGCTGCAGATCGTGCCTGAACTTGAGTCACTGACCTGCGATGGCGCTAAATTTGTTGATGGAAAAGAAGTGGAATTCCACTCTGTTATTCGAGCAACTGAATATAAAAACCAATTTCTCCTCTTGGCTAAAGGTTGGTGTTATGAAATAGCCCCTCCTCTCAATATTTCAAGTACATAATTTGATTTCTTAATATTTCAGATCACCTTATTTTGTTGCTTCAAAAATAAATGCATCATAATGTTATTTAGTTCCTATGCTTTCTAATTTTTTAACACAAGGCAAAAAAACACTTCCCATAAAATTGTGACCATCCGTTATGCACGGAGAATTCCTAAAACAAGAAATGCAATTACATAGCCGTTGAAACATTTTTCCAGGAAAGGGTATCGATGGATCCAGAATTTTAATATGTAAGCCCTATAAATGGATTGGAGCTTAACAGAAAAGCTATGGGTAAACTTGGTAACACTTTTTTTTTTTAAATGGCAGTTCTCTAAATTTATGTCTTAATTAGATATGGAAATTTAAAATCCAATTAACAGCAGAAAAAATAGGAAGGGAAGTGCTGAGATCCAAATCTGAATCCAACCAAAACAAGTGGTATAAATCTAATGCATATGATATGTCTCATCAAATATAGATATAGAAGCAGAAAGGTGCATTTGAAATGCTACTGAGATTAATGAACGAGAAATTTAAATTTCTCAGTAGCATTTCAAATGCACCTTTCTGCTTCTATATCTATATTTGATGAGACATATCATATGCATTAGATTTATACCACTTGTTTTGGTTGGATTCAGATTTGGATCTCAGCACTTCCCTTCCTATTTTTTCTGCTGTTAATTGGATTTTAAATTTTCATATCTAATTAAGACATAAATTTAGAGAACTGCCATTTTAAAAAAAAAAGTGTTACCAAGTTTGCCCATAGCTTTTCTGTTAAGCTCCAATCCATTTATAGGGCTTACATATTAAAATTCTGGATCCATCGATACCCTTTCCTGGAAAAATGTTTCAACGGCTATGTAATTGCATTTCTTGTTTTAGGAATTCTCCGTACATAACGGATGATCAAAATTCTAATGGGAAGTGTTTTTTTGCCTTGTGTTAAAAAATTAGAAAGCATAGAAACTAAATAACATTATGATGCATTTATTTTTGAAGCAACAAAATAAGGTGATCTGAAATATTAAGAAATCAAATTATGTAGTTGAAATATTGAGAGGAGGGGCTATTTCATAACACCAACCTTTAGCCAAGAAGAGAAATTGGTTTTATATTCAGTTGCTAGAATAATAGAGTGGAATTCCACTTCTTTTCCATCAACAAATTTAGCGCCATCGCAGGTCAGTGACTCAAGTTCAGGCACGATCTGCAGCTGACAAACAAAAGCAAAATCCATAAATCACCAAAACACTTGTTTTTAGAAAAGGGAAATCTAGAACATGATAGGGCATGATGTATGTGAAGCGTCTACAATGATGGCTTATATGACTCAAGTACCTTATAATAATCCCCTTAAGTACCAACATCAGTTGAAATCCAGTGAAAAAGGCGAGACATGAACATGAATGAAACCACTTGGTAGTGGATTCCAATGCAGAGAACTACATTGGAAATATGAAATCCAAAGTGTGTTGCAATGAATATGAAATTTCAATCTGCAGATGTTCATGTCCATCTATGCTTAAAGGTAGGGAAGACTTATCTCCAAGTGGATTTGCATCACAACTTGTTACAAAATTTCGCAACGCAAGAAGGCGTAGGAGAAAGGAGATTGGTGACACGAGGGTCTTTAGGGTAAAAGGTAAAAGGTCTGTTTTTGGTGTTTCAAGGTGACACCCTCCTGTACTTCAACTTGCACATTGGTGCTTCGCTTTGTCACCCTTCTGGTATGACAAGATGTTTTGATGGGAGAACATCTCTCATGCAATATAGTTCCAAAGGAATCGACTGCTATAAAAACATGTAATGTGACAAATTAATTTGCTAAACATTTTCTGCGTATCACTTGTACTGCACTTAATTCAAGCCTAAGTTACACAAGCCAAACTTGCGCAACTAGATCTCCACTTATTTTAACTATTTGACTTCAATTTGACTCATTTAACCGATAAATCGATCTCGACCTGAGTTTATTACTACTAGAGGTTGGGGCAGGCGAACTCGAGTTACTAGATTCAATATGGATTCCTTAAAAATTGTTAGCCCATCCCCTAAGCTTTCTTAGAAACTCTTGATAATGTTGATAGTTTTAAATAAGGATGAACATCAAACCTGGTACCCAACGGATATAAAGTTGATGGTCGGACCCAGCTTGATAATTGCTCGGCTTGGGCAGCCATCAAGATCTTTAGGTCTGTCTTAGCCAGCTTTGTGGAGCTTTGGGCTGGTCTGGCCTAGCCCAATACCCAACCCTAGTTCCACTTAGGACAACGGATGACATAATGATGAAATCACCCTCGGGTTGTGGCCTAAGTTTTCTTTCAAACTTGTTGAGAAGAAGAGGATAGGCCTAAGTTTTCCCTGCCCACCCCTATTTACACATTCCCTAGCAAGCAATGACAGTGGGTATGGTGAGGCATGTGGGTTAAGATGGCCCTGTTCCCTAACCTCATACATAGCGACATCAATATATTTTATTTGAATTTGACATCCAACTGAACCACTTTGAAAAAATCAGATATAGAAAAAATTTAATATCCAATTAAGAAATTGGATTGAATTCGGATGTAAGAAATGACATCTGATCGAATTTAGATATACATTAATATCCTATCAGATTTCGGATTTATTTTTAGACAAATAACAATTGGCAAAATTCGGTTCCAATTTTAGATTTGGATATCAATATAAATATTGGATTTGGATCAGATTCAGATTGTAAAATTGGATTTCGGATTTGGATCAAATTCAGATTGTAAAATTGGATTTAGGATTTGGTTTATAATATGGCAACTGCCCATGCAAGCTTTAAAAAAAGTGTTTATTTTCAATTTGAAATGTCATGGCAGCTTTTCTCATATGTATAGATTCCCCTTTAAAAAATTTAAAATTATATGATTAATGCTCTTTAGTCAAAATTTTTTGGCTCGGCTCCTGATTGGTGCTTCCTAATGGTAATTTTCCAAGTATGGAAAGGATGCTGATGATACATTTGTGTCATTAGTTTCATCTAAGGCTACACATTCCTGTAAGGGGCAGAGCCAAGGTAAGACTCGCCTGGGCCCTGGCCCCACCTCAAATCTTTTTTGAAAAAAAATTATATGTTAATTTTATAATATTATACTTATTTTATATAGAAATTTTAAAAAATGATATTTCGGCCCTAGTCAAAATTTAGAAACTTTAATTCGTTCCTTCCTCATGAAAAAGTTCTGGTTCTGCCCCCTGCAACCTGTAACTATATACTAAGCTCATGCCGACTCAGTTCACCTTATTGTGCTTAGCCTTTGCAGTGGTCACACCATTTACCTTCGACATGGTCGGCAAGAGCGAGGGCCATGTTAACTGGTTCTTCTTTACGACTACGCGATGCTGGACATGTTCACTGCGATTCTTTAAGTTCTAGAGAATCTAGACGCCATGTGACATGCTTGCCTGCTGAAGTACCTACCTAGCTAAACACGCCATCACGTTGGCTTGCTCGCCAGTACGGTGTATCGGCTTATACGCATCTATGGCTAGTATCGTCTTATTTTTTTAGTTCTTCCAACTTAAAACAAATGTTAAAATTACTTAAAATGAAAAAAATAAATAAATACAATGTTGGCAAATTGTTTTCCATTATTTGGAACTGAAACAAACATGCCTAGCTATTAAATGTTACTAACCTTATCCTGCCTGTCAATAAATATGTTGTGATGTTTAATGGGGCACATAGGAGAATGGTTGCCCACATCAAGGGTTTTTTCTTTTTGCTTTTTTACCTTTTATATTTTGTTTGTTTTACATTGTTTATATGGCCCCAATCCAACCGGCCACATATATTTTAAGGGTTTGTTTAGGGTGAGTGAGTTGCATGCATCAATCGCACATAAGGATGTCAATAGTCTATCACCTTCATAATGTAGAACTCCATCCATAGTCTATCACCTTCATAATGTTGTCGTATCCTTCGCACGAGGGCTTTCATCCTGGTATAGATGGATATACAACCGCCAAAATCCTTGTGAAACCTGAACATCTTTTCCAACACCTTCATCTCTCCTGCAACAACCCTACCACTTGAATTCAACAGTATAGATAAATCATTAGCTCTATTACTAAAATAAGAGTTTCATGCAACCCTCAACTGCCAAGGAATATCTCAACTGCCAAGTAATATCAACTTGAGTGACCTCAGTGAAAAGCATGTTTGAGGGTTCTATATGTCTGACAGAGCACATTAGATTAGAAATAGCCCAAATGTGCATTGTGCCTTCCGTCTCCTTTGGCCAATTGATACCTAAGAAGGTGTCCACAAGTAAAGCAAATGTCTTCTTTAACATTTATGGCTGCACTTGGTTTTTCTTTATGAGCCATCTTATTACGATCCCACCAGATTCGTAAGCAAACAACAGAAAAGGTGATTCTCCAACACACCTTCCTCCACCTACCATGTACTATTTTTTGCATCCATCATCAGATTTCGAAATTGAAGTTGTGAGTGGGTGAATAGTTGATGCCAAACTTGGTCGATATTCATTCCCAGACTTTTCTGGTGACCTTGCAATGGAGAATAATATGTTCATTAGTTTCTTCAGCTTTCCTAAAAAAAGGACAACAGTTAGCAAGTTGAAAGCCTAACTTCTTGATTTTGTCTACTAGAGAGAGCTTTTCCCTGCCAAATATAATTCCTCTAGCTCTCTCTCCCTCCCCAGATCCCCTAGAATGATAGAGAATGTCTCCCACCCCAAGACAGGTTTGGTGACTATCTTTCTAGACAAACCGATCTGTTGTATTGGACAGGGGGATAGACTCTAAAAGTGTCATTTAGTTCAATGCACACTTCAACCACTTCATTAATGACCCCGTTGCCCGAGTGCACCTTATCTTGAGCAAAAATATTGAGTTTCTCGCAACATTTACTAAACTATCCCTACTGATCCTCTGAATAAGCGGGCTGCGATGCCAAGGGTCAAGCCAGAAAAGGCAGCGGCTGCCATCCCCAAGCTTTCACTCTGTTTTATATGCATAAGTCTTCAGCCCCAAACAAGTCCCTTCCAGGCCCAGCTTCTTCTAACTGACTCATTGAGGGTTCAAAGATATTCTTTTGAAAATATTTATCCTTATAAACCTAGGCTCAGATGCCATCATCCATCCATCAAGAGTCTACTACACCCATCCTTTGTTGGGAAACGAAAGCCTGCAACACAAAGCACAGACTTGATATTAGCACCACTGCCAATCTCACAACCATAGAGCGATTCTTAATGGGCACCGAAATTTTCCTTCCCACAACTTACGCTGATCGGAATCCGGACGTTTCAGTGCTACTTGTGAAGGTGGTAATGGTGGTGGTGGCAAAAGCGGCAGCAGTTTGTTGGGTTTTGAACGCCGGCGACTGGTAGTAGGCTGACAGTGCACTTTGAATGTCTCCTAGCGTTGGCCCGTAGAAAGTTCTTGAAGCATAGGCACCGGTCAATTCAGGCCCCGGTGCCGACTCACTCGCAAGGTCAAGGATGAAGGTGGACCCGTCGTCTAGAAACTCCCTCAGGAGCTGTTCTTCCTCCAGAGACATCTCCTCCATGAAAATTCTTCCTTATTGTCCAACCGAACTCTGGGCCTATTACTAGTTGAAGGCCAACAGAAGAATAGATTGTTTTGGAGAAAAAGGAAGGCAAGAAAAGGAGAAAAGAGAGAGGCATCAAGGACGTCGGTGAGTAGGAAGAGAGATAGGTACGTAAAATAGACAGATTGTGTTATATATAGTTTTCAATCAAGACTTTCAATCAATGAAGAGCTTGTATCCCCTTTCTTAAATGAAAAAAAAAAACGATAAAAAGAAAAGTCTATAAAGGAGGAAGTGAACTTTACATACTCAATCTCATATATATATATATATATATAGTCTCTCTTATTTCTCTCTTTATATATAATACATATATATTATGTGAAAGCAGAGAGAGATTTTCAAGGGCGCGCTAGCTGGGAAGTTGCTGTCGAATGACTGGTCTCTAATAGCTGAACGACGAGGATGGAATGGAAGATGGAATGGAAGTTCTCAGCGAGTCCCTCATCTTCCAAGTAGTTGTCAGATTACTTGAGGGAGAAAAGAATGGTGGAGAGACAGGAAGGAATTTGAAAACTGATGACATGCTAACCACTACAAAGCATTGTAACAAAAAAAGGTACGGGTATTATACTGTGAGGAAAAAGACGAGTATAATACGATAAAGTTATAAATCTCGAACATACAAAGAGAAGAAGACGGTAAATTTTTAAAAAATAAATAAATAATTCTGATAATTATATAAAAATAAAATAAATGAGAAATTAATAAAAAACATTGAAAAAAATTTGCAAAGGCTCGGTCATTCATCACAAAAGTAAGGGTTCGGATAGGGCAAAGATGATACCATGATTTTAGCAATCTGAAAAAGGAATTTGAAAACTGATCACCTGCTAACCACTACAAAGTAAAGAAATTGACGGGTTGACCCTTGTCTCCTTCTACATCATCGAAAAGGCCATAAGACTGCACGGGGTTTTATGATTTTTTGACACATGAACATAAAACTAATAAAGTATACAAGCAAAATCTTTATGCTGGTTCTATGCGAAGTGTTACAGAACCGATACAGTTTCCTCTTGCAAGAAACTTAAAAGGAAGTTCTTGAGAGACTTGAGAGATTTGAGTCTGTATCTTGAGACATGAAATCCTGGGGCTATAGGTCATCGATCACCTGCTTGCAAGAATCACACGTTAATGCAAGCAATACTGATGTGGAGGTTAACAACAGCTTAACAACAACAAGTTTGAGGTGGCATTTGAAGGACACCCTTAAAGAAAGACTTGTAAGAATTAATTAAGTTTTGTTAAACCTTGTTCTCAATAAGTTTCTGCAAACTTGATTTACGTGTTTCGGTGACGCATCTATCTAGAACCTGCATTTTTCTGCAAAACTTGGGAAGGCTTAGGCTATTCACATCTTTTTGGAACTGCCATTTTATTAGAACTGGATTTGTGAGAAACCCAGCCTTGGACGTCATCCAAACACATCTAAAACAGCGTTTCGGAGGTAAAATGACATTTTTGGAGTTTCATTCAAACCCCTACAAAGACTTTTAAAACTTGTGATTGTTGTTGTGTGACCTCCAATGTCAAGGTTGAAAAGTACAAGTCTAAGAGTTATCAAGGTTGAAAAACTATGGTTGTAGGGCCATTAGGTGCAAAGTATCATGTACATTTATGAAACTGGTAATATGGCCTTTCAAGTGCTTGTAAGGCATTATCCATGGGGATGATGCAATGTGTCGGGCGGGGCTGATAGGTTGTCGGTCTCTGTTTTAAGTTTTCACGAAGCTAACTTTTTGTTATGTAAAAAAAAAGGCATTAATACGATAAGTTGAAACATATCGATTGCACCTATTACGAGACATAGGAAGCAGACATGTATCTTGGTATATGGGAATATATGGGAAGGATGAAAGTTTCGACTCAATTATTTGATAGTAGGATGAAATGCTTATGAGACTCATCCAACAACCACTTGCAAGGGCAGGGGAGAGCAATGTTAAGAGGATTAGGGTTGACCGGTTCAAGGACAAATAATTCACTATATAAGACAAGTAGTTCTGTGTGGGCACCATCAATCACGTCATACACTGGAAACTTGTCCAGAAAGAAAGGAGGAGGGGACAATGGCGATAAGGTCAAATCTCACCACATTATGACTTCAACCGATGTACAAGTTTTGTGGGCCTCCCTCCAGTTTCTTTCTGTTACATTGCGATTATGAATGTCAGTAAGTCTTAAATCAAGAATACCCAAGAACACCATCCACATACCGTTAGAGAGAGAGAGAATTGTTGAAGTCCCAAAATTGGATCATATATACATGCATATATTCATCATCTCATTGAATGATCATCTTTGTCCATTATATATATATATATATATATATATATATATATATATATATATATATATATATATATATATAGAGAGAGAGAGAGAGAGAGAGAGAGAAAGAGAGAGAGAGAGAGAGAATTTTTGAAGTTCCAAAATTTATATATATATATATATATAAGTAATATTTTATACTATATTTTGTCTTTTATGTGATTGACTTGCTGACACTAATTTTTTTGCTGTTAGAGAAAGATATGGGGTTCACGGGGAGGTGGGTCAGGTAGAGCAAAGTCAACAGGGACCAATTTAAAAGGGACCAAGGTTTACATTATCTTGGGTCAAAGCCTTGGCCCCTCCTTGTTTCACTAGATGGGTGGACCCGTCTAGTAAGGCCATAGGTGAGCCAAAGGAGGAGGGGACAAAAGTACCACCACACTTGCGGTTCAAACCAGGGGCGGAGCTAAGGTAGGGTCCACAAGGGCCTTGGTCCCACCTCAAAAAAAAAAATTACATGTAAATTTTAAAAAATTTCAGTTATTTTATATAAAAGTTTTGAAAAATGATATTTTGGCTATAGTCAAAATTTATAAATTTTAATTCAGCCCACGTCATGAATTTTTTTTTGCTCTACCCATGGTTTAAACCCATTGTGAATAGAGCTGCTCGATTGTTCGGTTGATAAGAAGGTTCACACACGGAACACACAATCCCTTACTCGGTGTTCCACTTGTTCCGCAGACCACTGAGAACACTGAACCATAAATGCTGAGTCTTCAGATGGGCTTGCCAAGCCTGGCAGGGTCAGCGGTTGGCATTTGGTTCGAGTTTTTATCACATCAGCCTTTTGATCTTGTCAAAGCTTGCTACACCTTTGGTGTTTTACTCTGGGGGGCCAACAACTACATATATTATTAACTGTGGATATTTTCTCAAATAAAATAAAAAAAAATTGCCAAAAGGACTAGACATTTTTGTTCCTTTTGTTTTCAAAACACTAATTAGACACACACTCTTTATAATTTTAACTCATGCAAAAGTGTGGTGCTCATGAGAATCGAACCAACAACTGCTATGACGACCGCGGGAACTCTTATTAGGTCTGAAAATGGGTATATATATATATATATATATATATATATATATATATATATATATATATATATATATATGAACAGATATCATAAGTGGAATAGCTCAAAATCTCAATCGCATAGCCAAAAATTTGAGGGACATTTGCATGTAAGTTTTAAGTTGAGGGAGGGAAAAAGAGACATGCTTGTATTAGCAAATATGCTCGCATATTTGTTCTATGACAAATGTGTTTGAGCCTTGCAAGTGTCAATTTTGCTAATGAATACAAAAAAACTTAAATTGCTTTCGGCAATCTTGTGAACAAACTACTAAATTTGGCTTAGCCCAAAGGATTTGTATGAAACACGACCAAGTTCTTGAACAGCAACTTTATGATAAATTTTGGGATTATCAACAGTTTCCTGCTGCAAGATGTTGGAGTTCACGAGCTCGTCCACATTTCTCTGCATGTCAAACATACACAAAGATAAACATGGATTCGGTATATTCCACTATCAATCAGACTTGGAATCTATTTAGTCGGATCTAGCAGACAGATCCAGATATATATGATTAATTACTTATTGTAACTGAATCTTAATTCGACATCCAACTGGGATCTGATAAAAAATATCTGACCAAGTAAATTTCTCTCTTTCTCTCTCTCTCTCTTCTTCAATCAAAATGTTGTAAGCAGGCCAGTTTAGAAAGCCTGCATGTGATGCCACATGTTAAATTTCCAAATGGACTAAAAAGGAGGAGAACAGGAATTTGTCATGGCATTTCACAGAATCCATGGCTTCCCTCCATTAAAAAATGTAAGAAATTTCCCAGAATGGCTTCTACAATCTAGCAGGGCCAACTTATAAATGTCACAAAGTTGATGGAGATTTCACAAGTTTGAAAATCGTAAACTTTTTGCAGCAACGTCGAAGTTGTGTGGTTTCTTCTCATCATTAATTTCCTTTTTCCCTTTTGTCCTAGTAGTAAAAGAGAAAAGTGAAAAAAAAAAAAGACTTCGTTGGATGCAACCTGTATGTAGGAACGGCGGGTTGCACTAGAATGAAATATTCATTTCTGCTCACTTCACCTAAGAAAAAAAAAAACTAAAATTAAATTCATATACAATTTTTTTAATTTTATTTTAATTTTTCACTCTGCTTGAATTTATTGCATTTTTGAAAAGAAAAGGGATTGACCAACAGATTCATTCAGTGGAAGACAAGATAATGAAGTTCGTAAGGAAATGAACAAAAGATTATTGATCGTTGACTTGTAAGTAAAATAGGATAGTAGTACTCGGCCTTTCTGTCTCTGCTCTCTACAAGCATGTACACAGCTGCTAGATTAATTTTAAAACATGTGTATTATGTTGCTTAGTGATGTAGTTGTTGAATTGCCTGGTATATTAGTATTTTTTTCCTTCTTTGCTAGGATATGTTACATACACACACGCCAGGTTAATTTTAAAACATGTGTTGCTTAGTGATGTAGTTGTTTAATTGCCTGGTATATTAGTACTTTGTTCTTCTTTGCCAAGGTACCTTATACTAAGCTTTGCTCCCTGGGATTTTCTTGGCAGGTTGGATGACACTCCAGTACCCCCCAAGGTACTTTCTTTGCAATGTTAAGAGTGATTTGATGGTTTCGAAATTGCCAGTCCTTTGCTCCTGTTATTAGTTTCTATTTTTGGTCTTAATGACCTCAATCTATCCAATTTGTCAACTTTATCTGGCGGGCTTTCGATGAAAATTTTGCCATAGCACGGTTCAAAGTCCGTTTCTTGTTATATATAGAGAAGTTTAACGTGGCAAGCCTGATGCATGTACCACTCATTAGTATCTGAATTTATCTGTCAGCAGTTAATGAGATTTCTTTTTGGACTACTATGGCCTTATGAAGTTTGGTTGTGTAAAAATGAATTTATAGCATTATTGCCCCTAATCAAGGGGAACTAATCTTGTTATTCTGGAGTAAGACATGAAGCGACAAATGTTTTCAAATGAAAGAATCATTTTCTAGTTAAGGAACATCTTTGTCTAGAGTTTGTTAATTCCCTGTTGATTTGTTCAGTTCCATATCAAAATGATCACAGTCTACTTTACTAGTATTGCTGATGTGTAAGCAACGTTGCTCTGTTTATACTTGCTGGTGAAGTGAAAAACTCATTTCTGCCAACAAGTCGCATTGCAATTGGCACACACGTGTAGAGTCTTGGTCACATTAGGGCAGTACCTGGGAACAACTGAGCTTGTGTTGGACACACTGAAGATTTTGCTGTGAATAACTATTTCCATTTGTGATTTTGATTGCTTATTGATGTTCACTTGTTTTCTGATCTATATGCATGTGTAGGCTTGTCTCCCTCTATATATATGTGTGTGTGTGTTTGTGTCTTGGCTACGGTGTGTTTGATTTCCCTGTTTGTGCACTCTTATCTTTTGAAAAGCACTATGCATGCTTTACCTTGTTTGTTCTTGCTGCTGTCGGAGTATGTTGGAGCTACTGTCCATGGAAAACATTGAATTGCCATGTAAACTATGATGTGGATATGGAACAAGTCAATGACTGCCATAGCCCTATACCATATTTTCTATAGTTGCCATGTTTGTATCCATATCTCCATACCCAAACCATACTCATACCCATGTGACTTACTTTCCACGTGCTATGAGATAAAAGCAAACATATATCCCTGAAAAGAGACGAAGCAGAAAAATTTATTGGAATACAAATGGTTTCTCATGGTTGGTTTTTGACGATCATTTTTACCAATTTTGTTTGTAAATATTGGTACCCACACCAAATTGGGTTGAGTACCGGTCAATGGTGTATCGTTGTGGCTTGTGTCGTCCTATTTTCATTTTCTTGAATTTAAAAGTGATTATAACCCATATTTTCCCTTCATCATGTTGGTGAGGGGCCAATGTTTTCTGAGTTAACAACACTGATTTCTGCCTTGATATCTCTATTTTCTCTTACACTTCAAATGTAGCTAATAGTTGAAAAGAAATGAAAATTTGGAAGGCAAAATGCGTTGGTTTGGCTGATGCTTTTCAATAGAAGCGAAATTCTTATTTTAATAGAATTTTCCATGCTGATTTATCGTAGTTTTAATTATGTGTTAAGGTCTTTTTAAGAATAATTATCTGTAGCTGAAGTTTATTTGCTTGTGTTGCTTTGTACTTTGTAGTGCTGGATAGTTGCTTCCATGCTAAAATCTGATGTTGATCATGAAGAACCTGTTATGCTTGCGAAACAACAATTGCAATTCAAGAGTGAAAAAGCAGCGATCAAGTTTGTCTATAAAAGGCTGCGACCTTTTCGTCCAATGGAGTCAGAGCCAAACAGTGTTCATGGTATGATCGAAACCGGGATTCCTTTTGGAATTGAAGATCAGAATGGAACAGCAGCTGGTTCATTACAGCAGAAAAGTGGTTCAACTTCTCAAATGTCTGACAGGTTGAGATCACATCTTGGACATGAGCATGTGAGTTTCGTACTATGTATATGCATATCAAGTCTTTTTCGCATCATAAATTCTGTAAGTTGTTTTGCTTGTGGTTCTCAATATGCACTATATCATTATTTATTTTGAGCTACTTAACATGCATTTGATAGTCAGTCTCACTAGGATGTATACCTGAATGCATTTGTGTTAGTTTAAACTATTAAGCTCCCTGACTTAGCATACATATTCATCTTTAATAAAAGTTGGTAAGGTCTATTATGAAACCTT
>JAANDH010000305.1:228889-300792 GCA_011799765.1 Nymphaea thermarum | reverse complement strand
GAACGGTGAACTGAGCTGCTAAAACAGGGACCAAGGGAAAGACAACAACTTGCTCCAGTTCATTGTCTATGCTATGCCATTATATGATGGTTCCTATTCTTTCAATCGTGCAACTCGACATTCATGTATTGAGTCACTATAATTTTGTCTATTGCGTTGCGTGTAATGTTTTGGAAAAAAATTTGTTTGCTTGTGAGGGTTTTTTCATGAAAAACTCTTTGTGTTGTTTACCAACATTAGGGCTCCTTACTATGTCTGTTTCCCCTTCTCTTCCTCCCGGTAACTTCTATGCCCATTGCAGAATAGAAGTTTTGTTGGGTTTTCTCATAAGTACCGTCGACTGCATTTTATTGTCTTCGATTCACTGTATGTTTCCTTTCTTGTGCGAATTCTGTTGTTGGGTGTGATGCTTTGTTGATGTTTATGCTTTTCTGATTATTCTTGCTTTTGCTGATTCTGTTGTTGGGATTGGGTTCATGACGGATGCCTGTTCTTGGGCCTGGTTTGGATATGTTGGTCTTCAATTTTAACCTTAGTTTCGTGTATTTTGATTTTGCTGGTAGCCTGGTCTAGTTTTCATGATAACCGCTACTACTTTTATTGTTGTCGTGTGTAGGGTTTGTTCTCTCCTTGATGGTGATCCTCCTCGCTTTTTATGCTCTCCCTTTCTCTCGTTCTCTTTCCTCTCTCTCTCTCTCTCTAAGGATTTCAACTCTGACTATCTTGTGTTCCTTTGATTTATTGAGTTTGGTGATATCCTTGGTTTATTGTTTGGATGTTTTTTTTTTTCCAAATTGCAGGATATTGTCTGATATGCAGACACTTACCGCAGATTGGATGTCAAGCACAGCCAACCCAGAAGCTGTGTTGGCACCGGCGTAAGGTACTCTCATGATGAGCATGATTGACTAGTTTGTGTTCCTTTGATTCAGTGAGTTGGGCGATATCATAGGTTTTCTTTTTTGAATTTAAGTTTCCAGATTGCAGGATATTGTGTGCTATGGGGAAACTTTTCATCAGATTGGATGTCAAACATAGGTAACCTACAAGCTGAGTTGCCACCAGTGCAGCATCCAGGTGAGGATTGCAATAGGAACAACTTTCGCCCAAAAGCAGTTGCTCTAACAACAGCTCATGTTTGCTTTCATTTCTTATGCTGATATGTTTCTCATGGTTATTTATTTCTAGCTGCCTGCTGTTGAAAAGATAACTATGTTGCATTTGCTAGTAGTATAACCTTATTCTTGGTTTTTGGCACTTAAAGTTCAAATTTTGCTGTCTTATGGTTTTGCTGCTTAGCATGATATTCAGTACAAGTTGAATCATGTTTAAATTGTTATCTGGCTCATTCTGTTAAAAATTGAGTATATATTGACTGTGATGAGTAGATAAGTTGATGCTTTTTCTTAACCATGTTTGTACACTTCAGCCAAGCATTGCTGTCTTGGAATAAATTGTTTATTGTTTCTGCTGCACATGAAATATAGAGGTCTCTCTTTGTCTCTCATTTTACGTGTTGTATGCAGCCTTTAAATAGATCCTTTTAGCACTTTCCCATGTGTTCTTTGATTTGTATAAAATGGAAACCAGTTTTCAGTTGAGCCACTTAGGTTGGAATTGCCACGTTATTTAGCATTCATAAATTTTCTATGGATTTTTTAATCATTCTCATTAACCTCACACGGGCACTGGCGTAGAGGTTTGTAGTTTTGCTTGCCCAATTGTTTTCATTTTTTTTTGGTGTGATTTTATGTCTTGTAGTTAATAAAAATAGGATTCAACTTAGTAAATAAAGGTTCACTTCATTTTATGGGTGTGTTTCTATTCCCCTTGTATTAAATGGCCATTTTTTTGCTATTATTGAATTATTGAGCTTAAAATGCAAGGAAGGATCAATTAGATAGGTGGGGATAGAGTAGATAGATTTTTTGCGTTTGACTTTTAAATTTAATTGTTTAATTGATTGTTAATTTCTTTTTTATTTTGTCATCCAATAATTTTCAGATTAAATAAGTTTACTAATCTATATCGACAACCATACCCAAACCCAACAACTTTTGGATCAGATAAGACCACTGATCTCTAGTCACCACACTATCAAAATCTACAATTTCAGGATCAGATAAGACACCTGATCTAGATCCACTACGTGACTACAAAACTTCCAATTAGCTGGGGACGTAGTGTTTATGGGAATTCATAACCCTTAATAAGATATATGTTCAATTATTTTTTGATCAGATAGAACCACTGATCTTGACCTACATCTAGATCCCATTCAACAAATTTACAGGCCAGATAAGATTAGTCGTCTAGACTTACACTGTTATCTTTCTCTTTCTGGCAGAGGGTTTCAATGGGAAGCCCCAATCACGTAGAGGCCCTAGGCAGGTCCAAAGCCCCTTTTCAAACTAGTCCTCCTATAACTTGAAACAGTTGAAAATACTCCCCAGAATTTGTTCCTTTCCTTTTTCCATTTGAGGATTCCATTTCAGTTTATGGTTTGTCATCAGCTCATCAAGCATGCAACATCTAGATAACAGTTGAACTCTACAATGATGTGCTTTTGGGTGTACAGAAGATTTACTAGAAAACACATGCATGGTAGTGTTCTTTGTCAACAATAATAATAATCATTGAGTTGGTACATTGGAAATTTTATGTTCCAGGAAATAACTATTGGGAAAGAGAGGTACACTGTCGGTGAGATGTTGTTTCAGCTTTCCGTTTTGGGCTTCGAAGAGCATGGTATTGTTGAGCAGCTTCTGCGTTGTATCTCAAGTGCTTCATATGAGAACCATAGGCAATTGTTGGAAAATAATGTGGTTTGTGGACTGTATTTATGACTGGTATGTCCATTTCACTAAGTTTATTTTCTTCTCTTTTGGCCACGGAAAGAAGTATTAAATTCTTTGCCGGTCCTTAACAAAAATTCAACTGTGGCTGGTCAGATACTTTTTGTCTGCAAAAGATATGCCTCCACGTTAGGGATCCAATTCTACATTTGACAGATAGGCTTTCTGCCTAACTATGGGGTTTTTCAGTGATTGATTTTTTGTTGGATGCGGTCCATTATTTTCAGGTCTGTACAATTAAAGTAGGATTCATATGCACTTCTGAGTGAATTCCATGTGTGAAAGTCATATCTAATTTTGATTTGGTGTGGATAAAAAACTGACATGAACATAACCTTTACAAGTAAAGCACATGTTATTTGCTATTCTGATTAAATCCGATACGTTGTTGGGCACATTTTATCAGATCCTTACATTCATAAAATTTCTGGGTTCAGGGGCAGCTACAGCTAATCAAGTTTTTGGGATCTGGATGGTAACTCGGAGCTAAAACCACTGTTTCGAATTTGGATTTCAGATACAGCATGATCAAGTCATCTTGCAATTCAATAAAATACCACGGCCCCAGCCCCATTTTGTCCATTTTCACTCTCCCTGCCCCAGCTTTAATTATGACACTTCTATGGCTGACGCCTGTTCTGCATGATTCCCCTTCCTGACCGCTCGGCAGCCATAGACAAGATTGCGTCCATATTATTCCCTTTCTTTTGAGCCATGGTGGTTTTCAATGATTGCAGGTCAAGAGGAGCTGGACAAAAAAGTGGTACACTGGCTAGGCTTTCAACCTGATCAGTCTGCTTGAATCAGTCAAGGGGCGAGGTTGCTTTATACACATCCTAGCGTGTTCCCATAAGCAGCTTGGAGACTGGACATCAGAGATTCTACAAATCTTTGTGCAGGCCTTCTGTATGGCAGTATGGCAGTACAACCATGATCACAATTCACTTTCTTCCTTCTGGCATCTCAATCGATACCCACAAAGAGGATAAGCCTGGAAGGCAAAACATTCAAGATGAACTGTCCATTTCATTATTTTCTCAGCCAAAAAACTTAGGCTGTTCGGATACTTCCAATCAATCATCCTACCATACCATTCAGGACCCGTCCACATGGCTATCCGAGTTGGAGTTGAGAAGGTCAAGAGTTCAACAGTTTCCATAGTTGGCATAAACTAAGATATGTAAAGAATGACTGTAAGTTCGATTCTCGTGGGTACTATTCCTTTGAATTGCCAACAATGGCGCCACAACCAACCAAGTCCCCAACAGGCTTTGAACCCCGAGGCTTTCGGTGCAAGTTCCATTCTCGTGGGTACTATTCCTTTGAACTGCCAACAATGGCACCACAACCAACCAAGTCCCCAACATGCTTTGAACCCTGGGGCTTCTGGTTTCTTGAGTAAAGAAAGATTGATTTTCTTAAACAAGAAAATCTTACACGATGAGGATGCTGGTCAGATAGGACAAGGTTTCATATCCCCTAAGATCTGTGTGGGGCCTGGGCTTCTTCTTCTTTAGATTTATTGGTACATGTAAACTAGTTCCTTGCATGCTAATGCCACATTTTATTGACTTACAGATAAGTTTGGCAAGGAGCATTAAGAGCATCAGACTGAAGACTGAGAGGGGCAGAAATCGCAATGCCCATTACAGTAGGCCTTGAAAAGTCTGCCTGCCATTAATTTGTTGGGAGCGAACTGGGGCCTGCTGTACATCCTGTCCTTTCTTCCAATCAAGCTTCAATCTTAGAGGAGATGGTGGTGGGATCCTGGAACTTTGTTTCTATTTGGAATAGATGGAGGATTTTGTTCAAAAGAGGCGAATTTGTGCTCTTTTATGTGTTCAAATAAAAGAAGACTACGCCATAGTGGGAATCCATAGCTTCACAGAGAAAAAGTCAGACATTAGCCACAGTTTATGGTGCAACGATAGTTGATGGTAGTTTCGTCTCAGTGACAAATTTTTGAATTTTAACCATAGGACAACTATCTAACACACAACAACATTGACTTTTGGTTTCACTGGATAGTCCAAATGCAACAGGAATTCTGGGAAACAGGTGAGTTGTTGGGCTACCGACAGGTCAGTTAAGAAAGATTATTGATACCAACTCATGTTGTTCACAATTTGATGGAAGCGACATAATGAAGTCCTCAGTAAATTTATGTTCGACCTGCAAAAGCTTCCTCATTTAATGACATGATAATGCAAGAAGTTGAAGTCTTTGGGACGACCTTTGGCAGAAACTAGCACAAAGGAGCCGGAAGGTTCGAGTTAAATATGGAATTGGCACGAATATAGGAGATGAGGGCATTGTTTATTTTTTTTATAAGTGGAGGACATTTTAGTCTTTTTCTTTTTTTACAATCCTGGTTTACTCTTATAAAAAAGTTTCCTTTTTTTTTCATATTTTTAATAGGAACATTTTGGTCACTGCATACACTTGTGCACGAAAAAACCGTACACGTGTATAACCTGCTTCGGTTAAATACTTGGTGGCAATGCCCTCATATTGTGTAATTGGATTTTGGCTCCAATTTGGATGTTTTTTTTATGAACTGAATCCAGATTGGACTAGTATAAAATCTGAAACTTGCATGTAATATTGGATTTTTATCGGAACTGGCCAGTTGGATATCAAATTTGAATTCAGATTCTGTTATAAAACTGCATACAAAATTCAAAGTTGATTAGTAACTTTTGTTTTTCATATCCGACTAGTTGAATTCTAGACCTGAACAATAGCCGAACATATTAGATCCACTCACATGCATCCATAGACTTGGCATGTTGAGCTTTTCTCTTGTGTGCTTTTAGGCTCAGGTTGTTTATGCCCATTTTGAAATTGTTTCAAACTGTGTTTGTTGAGCAGGAAGTATTTCATCATACATCTCAATAAAAGAACCCAAACTTCCATCCTTGCACTTATTCCTTCAGGGTAGCTTTTGATGCTTTGTGATGACACCATTGTCGTCTTCAACTTGCATATCTGTATCCAACTTTATAGTACAAAAAGTTGATGTCTAGAGAGATCGAAACAAAAGCTGACAGACTATCAGCCCCACTCGTCAGTTGCGGCAATCCCCTTTGAGATGTTATAGACTGTTTTTATTTGGCTGACTGCTTCAAGAAACAACTCCCTAGACAAGAGAAGTGAACTGGAACACTGCAATTGAGAGGGCTTGTTAGATATCAAGGCATGGCAGAGGCGTGAGCGCCATGCTTTTCAAGCTCAGCAGCTCTACTGCAGAACTCATTACTTTCCTTTTTTTCAACTGCCTGTGCCAGCCGAGGCCATGTCCATCCTTTTGCAAATGCATGCGTAACTGGCTGCAAAATCTCTTTCTTTTCTCTCTCTCTCTCTCTCTCTCTCTCACACACACATATATATATATATATATATATATATATATATATATATATATATATATATATATATATATATATATAAAATTCTAATAATCTAATCAAGACCGTCCATCTAAAGTAGATGGATGATTGAAAGAAAAACATCAAAAACAATGTGTAAACTAATATTATATGATAAAAAAGTCAATCACTTTTTTTTCTTTATTTTTTTCTGAACAATCCATTATGTTGGATTAGATACTGCAATTAGATAGCTTGTAAGTCTAAAAAGTTGTATATATATATATATATATATATATATATATATATATATATATATATATATATATATATATATATATAAAAGAGGGAAGAAAACAAAGAGACTGGTAGGCACTAGACAGTTAGATGCTAGATAGATAAGGAGTAATTATCAAATTTTGACTTATTTCATATTTGAGAGAAAAAATAATATGAACTAATATTAAATAACAAAAATACCCTTCATTTTTTCAATTATTTTTCTCTCAGCAAAAAGTTCAATGACTGAGGTTGTTCTTTTAACTATTTAACATCTAAGTGTCTTCATCTCTTATATATATATATATATATATAGAGAGAGAGAGAGAGCCGATAAAATGGGAATATAATTAACAAAATTTGGGGACAAGAAGTCCCCTAAATACAGAAGCAATCCGCAAAAAACACACCGCAAAAACACACTCAGGAAAAGGAATATACAATACAATGCACAGAGAAGAAGAGAGAAGAGGAAAGACGAAGCGGCACAGTCACCCAACCGCAGTCCTGCAACGGCGCTTTAACCGAATGGCAAACTGAATATCCCCCTGCACAAGACGAGCAACAGAATCTGACGAAGAGAAGGAGCCCCTGAAGACCCTGTTGTTGCACTCCACCCAAATGCGCCACCAAGCTGGAATGAGCCACGGCCTCCAGACATGACCCCAAGAAGCAGTCAGGTGGGGGGAAGGACAAAAGAGGAAGAGAAGACGAATGAATGGTGGGTTTGGAAGACTACTAGCTAGGGAAGGCCAAGTGAAAGCAAGGACACTAGTGAAAAAAGGGCATGAAGTGAAAATGTGGACCCGAGACTCAGTCGCGACGAGACATAGGGGACACTGGTTAGCCAAACTGACGTCAAGGCGCTGGAGGTGGTCAAAAGTGTTGATATGGCCAGTCAGAAGAAGCCAGACAAAAGCAATGGCACGAGGGGATGTGCCAGGAGACCAAAGAGACCGGGGAGGGAGTGATGCGACAGAAGGACCAAAGGAGGCCAGGTAGCAAGAAGAAAAAGTGAACTCACGGGTAGGTGAAAGAGGCCAGAATGGGGATGTGGACGATGAGAGGTCAGCAAGGCTGAGGAAAAGAGAAAGGACGGAAAGCATGTCAGACCAAAAGTTAGAGGGGGAGGTGTGAGAGATGGAACTATGCCAGACGCTAGGGGAAGGTAGGTCGAATTTTGAACTAATGAATTGGGTGATGGGAGAACGTTCAGTTGCTAACCGCCACCACCAAGAACACAGAGACGACTCGCATGTCCGACTAAGGTTAGTAACCCCAGCACCCCCAAGAAGACGTGGAAAGGCAACCACATCCCAATGTGCGAGGCGATCAGAAGGTCGATCCCCATCCCAAACAAACTTACGGATAAGCTTATCAAACCTACGCAAAACAGCCACAGGAGGCCGGAAGACGGACAAAGCATGGAGGGGGATCGACGCAAGGCAGTGCTTAGCCAGAGTAATCCGACCTGGGAAAGAAAGCAGTTTTTCCTGCCAACATTGAAGGCGATCCGAAAGCTTCTGCTCCAACCCATCCCAAAAGGAGGGAGCAGGAGGCGACAACGTGATTTGAAGTCCCAAATAGTCCATGGGCAGGCTAGAAGCCTTACACCCAAAGCAAGCTTCCGCGAGAAGCACTGTGGCCGGGTCCGCGTGAATGAGGGAAAGGTGACACTTGGCGGAATTGATAGAGAGACCCGNAGATCGGGCGAAAGTGGGTGACATCCGTAGGGTTAGGGCGCTTAGGCACCAGGACACAGGTAGCTTGATTGAATTCCTTCAGGAAAACAGAATTGGAGGCGAACTCATCACAAAACGCAAACACATCCGCGCTACAAACATCCCAAAAAGTTCGAAAAAATTCGACAGGGAACCCATCAATGCCGGGCGCCTTACCCGACCCGAGGGCCCAGACTGCTTTCTTGATCTCTTCGTGCTGGAAGGGCCGCTCCAGAGTGATCGCACAAGAGACAGAAAGAGAGGAGAGGTGAAAATCCGGCAGCGTGGCACGAAAGTTAAGAGGTTTAGAGTAGAAATCCCGGAAATGAGCGCTCAAGGCCGGGAGGATGTCATCGCCAAGAAAAACTCTACCTCCGATACACAAGGACTGAAGCAACGTTTGACGGCGCCTTTGGGAGGCAGCCAAGTGGAAGAATCTAGAGTTCTGATCCCCATGCGCGAGCCAACCCAGCCTAGAGCGCTGCTGCCAATGGATAGACTCCCTAATCCGCCACTCCTGGGAAAGACACTGCAGACAAAGGAGACAGGAAGACTGATCTGCAGAAATATTATCAGAGGCCTGAAGGGACATGATTTCCTCATCCCAAGCGGCCACTTCCAAAAATTTGCTACTCCAGAAAATGCGCTTCCAGGCGAGGGCCTCCCTCCTGATGGAGTGCAACTTCTGCGAGAGCCTAAAAGAAGCCCACCTACCATTAACTGCCCGAGCCCACCAATTAGGGACAGTAGCCACAAAAGATTCATCACAGAGCCACCAAAGCTCAAAACGAAACCTGGAGTGCCCGATACCAACCCTACTCCGAAGAAGGGAAAGTAGTAGCGGTGCGTGATCAGACAGGTGCCTCGGACCAAGAACCAAAGAGGACGAAGGAAAAGCAGAGAACAACTCAGGCGAGAGGAAAACACGGTCCAACCTACGAAGGATTGGAGGGTTCCTATTATTAGACCAAGTAAACGTACTGTTAGTCAAAGGCACGTCAAAAAGACCGAACTCCTCAATGAACGCTCGAAAAGCAGACATAGACGGGCCAGAAGTGACAGGGGAGGAAGAGTCAGCAGGGCTAAGCAAGCAGTTGAAGTCCCCTGCCAGCAGCCAAGGAGAAGCTACAAGCTGGCGAACCTGATGCAGCTCAGCCCACAGCTGTCCACGCAAAGCCCCAACGCAAGGGCCATAAACAGCAGTAACCAAGACCGGACCATTAGGCCAGACTCCGTTGAGAGAAACAGAGATAGAGTATCTACCGACATGCACAATAGCCCCCGTAAGGGGTTGAGACTAAGCAAGCAAGATGCCGCCAGTTGCTCCACGAGCTGGAAGGAACCCAAAGGACGGTTGTCGCAACAAAGTACGAACACAAGCGTGAGAGATGACAAACATCTTGGTCTCAACCACGATAAGCACAGAGGGTCCATGCTGACGAATCCAGGAAGAGAGATACCTACGCCGGTAACGGGCACTGAGGCCCCGCACATTCCAACATGCAACCCTCATTGGGAAACCACGTGAGGCGACGTACGTCTGGCCGTCCTGGCAACACCAGAGGGGAGGATGGAGCCTGCGGAAGCCCCAATCCTACGCAACTCCCGCCGCAACCTGGCCAGGCTGGAACGAGAGACCGGTGCCACAACGGCAGCAAAAGAGGAACGTAACAAATCAAGTTGCTCCGGCGAAAGAGAGACCTTAAGAGCGTCAAGCGCATCCGGGAGGGAGATGCCTAACTCAACATCCAACAAGGGGGCACCAGGTGACAACCTATCGGGCAAGGAGTGACGACCCACAGGGTAGGGCCAGACGACTGAACAGGGGAGGACGAGGGGGCAAGGGTAGATGCAACTTCAGACCGTGGGGCGGGCGAAAAAGAGCCAACAAAAGGGATGCAGGGGAGGGCAGGGCTAACCGGTGGGGGAGGCAGGTAGGCGGGGTTTTGGGGAGAGCCGCGACTGAGTTTAGGGAGCAGAATCTGCAGGGAAGGCCAGTCAGAGCTAAAGCTGCTGTCAAAAGAAACAGAAAAAACCAAAGGCAGATAGGCAAAGGAGGAGGTCCTGGGTGTAAGGGGGGGGGGGGGGTANCCACCACTGACCCCATCTGACGCGGATGGAAGCGACAGACCGAAGAAGGTGACGAAGCCTGGAAGCACGCCGAGAAGAGGGGACACACCAAGGTGAGGGGGTTGGCCTACCAACAGAGACCACCTTGGGGAGCCTTGGCCGCAAGGAACAATCACCCATCTGCAAAAGGAGAAAACAACACCGCGCGGGCGGGAGGAAAGCCTGAAGGAGTTCGCGAGCATCTCTCAGCTGAAGTGAGCCGGCGAAGACACAATTGAAAATAGTAGACTGCCAACTGAAAGACAATGCTCTAGCTTGACGAACCCCTTCAGGTGAACAAAGGAAGCCGATCACCGCACGACAAAGCAAACGATTAAGAGGAAGGGGATTACCCGGCCTGATACCACAAAGACTGGGGCTGTCATCCCAAGCCCCCGAGGGCGGTCGCAAAGGCGGGGGAGGAGGAAGGGCTGCCATGACACCTCCCACACGCACAAGAGCAATGGAAAAAGGGCCTGTTTCTCACAGGCAAATCAACGAACAGTTACTGTGCAGCTTGATACACCTGTAGGAAGAGACACCCCAGAGCTCCAGCACGCCCCAAGCGACAGAAAGGGGAGGGGAAAGAGCTGCATTGCTCGGGGAGAGGAGGACGCCGGTCACGCTTGGGCTGGAGGAGGTCGTCTGAGCGAGAGAGGGCCGGAGGGCCAGAGGAGGTCGCCTGAGGGGTTGGAGGAAGTCGCAGGAGGGGCTGGAGGAGGTCACCTGAGGGGCTGGGGGAGGTCGCCTGAGGGCCGACGACCGCTCACCCGAGCAAGAGAGGGCCGGGGGAGGACGTCTGAGGGGCTGGAGGAGGTCGCCGGAGGAGGTTGTCTGACGGGAGGAGGTCGTCTGAGGTGCCGGGTGAGAGAACGACCCCTGGAAATGTCAACGCATGGTGGGCGGGCACTCTGGAAATGCAGCTCCTCTGAGAGTTGGGGCTGAGATGGTGGTGGTCGTCGTTCTGCCTCTTCTTCTTGCTCTCCCTGAAGCCTACGCCCCTCAATATCACACACGGGAAGATCGCTTGGGAGAGTGGATGCTGAGGAAGAGAAGCCGCTATAGAGAGAGAGAGAGAGAGAGAGAGAGAGAGAGCTGTAATAAGAGATGCTAGACTAATGAGGGCTGGACAGCAGTTTGATCGGCTTCCATCGGATGGCCCACACAATGAGTCATTGTGTATAATTTTTTTATACCAAGATTGGCGTTATAAAAGGATAGCTCCCCAGTTTTTTCTTTTTTTTTTTTTTTTTTAGACATTTTTCATTTTAAAAGATTTACAGAACCAGGCATTGGAACTAAATCAAACATTTTGAGTCGTCAGAAGCATGCACGTGCAAACGTATGCGCTGGCTCAGGTTAATTAAAAAGAAAATTATGTGAAAAGACCTCCGATTTTGGGCCCATGGTAGGTATATCTGGAAGAAAAATTCTGATTGTTTCTAAATTCTAATAGAGATACGCTCATGGGTGGGTCACGTTCCGGCCAGACTGGTTCAACTATATATTGGGTCGATCAGCCAAGTAGTAGTCTTCTCCCTGGGGATCAGATCCATCCATTATTCTTTCCTCAGATAAATCTCCAACTGCTTAGATCTTTAAGCGGGTGTTTGATTATCCTGAATATATCATCCTAGAATCTCATGAATCAAAAGTTTTATTAGCCTACAAATTTGAAAATCCATGGACTTAAAGACCTTCATTATATATGTTAAAAAAATTGCAATCTCAAGCAAGAGTTTGTCTCGAGATTTTAAAAATCTTAAGCCATACATAAGGATTTCAAGTTCATGATTGTAAACATGCACCTTCTGAGTAAAAGATCTCAGATGATTGTTAAAAACAAGACGAAAAAAAAAAAAAAAAAAAAAAAAAAACTTGAGACCTAAGATCCTGAAATCGCAATCAGTTCTGATCTGATATCTCGGATTTTCCGGGCTGCCCAGTTCGGTATTTTCAGTAGTGATGAATCCAAATTGGAACCAGATTTTGGTTCCGATCTGATCCGGATCAGAGGCACCAATGTTCCACTTCGATTGTGGGTGTGATTAAGGCCAAGCCATACTTTTTTGAGTTCAAACATCTGAATTTGCATCTTGAACAACAATTCCAAGAATTGCCGAAACTTCTGGGATGAATCTCCATCAAACCCACCGAGTCAAATTTCTAAATGTTTCACTTCCAACCTGGATATTCACACCAACGACTTCCTATTGGAAATTCCATCACAATTTCCCATAACCAAAATCATGATTTCCAAAAATCTCGAAAGTCTAACCACCGCCATGGAATTCTGGAGTGGGCAAAGGGACGGTGAAAGACCGATTATCAATTCGATTATGATAAATATTACTCTTTTAAAATTTAAATAGTGACAGACACGACTCTTAAGTTGAATGAAATAACTTTAATTTCACTCACATCCGGAAAAGTCTTAGATCCCGGGAGCAAGGGAAATGAAGAAGGAACTTCAACCCCTTCAAGGTATCTTTTCATGCAACATGATCCCAAATGTGTGCAAAAAATAAACACAAATGAACAGATAATTTTAAATTGAGCCGGACCCACATTTTCAACTGGTTCCACCTCTCAAATGACCGACACACGCCTAAGTTTTAACTTATATTTAATCAAATTAAATAGAGTACATTCAGATCTTGCCATGTGTAAAGATGGAAAAATTTTAACATAAAAACATGGCACAAGCTCATTGGGCCCCTTCCGGACCTCAGTCCCGAAAGCCACAAAATAGCCTTGTGAGTCACCAACTTCATTTCATGCCATGTGAGTGAGATTTGAAGAGTCCAACATTCAACCTGTTCCTAAACCTTAACCCTACCCTAACCCTAACCCAATCCTTAAGCCTATGATCTGCTTGTCATAAAATTAACTAATCAAGACTAAGCTGATCTGCAGGAGTGTCACTCACCTCCTAGAAAAATCACAATATCTTTCTGAAATTGGTTGGATTGTACCTTTAAACCCTAATCACATGTGAGCTAATTTCTTCAAGCTAGGTCACAGATTGGTCGGATCTGGCACAGCTAGAGGAATCTAATAAGTTCCAGAATTGAAATGACAAGACCTAGAAACAGTTAGACATGATTCGTTAATTTGCATCCCTGTCTTTTCTTGGTCCTTGAGGACAAACTAAGAGCAAGGGTTGAATGTAAAACGTTATGGAGCATTTGACAGTAGTAATAGTTTGTTACTATTTTATAAATTTGCCAAAAAAATTGAGGTAGATTCATGAAATATTTTGTGACATAGTGTTTTATGGATTTGCTTCAATCTTTAGTCTAGATTCATGATACATTTACAAAGTATTCCAACTGTCAAACAATCCCTATAAAAAACCACACACTCTTGTTGGTTAGCCGGTGAATACTGTAATGGTGAAGGCACAAAAATAAAAAGGTGTATGATCTTGGTGGTGCTACACATTCACCAATTCACATGCTTACGGAAACCACGTCCGAGGTCCGTGGTGGCTTAATTAATGATCTTACTTTTTGAGACAAAAAATTCACCCTAAGCTTTTCCCTATTGGAAACTAATATTTAGTTCCATAAGATAACCTCCTTATGTCATTGAGTTCAAGTTCGAGTTTGAAGAAATTTAGTGCCTGCTGGGACACATAGAGAGTGAGAACTGATAAAGACAGATTAAGGCTGAAGATAGATTGGATCGCAGATGATGCCAGTCATTTATGAGCTAAGCATTGCCACAAATAAGTTTTTAGCAGTTTAACAGCCTAATTTTTTGCGCCAAATCACCGGACAACGTGTTTGTGTACTACCTGTTGGGCATCCAATCTTGGGCTGCACTATGGTGCAGTGTTGGCAAACTCGCTGAGCCGACTCAGGAATCACCAACAAATTCGGCTCCAAATGAAGGTTGGCCCGACTCGCCCTTGACTCAGTCTATAACTTGCCCGATTCAGCTCCAATGATTTACATTATGGCTTTTGAATACTTGACTAAGTCAACAAGTCAACATGCTGACGCAGTGATCCTGTCATCTGTCGATCTGAGTCTGGGACACGAGTTTGCCAACTTTGCCTTGGAGCCATGTTAATACAAATCCAACTGCATCCTGGCCTAGCAACCCACCACTCAGAGAAAATCAGTACTGGCTTTAGCCAAGGGAACAACTTCCATTGGAGTACTAATGCACCTAGCAGAAGGCTATGTCACACAAGGCCAAAGGAAAGGCTAGTGCCAAAAACCTAACCAATAACATCCCTACAAGGTGAAGACCATGATGGAAAAGACTAATGCCCAGGACCTACCCATAACCCTAAAGGTCCATTCAGTATATGGAACCGCATGTAACTGCTCCATGAATATAACAAAAAAATTAGAGCAAATTCATTGGCACGCTAAAATGTGTTCTATAAATCTGCTTCAACTTTTGAGGCAGATTCATAGAGTAATTACAAATTGTATCATGTCCCAAACAAACCCTTTATAAATAGTAAATATATGTTATTGTCCCATGCATGTATAGTAAAAGGTGTTTCATGAATATGTTCTATTTACTTGAGCAGATGCATGAAACAGTAGCATACTGTTATTTTTCCCAAACAAGTGCTTGAACAAGAAGATCCTCAAGGCTTCCCTGAGCTACTTGTAGGACTCCCCAAATTAGAAATGTCTGAACCCAGCGAGAGTCCAACTCCCCGGTCCCTTGAGGTGGTCTAGGACCAAGAGTCTTAGGCAAATGGCTAAGTCATTCAGACTTAGTCCTTGTTCCAAATCCGAAGTGCGGGCGGATCCCCGCACGAGGTCCCCACCCTGGGCTCACAAGGCTCAGAGGCGATCCAGTCTTAGTTGGGCGCGAAGAACACGAGAACCAAAATCACATCTCTAGTCTTAACCCACTTCTAACTCATAAAAAATCAATTAAGCATCCTAACAAAGCAAACTTAGAACCAGTGGCATCAAAGAGAAGCATTGAAAAATGAAAGGATACTTAGAGAGAGAGAGAGAGATGTGGGTAGAGAGAGAATGTGTGACTTGAATGGTCCAAATCAAACGAGAGGGGCTATGAAGTGAGTGCATGGAGCGCATAAAGGGACTCATGTGGGCACATGGTCGGGCCAAAATTAGGGATAATAAAACGGAGGTGGGGAGGTGGTCACGTGGGGTGCACCTGTACCGTCCAGCTCACGCCCAGCCGAACCAAAAATTTTACAAAGGCAGTCAAGGCTGGTCAAACCCCTCCACCGCTGCCCTCCCTTTTGCCCGCAATGAAAGCCTCTTTGGCAGCTTGCTCCCTCTTCTCCATTATTATTATCATCCCAATTGCTCTTCCTGCCAGCAAAACAGAAGGAATGACGTCACACTTTGGGCGACCTGCCGTCTCTGCTTCGCTAGCCTGTTTCTCCCTTGCGAGACCACTGTCTGCACATTCTCACTCACTCCCAACCACTGTTATCCTCTCTCTCTCTCTCTCTCTCACACATCTGTCTGTGTGTGCCTGTCTATGTGCCTTTGATTTTCTTATAAAGAAGGACGAGTCTCTAGATTGAGAAGCCTTTTCTCTGTTGCTTTTGAAGTACTCCATGTTCCACTTGCTTTGGCTCTTCCAAGCATAGTAATCTTATTTTAATCCATGTGGTAGCATGAGTAGTGGATTGCACAGTAGATTAATTGCGTTTAACGGCTTAAGTTCAAAAACTGGTAGATGCTAGACATTTAGATGTTAAATGGATCTGAAACAATTTATTAGTTGGCAGTTTTGATAAAAACAAAGACAAATATATATATATATATGAAAATGTTCAATCATTTTTTTTTCTTTGTTTTTCTCGTCAGGCCAACATAGTTTCTTATCTATATAACAGTATGTATCTAGCACTTACCAATTTCTCTTTTATATAAAACAAAAACTTTTATGAGAGTCTTGACTGAAAAAAAATGAAGTTGTAAAATTAAATGGACTTTTACCCATTTATAAACACTCTAAGAAACATAAAAAGCATAAAATACCCTTTAAAGGAGAGAAGCGTTTTCATTTAAGAAAACTTGTTTCTTTCCCTCTCATTCCCCCTATTTAGAAGGACATTTCAGACTCTTAAAAGTTTGATTCCCAATCTTTACAATTTAATTTACATCATCTCATATCTTTGTAATCAATGATTCCCATAAAATTTGGCATACGAAAGTATGATAGCTACTTGTTTTAATTCATTTACTTCTGTTGTCCCCATTAAAAAATAAGGAGATTGGATGGAGCTCGGCTCCCCTCTTTTTTTTTTCAATTATAAGAGTAGACCCTGAAGCACTAGTAGTCTATGGTTGGAAAGAGTGAAAAGACCAAAAATTTGTGGTAGATGGTGAAAGAGTTCGATCGTACCAAATGAATTATGAAGGAGGCCGGGAAAATCAATTAATAATGGAGGGTAGTTTCTGTCTTTTCAAGGTAAAACTATCTAGATCACAGACTCAACATCACCAGAACAGGCCATACGATTTGATTTCTTATGTCATCTCTCCTTCGCAGAGGGATATCCATGAATATCAACAGTTCAAACACTGTAGAATGACAGTGACTCCACATTTCCATGATCTGTTTACATAAGGCAAGCTTAATTAACTCTAAAGATTCTAAGCTATCCATGAATATCAACAGTTCAAACACTGTAGAATGACAGTGACTCCACATTTCCATGATCTGTTTACATAAGGCAAGCTTAATTAACTCTAAAGATTCTAAGCTCTCTCTCTGCAGACGAAGCCTGCAGCTTTATGAAAAGGACAAAGGTGCCCATGAGTAAACCTGCATATTTGCATAGCTGTGCGTCTCCCCCATAGCTGTACTATTGACAAAATCAATGACAAATTAATGTTATCTGCTGATGTAGGGGGTGGCATGAATAAATACTTTATTATGCATTGTCAAACAGTACATGCCTACACATGCCATGACCTTACCAAACATTCATGTGCATGTATAAATACATGTGGGTTCACCCCTGGCTCCCCCACAAGCTTCGTTCAGAGAGAGAGAGAGAAAGAAAGAAAGATAGTGAGCTTTAATGGCGTGCAGCTTGGATATGTTCAACACAGAGCATCAGGCATTCGGTGCACCCTTGAGCCCAAGAATATCCTTCTCCAATGATTTTGTGGAGGCAGAGCACTTGGGTGGTGGCGGGTGCATCACCAAGCGCGCCGTGGGGGCCTCTGCCTCGCCGGAGGACGCAGACTTTGAGTTCTCCGTCAGCAACAACACCATGTTGACGGCAGACCAGCTTTTCTTCCAGGGGAGGATGCTTCCTTTCAAGGATGAGGGAAGCAAGATCTCTCCTTCTTCTGCCCCTGGCAAGAAGATGTCTACTCTCAAGGATGAGCTGTGTGTTGTTGATGAAGAGCGATCGCTCAGACCACCAAAGGGAAGCAGAAGATGGAAGCGGATCTTGGGTTTGAAGAGGGCTTCTGCGACTGTTAGACCCAAGAAAAATCAGCCAGACATCGATGTCAGAGAGGAACGGAAGATATGGGGATGGAGAGAGGACGGCGACCAGTCATCGTATCGTTGGTATATACAGGAAAAGAAGGGGATTGAAGAAGAGGAAGGGAGAGAAGAGGAGGGAGAGCCGCAGCAGGAGGAGAACCGAGAAGTATGATCGTTATTAAGCCATGTATGCGTCTGTGTAGATCAAGGTGGGGGTGTAGAGAAATTGACAAAGCTGATTTTTTGTTCTTTTTTGTTTTTAATTTAGAGGATACTCTTTGTTTCCGTTTGAAGGTGCTGGGTTGTTTTTTTGCCCCTTGTTAATCCTTTTATCTTTCTAATTTCTGGTTACGTATTTGTCTTGTAAAAATGGCATGTACCATCGAGTGAAGGGGTTATTTTTGCATGTAAATTCTGAGCTCACTGATTTTGAGCACCAGATTGAAGCGATCTGCATAAGAAACAGTACTGCAAGTAATAAGCTAGTGACTGAAATCCGGAAAGAAAGGAAGGAAGGAAGGAAGAATGTTGTGGAAGTCCTTTCAGAGTGCGGATGAAGACGATGAATTCCTTCAGCAGAACGTCGGGAGAGAGAGATCACAGAGGGATTCCATCAATCTGTTTAGTTATTCAATCCCATTCTAGCGACTGTGAATAGGATAAAATTGGCCTGCTTTTTACTTTCATTGGCCGTAGACCTATAATCTTTCCGGGTAAATATCATTGGACTTCAATCATGAATCTTGTGTGTGCTAACTGAGTGCGACATACATACATGACATTTACCAAACATAAACTTCACTTTCATACAAGAAATGCAGAGAAAAGCTTATCCTGGATAAGGAAATGTTGATCGATTCTCAAGTAGCAGTATAATAAGAGTTCATTCGGTTTATGTTTCATGTTTTTTTAACTTCTCTTTGGCCTTTCTCCACATCAATGCACCATCTACAAGTATTTTGAGGGACATAAATGGTGTCGTGACAGATGCTACTCTAAGTTCACCTAAGTTCTGTTGCAATCCTAAACCTCATGAACAAGGGGAATGACTAAAAGGATTCATAGTTATGGATTTGCTAGTACTAGTTTCGCACATACCGTACCCAAGTTTGGATTTACAATCCAAGTTGTCTTGAGTTCAGTGTGATCACCCAAATGATTGAAAATATACAAATACATTAGTGGATTTTTTGTTTTTTGTTTTTTAGTACATGTACCAAAAGAAACAAATAATTGATCAAAACTTGCAATAAGTGAACAATTTCTGTTTTCTGAACACAAAAAGCTAATCACAAATGAGGCTCTAAACATCTTTATATAACATCCATACGGTTCTCTGGATCTTTATATAACAAAATAGTCAATAAAACCTCAAATTGAGACAGTCTTTTACCCCATGCTTTGCTCCTGCATCATATATTTGTGGGAGTACACAAAATTTCATGTTTGGCTCATCAAAAAGACCTTGATCGTAGAGTTAAAAGCTGATCTTCACTAATTAAGCAAAAACCTAAAGTGTTCTATGCGCACGGTTCGGTTTTGAAAGCAAATGCATATAAAAAGGTCTACCTTCACTGCACATATGATTGCCCAACTAATATGGGCAGCGGAGACAAACAAAAAAAAAAATTTACTGGAGGAGCATTCGTTTAAAAATAGTCATATTTGATGGGGCACTTATATATGTTCAAATATAATTATTTAAAAATAAAGAAATTTTAAAAAACTAGTCTGAACAGTCATACTAACATCTTCACTATGTAAAAAGATCCACCTTCACGTGGCTTTGCGGAAGCACATATGGGCTGGCGTGGTTAGTTGCCTATACCAGCACCTTAAGGTTTCTTTAATTTTAAATAAATGTTTTTAAATATTTGCTATAGCATGTACATGAGTGCATCTTAAAACATGAAAACATGTACAGAAGACCCCCTCGAGAATTTTTTTTTTTCTGGCTCCACCACTCATATAGATGTTTTATTCCGTGTGGAGGTGGACAAAAGCGAGAGCCCTTGTTCCTCAATATTCCAGCTGAGCACTGGAAATCGATCCAAGTGCCGTTTGGCTCCTTTTTAGTGTCTTGAAAGAAAAAAACGCAAAAAATCCTCACTATAAACTGGGAAGCCACAAAGTGAAATTTATAAGAAAATACCTGCATTCGATCCAAAAGGTTCTTCCTTTGAAACCTTTTAGGAAGGTAATAGGATTGAACAACGGCTTTACATAGAAAAATATGTGTGTGTGTGTTAAGAACTAGTTTTTCAGAATCACCTATTCATTTGGTCAGGACCATTTGATCCAGCATAATTGCATTTAATCAAAAAAAAAAAAAGAAAAAATGATATAAATAAATATTAAATGACAAAAATGCTCATTACTTTTTTGTCCTTATTTTTCGCTTAATTGTCCATCATGTTGGATCAAACAGCTTAGCTGCTCTTTTTTTCTCTCTCTCTCTCTCTCTCTCGCTCTTTCTCTCTCTTTCTCTCTCTCTCTCTCTCTCTCTCTCTCTCTCTCTATATATATATATATATATATATATATATATATATATATATATATATATATATATATATATATATATATATATATATATATATATAAGCTAAGAGTCCCTTCAAGAACAAATGGTGGATGATATATTCCAGGTGTCAAATAATTATATGCATAGCCCAATAATGGAGGCCTTTAACGGCTAACTTGTGCATGCAATGGATAATAGTAAAGTACATGCTGCATAATTATATGAAATTCAAAGTCCCCACCTGTTGATCGCAAGTCATATTAATGGTTCAATTATGCATTCAACAGGTTATGTTCAACCTGGCATATGCTCATGTTTCAAGTAGTTATATTTTTTATGTACAAAAGCGTGAAACTTCAACAATATACACATGTAAAGGCAGTCAAGCCAAGCCCAATTTTAGCAGTAAAGCATCAATAAAGGTTTTTCGGTCATTGGAATCATGTTTGCTTGCAAACATGTAAAGCTTATTGGGAAAACCAACATTTTGCGTGACTTTAATGCATTTCAAAAATTTTTTATTTTAGCAATCGGTTAATGTCGATAGACAAGACGTCTTTGGAGCATAGCGTAGCTAGTAGACCACTAAAAGTCTTCTCACCAATTCAATTATTGTGGGTGTTACTGTACACTGACACTTTACTTGATGGGTGTACCATTCCTCACTAGGTCCTTTATTAAATTCTAGAGCAGCTCTGAACTCTGGGGTAAAAGGAAAAGGAAACTAGTTTCATCCTCTGAAAGGATCTCCTTCTTCTCAATTGATTTGACATTTTATTTTAATTGATTTGACATTTTATTTTTTGGTATCTGATTTCTCTTTAAACCACTCTATTCTGCCATCCATGTTTATCTTGGATTAATATAGAGGCCTTTAGGAAAGGTCTCAAATTTATACGAGTAAAAGAAAATCTCAGATTTAAGAAGAGCCCTAATTAATCCTTTTGGTTTTTTCACTCCATAAAATCTGAGCTAGACTTAAAATTTTGGTACAAATTTTCTTACACTTTTAGGTATTTTTAGTAGGTTTGTGCAGTTAAATTTTTGAAAACATTACACCCTGTTTGGAGGGAACGAGAGGGAAAAGAATAGAAGAAATAGACTTTCTTGTGTTTGGATAATCACTTACAAAGGAGGGAAAATAAAGGACATGGGAAGTTAATGTATTTGCAAGAGATTGGGAGGGAAAAGACAAAATGGACCTAACGGACTTAAGGACTCAACACCCTATGCTTGAACACGGGCAGCAGGGCCATAAATTTTTCATTACAGATGCCAAACTACAGTTTTAAAATTTTAAGAGGGACCGAAATAAAATTTTCCAAATTTATTATGTAGGTTGAATTAGATCTTTTAAAATCTACATACAAATTTTTGAATTTTTAAAAATTTGAGTGGGGGTTAAGGCCCATGCCACGGGCCTCTGACTTTGGTCTCATAGAGGCTGATCAGGGACAGAAAAATGTGTTTGTGGTTCAATTGGAATGAATCGGATCTGGTACATTAGAAATTAGAAAAATACCTGAATCAACAGGACCAAGGCATGGCCATAAGCTTTTATGCGCCTATCTAATCCCAACTTCGGGATGCCAATGGATTGGATTTGAATCAGGCATACTCTTAACTGCATCTGTTTTTTTGGATGTTCACGTATTCAGATTCAAATACGAATAAAAAAGTGATGCTTGAATCCAAATCAAAAATCCAATTTTACAATCCTAATCCATTTTTTACAGTCACATCTGAATCTGAATTAAGATTTTGAACTAATCCGGCCAATTTTTAAAATGTAATGGTGTTGGGTACAAGATATTTATTTAAATTAAATCTGATCTAGATCTGATTAGATACTTATGTATATCTGAATCCAAATCTGATCTAATTTCTCAATCAGACATTTTTTTCCCATATCTGACTTTTTTGAAATAGTTCTTTTGGAGATCTGATCCAAATTAGATATATTGACAACCCTATCCCAACTTGGCCATCAGGAAAAAAGAAGGTTTAAAGTGCGCAAACAATATTTTAAGTTGCAAACTCAAAGTACTCATCACGATTGTTCTTTGAGTTGCATGAGTTGAGATGCAGATTGTACCGCAAATATCGGTCCTTTGACCTGTCCTGATATATGTCACTACAAAGAAACAAGCCTATACCGGTGCTTTTGTACACCGGTGAAATATATAGCAGTAATGCTACAGAAGAAAATGTCCAACTTAACATGTCATCTGGCCCATTATTTTCAAATCAGAAACCAATTAGGCTTTTTTTTTATCAATTGATAAATCAGACTTGAGTTCGAAAACAAGCTCTGAAAAATTGTTGTTCCACATGTTCTCAGAACAAGTTGTGATTCACAAAGCCATGACGGAAAACATTTCTTTTGTAACGAAAGATATGACTATTGTCTTTGTATGTTATCATGCAATCATGTATGATATGATGCTCACTCTCATATGAATATGCGCCTTTGCAATGTAAAACAATAAGAAAAACGGGTATATATCATTTTCATTTTCACTCTTGCCTTGGGTTTTCTTTCATCATATCAGAGTAGGGTTAGGCCTTGAAGTTGAAACCTTGTTCTCTTCTTCCATCTCACACCAAATTGTTCAACCATGGTTATTGGTGCATAGTCGTTCTTCTGTACAGGCAATTAAGGATGCATACTGACAGAATAGACTTCGTGCAAGAATGTTGAAACTAATTAATCCCTATTTTTGCACCTTTCTAACAGCTAATTCGGCTATATCGATCTACTTGGTACCCAATATATTTTCGTGGAACGCCAAAAATAATATAATTCCACCAAAACTACTGGTCTGGATGCTTGCATAGATTGCAATCTCATGATCCTTTCATGTATCTTAAACTCAGAAGTATCTTGCTTCTATAGTGGGCACATTTCATGGTCGTTTTTCGATCTGAATCGAAGATCCATCTTTGTCAAATCCCCGTATGCTCAATCCAGCTATAAACTCCATGAATATCCGGTTCCTACCATTGATGCACTTAAATCTGGCATACCTACCAACACAGCCTTCAGATCCAATCCATTCACCTTCCTCAAATAATAGTTACAAAGTCCATTGACGGGTTTTAAACATAGAGGTTTTTATTGGGTAGTTTTCGGCAAAGTTAAAAATCTTGGAAAAATATGAACAATTTTTCAGAAAAGAAAAAAAGCTTACAATTAAATTAGAAAAATGTAAAACAAATGAAAAACTTACAATGATAAAAATGATGTGTTAGTAATTCTAACATCACCGGCGACAAGCCATGGCTTGTGGGTATATATGGGCAGTTGCCCATACAGCTCTACACATTTTTACTTATTTTTAAATCGGCTTTCAAGAATTTATTTACTCATATACGCGTTGTGCACCCTTTGATCTTTTTATATGCCAAATATTTTATTGAATGAGTGCCTTTGGCAAAAAAAAAAATCTGGCTCCACGCTTAGCTGGTGAGGTCCATGCATGTACTTGAAGATCACTTAGACGCACCACAGGGACGAAGGTAGGTGTGGTTACTGTGTGGGCAGTTGCCCACATGAACCAATAAAAAATGTTCATTTTCATATTGATACTTGAGGGTAATTTTTTTTCGTTTATATATTAGTGCTCTTTAAATATTTCAAATTTTAGAACCAGTGCCCTTTAACCAAAATTTTCTGCCTGAGGAAACTTATTCAAGAGGAGAAGCGTGTAGTCTGCAAATAGATCTACAGATAATCGAATATGCATGGCACCATACAATGTTATAAGTCACCTTTGGCTGCAACTGGTTATGCACATTTAGGCTTCCTATAAAACTTTGTGTCATTATTCTTACCATGTAAATTCATACTTATTTGTTACCTTCTCCTAGCTTACATGGTTAGCTAGGTTTATCATCTAGGTTTCTCTTTATATTTGACCAATATTCATCTTCACAACGTTGTAAACTCTTTATGTTTGTATGCATTAGCTTCACAGTATGAACGATGATGTTTAAGAATTAATCTTATGCTCCAGCGTTCTAAGTCTTGTAAAAGTTGAAGGGGAAAGAGAGAGACAGAGCTAGAGAGAGAACTATATTCAAAGGGTGTCTTTTTTATACATATTATGCATATATAATATAATATAATTATGTATAAAATTTTGTATACAACCAAATCATGCTTTTCAGAACTAGAACTATCATGTCATCAAATTGAACCTTACAAAATCTCATCTCTACATTTACGAAGCATTTACATAATGCTTGTGACTTTAAGAAACACATGTACATGCAAGGCGCACAATGAAAATATTCTAAAAGCTGAAAAAATATATAAACCGATAAATTGGACAGACCAATTTCCAAAATGAGACTAGCTTGACGTTGAACTTAATCTTCACAATTGGATAACGAGCTTGCTTTAATATCAATTTTCTTTCTCCTCATTAAATACTTGACAGTAAATTCAATTTAAAAACAAGACATACAATTGTTTCGGTCTAAGCTGTCCCAACAATGAGATATCAATATATAGTACACACGCTCATAAACCGTATTTGCCTCTCCTCTCATCGAGTATACTTAACAGTGAACATTGATCATTCAACTTAAAATTGAGTAAGGAGGACGAGGTTGGGGCTTCGGTCCTTTTGTTGTTGGATGGTAGGATGAAATACTCATTCTGGTCACCAGAGACACAACGGGGCTGATAGGAGTCATGGCCTTCCATTGATCTTGGGAAAAAAAAATTTTACATGTTACCATACATAAATTTTTATTTGGCCTTTTTGAAATTTTGGAAAACATATTTTGACCCTTGTAAATATTTATACGATTTGACCTCCATTAAAAAAAATAATAATACAGAACTTGCTAGCTCCTCCCTCGCTGCTCACCCAACTTAAAATTGCGCAAGACATGCAATTAATTTGGTTTAGGTTGCCCCAACAATGAGTTATCAAGATCAGCATGAGCTAATGAGTCTGAATTCACGCAAATGAGAAGACGTGCTATGTTCACCTTTAATTTCCGTCTCTCTCTCTTTCTCTCTCTCACACACACACACACACACATACGTACATAGGCAGCACATTATGTCCTTATCCATTCGCTGTCTTTAATAACAAAAGTCACTTTCCAAATTAGACAAGAAAATCAGATATCAATCTCTTGCCGGAAACCTTCTGCACTACCCCCAATTATAATTGGAGGTCTTGGAGGCACATGTCTCTAACATGCAAAATGCTCAAAGACTATTTTGATACAGCTTCCCTTCAAATATATCATATCACTTGAGAGTTTCAAGTTGTGGGGAATTCTCCATATACTGGGTCAATGTTCCGGATGAGCACGGAGACCCACCATCAAGTAGAGAGCAGAAGCTCCACCCAACCCCTTGTCCCTCTAGGATGCATGATCTACTTGGTCAATATTGTAGACGTTGGTCTGGTAACTATCAATTAATATTTACTGGGACTTGTACCTAGGGCTGCACAATGAGTCGAGCTACTCGAGCTCGACTCGTAAGTTAAACGAGCTGCTACATTAGTTAAATGAGTCGAGCTCGAGTTCACGAGTCAACTCGTTTAACTAATCGAGTCGAGCTCGAGTTCACTCTAGTGGACTCGTTAAAGCTCGACTCGGCTCGATTAACATACCGGTTTTAAAAAAACCGGTTCAGCTGTCTCGCTTTTTCTCAGGCGGGAAAAAAGTTTAGGCTAGGGTTTCTTTTTTTCGTTCTCCGGTCTCCCTCTCTCCGACTCTCCCTCTCTCGGTCTCTCCGACTTCTCCTTCTCTTCTCCGCTTGTGCTCTGCGCTCCTGCCACCCTGCGTTAGTGTGCTCTCCGCTTCTCCAGTGACATCCAACTCAAGGCCACGCAGCCTGCTCCGGAGGTGTCCCATTTCTCTGGCGTCAACCTGCTTCTGCATCGTCCTTCTCCTCCTTCGACCAACTTATCTGTTGTGGTTGTTCCAAGTGTGGCTCCGCCGTCCAACTCTCCCTCCCTCTCTCTCTCTCTCTCTCTCTCTCTCTCTCTCTCTCTCTCTCTCTCTATGTTTCCATCTATCTCTCTTTCTTGGTTGCTCTATGACTCGTAATGTCTAAACCCGTGGACAACGGGTTAGAGCTTCTGATCTTGGGGAAGCCATACATCAGAACTTGGGTGGCGGAAAAATAATGGTAATTACTATTGCAGGACATCATTACTGTGGTAGCATTTATTGCTTTCTAATGTTCAACTCAGTTGCAGGTAATTTTCATATTTGGAGGGGGGGGGGGATGGTCATGTTCTAGTTTCTGTTTCTACTTTCTAAATATATTTTCCACACGTTTCAGAATTATTAATATTCAATAATTTGATTGTTGTTGTAATTTATTCGCTATCAGAATACCAACTTTTCTGGTGCCATAAAGGGGCTATCAGCTTGGACATACACACTACTTTCCAGTGCTTTTGCTAAGAAGGTAAATGTAATTTCCTGCTTTTTTTGCACTAAATATTCCTTTTCTTAGTCCACACTATTTGAGTGTTGTTTTCAGCAGCCATTGAATTTAGTTCAGAAAAAGAACCCATTTATTGATAATATTAAAGCTTGTCAGATATTCCTCCTTATTAAATTAGAGGGAACCCATTTATGTATTATGCATATTCATGCACATGTTTATTGACAATATTATTGTAGCTTACATGAAGAATATGCAAGTGATATTGAATGAGCTACCACATGAGGCATGAAGTCCATGTCATTTCATGTTTTCTGGGCACAGGATCTTATTTCGTGTGTACCTTGCAAGTGAGGTGCTTGACAATTATAGGCTTCATCTTCGCCTTCTCCTCTTTTTGCCATTTCTGTTTGTTTTTCATGTGTGTTGCAATGAAGAATCACCATGCTTCTTCAAACATATGAATGTTTAGGCAGTACAGGTCAAAGCAATGTTTTAGTTTTGTGCAATTTTAGTCTTTTTTTTTTTTTCTATGACTTGCATAAATTTCCATTTCCATAACAACGTATCTAATAAAAATAACTCTCTTGCAGGAAGTGGTGCAGTACCTAATGAACTTGGGAATCTTTCAAGCCTGGTTAGTTTGGATCTTTACTTGAACAAGTTCGTTGGACTCATTCCTAGCACCTTGGGCAAGCTTACAAAGCTGCGATTCCTGTAAGCAAAAAACTGTTTTTCATATCTTGATTTGCAAATGTTAATTTGATTATCCTTTTATCTTGGTCTTTTGGGCACACATTGTTTGCAAGGCTGATGATGATATTTTCTTATACATTGCAAGGCTGTTGATAATATTTTCTTTGTTGTTAATTTTGCATTCCAAAGCACATGATATGTGTTAATGCAGCGTGTGATGCATGTATTGAAGTATGATATGCATACCTATCATACTGTGTGTTCTTTGGTGGTAACACTTCAAAAGTCCTCTTCTTCTCTTTCCACCTTCTCAACACATTTGCTTTTAATGCAACCATGATTTGCAGCATATCACAGTCATGTATTTAACTTAACAAAACAGTCTAATGTCATTTAAAAAATGCTTGATGTCATTTTTTTTTTTTTTTTTGAACAAGTATTTGTGTCATTTGTGAAATGAAAAAGCAATTGATGTCACAAAATTCTACATCAAAATAACATATGCTTGGTTTACCATTCATTGATTGCAAAATGATGTGCATGAAAGATGTGTTTATGACAACCAACACAAATTGCAATTCTCATTTGAAAAAGTACAGAGAGCTGAAACGCCCCTTCAGTTGGTTTATATAGATATTAATTTGTGACTCCATGAAAAATCTTTCATTAAATGGCAATAGATATTTTTTATATTTTACTAATGACTTTACTATAATGAATTGAGAGCTTTTTCTTAGTCACCAATGTCGCACAATTGATAAATTTAAGAAGTTTAAAGCCCTTTCTATAAATAAAAGTGGGAAAACTATAAAAACTTTTCACAATGATAGAGGGGAGAATTCTTATATAGTGAATTTTTATTTTGTAAGATCAATGATATTCACATGCAATTTACACTAAAAAAAGACACCCAACAAAATGGAGTGGCTGATCAGACAATGGTGAAGATGGTATGCAACATGTAGAATGGAAAGCAATTGTCAAATGGATTATGGACAGAAGCTATCCATATGGTGGTACATATACAAGATCTCTTCAAGAAAAGCAATTTAAAAATAACTCCATATGAAGCTTATTGGAATCAGAATGCAAGCATGTTAAAAGTTTTTACTCATAAAACATGTACCTTAATTGATTATACTAATAGGGCCAAGTTGGATATGAAAAGTAAAAGTCCATCTTTATTGGGTATGGTAGTGAGGTTAAAGTCATCATCTTTATAACCCTAACACTAAATAATTGATTATAAGGAAATGTGTTATTTTTTATGAAAAATTTAGTTGAAAATGGGCTAAGGGTAAAGCTATGAAGTTGCAAATTGATGAATTTGAAATACAACTAGACCATCATGATGAAACGTCAATATAATAAAAATATCAAATGGGAAAGAACCTTCAATCCAACCATTGAAGGCATATAGTATACACTTAATGGTGCCACTCCTTCAAAAAAGGTAGGTTCTTTAGGAGATATTTATAAGTATGCATTTGCTTTTGTTGTTATAGAACTATAAGCTTATGATGAAGCATGTGTAGACAAAAAAATAGATAAATGGGAGGAAAGAAGAAATGTAGGTTATGAAAAGGAATGACAGATAGGAGATTTCCAATTTGCCATTGCGAATGAATCAATTGAAATAAAATAAGTCTATAGGGTTACATATGATGCTAATGGAAATGTGAAAAAGTATGGAGCAAGTTTGATTGTAGATCTTTGAATAAAAATGTGAAGCTGATTTCATTGAAAACTTTCCACCTATTGCAAGATGGTTCTTTCAGTTGTAGCTTAATTCAAATGGAAGGTTTCCTAGTTTGATGTTAAGTTTGTACTTTTTAAATGGTTATTTGATGATGATGTATGTTTTGAGAAACCACCCAGGTTTATTGTTAAAGAAAAAAAAGAAAAAATTATATATATAATAAAAAAGGCCCTCATGCACATTATAGTTGCCTTTATAATTTTTTTTTTATCAAAATGGTTTCCACAAGAGTGGTAGTGAACCAACCTTCTATGTCAATGTGAATTGGAAAGATTTACCTATAGTTAGTGTTTATGTGAATGACGTTATTTACAATGACTCTTCATATAAGTTTGTTGCAGAGTTTAAAAATATATGATGGATTATGAAATGTCTGATTTGGAATCATTATCTGATTTGGAATTATTGCATTATTTTATTGGTTTCCAAGTAATTCAAACTGAGAATGAATTTTTACCTGTCAAGAAAAGTATGTTTTAGACATACAGAAAATTTTGAAAGTCATGATGCTAAGGTTGTAAAACTCCCATGAACATCGATGAGGAATGGATCATGAACAAGGTAAGTAAGATGTTAACTTTACTAATAGGGTATTAAGGAAGGTGATTACAAATCCTCATAAAAATGTTGTGGCACCAAGCAATGGATATTGATAAGGCATTTCTAAGATACACGGTTGAAGATAAACATTAATTCCAGAAAAGATCATGATACAAAAGTTAAAGAAAATAACAACTTCCATGATTATAGCTTGAGAAAACTTGTAAATAAATCTTGTAAAGATATACCANTGCTTTGGTATTATTAGTATTAGTCAGAAATGCTCACAACAACTTTCTTATATGCAGATATGAGATTCAATCCATCAGGTACATCTATGATCTGAACACCTACTAGCACTAGATGAGTACATTAATGAAGGAGAAGCAAAGAAAATCAACTTGGAAGCTATGTCACACATGTACGGGTACGGGTACGCAGACACGGCATTCTAAAAAATTAAAAATGATAATAAAAAAACATTAAACTAATAATTCACTCTTACAATCTCATAAGTCATAAGAAAGAAAGTCTCAAACAAAATATTGTTTATCACAAAACATTGTTTATCACAAACAAAACATTGTTCATCATCATTCTAGACTTCTAGTCATCGTCAATGCCCAAATCGTTCTCCTCAATCTCCTCTTCTTCCACAATAGAAGATGTTGATGGAATACAAGGTTCTTCGAATCTTGGATTAACCATCCAATCTTCAAATGAAAACATCCCCAAATCGGCAAATGCAAAACAAAAAAAAAAAAACAAATGAAGCATGAAACCCTAAATTCTAATATCAAAAAGAAAAAAACACTTACCTGTCTGTGCCGGCTGCCGCCGGACCTCATCGCCGTCATAGTCACCCGCCATTGCCGAACTCTGCTGTCGCCAGTTACAAGTTGTCGAGGGTAAAGGTCGAGCGTGAAAGCATAAAGAAGTTGAGGGTTAAAAACATATCGGGTTAGGAAAGTGATTTGGATCGGGTCTGACTCAGACCCGATCCAAAACATATCCTGCCGTGTCCAAGTGTTAGGATCCACGTGTCGGAGTGTCGATGCCGGTATGTGGCCCATTTTGCCTTGTCCATGTGTCTTAGCTTGGAAGCATGTAGATTAATTCACACTGAGTTCGATTAAAGCCAGAGCCTTGAAAGATGTTCTTAAACAAATAATTATCATGCCCATTGCACTTGAGGCATGGGTAATCATTTTGAAACATATCTTCAAAATGTTAAGAAGGGAAAAAACATATATTGTTGATTGCTTAAATCATGTTAAACTTTAGTCTAATTTGCTTGTTGTGGTTGGTAAACATGTTAAGAATTATGATTTAGGGTTGTTTGCTCTCAGTTGCCAACCCAGTGAATATGAAAGCTTTGTACCCATCATCACTACTTTAAAAACTCTTCCAACTTTTGCTGAGTTATTCGATTTATTGTTAAATGAAGAAAAGAAATTGAAAATTTTATCTTCTAAACGTATAACATCCTCAACCAGTGAGACACCACCATTGTTTTCTTCTCTCAGCATAGAAGAGGAAGAGCACTACCAAGGGCATAATGGAGGTTATGGAGGAGGTCGTCAGGGTTTCAAAAATAATTAGGGCCCAAATAATTTCAAATCTAAATGCCAGTCACAAATCCTTTGTCAGTTTTTTGGTGTAGAAACCATACGACTAAAACCATACAAGTAGAGCCTATGCAATATACCTAAAACTCTTGCAACAACAGTTCTTGAATGAACAACTAACTCTTCATGGGTTTCGAACACTAATGCTATAGAACATGCCACAATAGAAGCAAGTGATCTCCACAACAAATAAAAGTATGACTAGGCTGATGACATAGTTTTTTGGCAAGGGTGACTAGATAAATACTATTAACACCTATAAGTCTACACACTCACAATACATCTTCATTTCAATTAAATGATGTTTTGCATGTTCCCTTGATGGCTCATAATATGATTTCAGTAGCTTGTTTCTCTAAAGATAACAAGTGTTGCTTTATGTTTGATCATGATGAAATCTTGCTTTAAAGATCGAGCAACACAAAATATACTGGTTGAAGGACCTATCAAGTAAGGACTATTCCGCTGGCCAATGCCTTTAGCAACTGCTTTGATGTCACAGAAAGGGAGTAAGCCTTATTTGACAAAGAATATACTAAACATTTTTTATTGCAATATGCTAACTCTAAAGTAGTTGATTTGCTTGAAAAATGTAAGCTGGTTTTTAATAAAAAGCTTTGTTGCTTAGGTAAATGAATAGATTGTGCTGTTAAAGAACTTCATAAGCTCCCCTTTAATGAATCTGATTTTTTTGTCAAAACTCCACTTGAAGTTACTCATGTTGATGTCTAGGGGCCATTAATGTTGTCATCCAGAGAAGGGTCTACATTTTATCTTGAAATTGTAAGTGAATTGTCAAAGGTTTCTTCATTATTTTCTCTAAAGTAGAAATCTGATTTCTTTTCTTGTTTTGTGGGTTTCAAATCGGTGATTGCAAATTAACTTGATTCCAAGATAAAAACCTTTCATAAGGATGATGGTGGAGAATTCAAGGGAGAAATCTTTTTCAAACTTTTTGATGTCGCATAGTGTAAGGCAATGAGTGGCATGCCCTCACACACTTAAACAGAATGGTATGATGGAGAGAAAGCATTGTCATGTCACTGAGATGGGTCTTTCCTTGCTAGTTCATGCCTCTATGCCATAGAAATTTTGAGTGGATTCTTTCAGGACTGCGGGATACTTGATAATAGGTCCAGATACTAAAAATAACAGTCCCTTTGAATTTCTCTTCAAACCGGCTCCTACATATGATCATCTTAAAATTTGTGTTGTACATGTTTTCCTTTTTCCTTCGTCGATGCCATATATAAAGCATAAACTGAACCCAAGTCATGACTTTGCATTTTGACTAGGTATTGTGTCAATCACAAGGTGATATTTGTTGTGATCCTATTTCTCAACGATATTATGTGTCTTGACATGTGATGTTCTTTTAACAATTTTTTTTTCCTTTGAGAACAAAAAATGAGTATTACACTTGAAGAAGTAGAAATATGGGTAAGCCACATGGCAAGTTGATCTTGGTGTCCGAGACTAAACTCTTCACTATGCAGCCAACGTATTCGCCTAACCTGAGTCGAATCTTTGAAAAAGAAGAAAATCATAAGTACCAAGCTGAGAGTAAACCAAAGCTAACTATCTCTGAACCTAGTCTAATGTACCTTAGTCCTACCACAGCCAAATCAAGTTCATCTCTGTCACCAAGTTCTTCAGCAAGCCTTGATCGTATTGTCGACTTATTTGAACTCCTACTGAACCTAACCAACTTATTGGAACCATCACATGGTTACAGAACCATGGATGGAACCAGACAACCTAATAAATCTTCCTAAGTCCAACTGTTGAACTCAAGTTACCTATGATGAAGATTAAGGCTTGCTCTAACGAAAATGGAAACAAACTATGATAGATGAAATGACAACCCTCACCATAAATGAAAAAGGGTCCTTAGTCCCACCTAAATAAGTGTCAAACATTGTCAGTTGCTAGTGGGTCTTTTAGATAAAACAACATACATATAAGACAATTTGCTCATTATAAAGCTCACCTACTAAAGAAAGGGTTTAGTAAAAAGGAAGAGATAGATAATGGAGAGTCGACATTTTCTCCTGTAATCAACTCAACTATAGTCAAGTTGATTTTGGCATTATCTATCAGCATGGGATGACAAGTTCAACAATTAAATGTTAATAACACTTATTTACATGGTAATTTGAATTAAGAAGTTTACGTGATGCAACCATCAGATTTTGAGGACAAAAGAAATCCTTCTTTTGTTTGTCAATTGCATAAAGCTCTTTGAGGGCTCAAGCAAATCCTTCATAATTCCCTCAACAATGAGAAACTGTTGATCACCATAAATATTGCAATAGAGAAAGTGTGTCACAGTACACTACATTCACCATACAAAATATATCTCACATTGTGAATAAGGCTTACCAATTTATGCATCAGCTTTAGGGATGTCAATGGATCCGATTCAGATTGGATATACTCATAATCATATCCGCTTTTTCAGATATCTCATATTCAGATTTGAATTTGGATTCAAATACAAATAAAGAAAAGTCATATCTGAATCTGAATCCAAAATCCAATTTTACAATTTAAAACTGATCTGCATCTGATTTTTATATTCATATTTGAATCTAAATCTAAACTTTGAACCAGATTTTGCCAAATTTCAAAATGTAATAGCATGAGATATAGAATATTCGTCTAAAATGGAGTCTGACTGGATATTTTTGTATATCTGAATCTGATTCTGAATCCAATCTAATGCCATTTATTAAATCTGAACTTGATCCAATTTCTTGATCAGATATCATTTTTTTTTTCATATCAATTTTTTTTATTGGTTCGGTTGAATATCCGATTCAAATCAGATACATTGACATCCCTAATCAGTATAGCATAGAACTTTGGAAATATGTTAAGCATGTTTTGCAATACACTAAAGAATAGCAAATTTTGGTTGTGAAATTCACAAAGAGAGCGAAAGCTCATTAGTGCTTAATATGTTTAGATGATGATTGGGGCTGGCTGCCTAGATGACAGGATATCCACATGAGGCTATTTGATGTTCTTGGGGATGAAGAAAATATCTAGGAGATCTAGTAAATAGCAAATAGTTGCTAAATCTAGCATTGAAGCTAACTATAAAGCCATAGCAGGAGTCTCTAAAATTTTTGATGAACTTGGAATCAATAATAAAGAAAAACCAGTGTTATGGTGTGAAAATCAAGGAGTCACATTTCTTGCAGCAAACCCTATCTTTCGTGCTAGGACAAAACATATAGAAATAGACTTTGATTTTGTCAGAAAGGTAGTTGCAAATGAAAACATTCAAATCAAGTTTATTGATCCAGATTACTAAGCTGCAGATATCCTCACAAAACCATTAGGCATACCAAAATTTGGTGAATTTGGAGACAAACTGAATTTTTTATGTATGAGCTTGCAGGGGAGTATTAAGGAAGGTGGGCACAAATCTTGGGAGAAATCTTGTGACTCCAAAGCAATGGATGTTGATAAGGCAGGTCCAAGATATATCCACAGTTGAAGATAAGAATGACTCAAGGAAAGATCCCAGAAAATGAAGTTGAAGAAACTTCCATGATAATAACTTGAGAAAATTTGTAAACAAATCTTGTAAAGATATACCCTAAAACAATCTAAGGAGATATAATAATAACAACGCTTTCGGTGCAGGTTGAAGGGGTGTGGAAGAATTATTGTGGAAGTAGGTGGCGCTTCACTAAACCACGTACACATATCGTGTGCCTTTCTCCTTCTCCCTCTCATGTTTACTGTGCTGTGTTGTGGACAATGGCTGGTACCAACTTAACACAGGGTGCCTTGGGGCTTATACCCAATTAAGGAAAATTCCTAAAGTGAAAAGGTTAGCAACTTAGCACCACTTAAGTGAGGATACTGCACGCAAGTAAATAAGACATTCGGTACTAGACAAAGTTAGTGCAAGGAAAAGTAAGCAACAGAAACAAGCATCATGCTACATAAAATTGACCGATTTATATCATCTGGCCTTAAAGCAGTCCTTAAGAGAAGGGACAAAGGCATCATTGAGAGTGAGATCAAATCGAAGCGATAGACAGGTGCTGTTGAAGCTTGCCCCGACGACGTGACAACGCCAATGGCGTCGTAGGGGAGAAAGCTTACTGCCCTGTTCAAAGGGACTGGCTGCAGGCTACTGAAGACGAGCAGTCTGACCAACTTGCGCGGGGTATCTTCAACCACCGTGAATGTTTTATTATGAGGTAAAACCTGAGGCCCTGCTGTTTGTAGTTCTCATGTCTTATTTTAACAAGAAATTGAATCTGTGAAACAGAGGCTAGAGTTAGCAGCTCATTGTCGGTGATGAGGAAGCTATAAATTTTAGATGATGCACATGTGTTGAAGAAGAATTACCTCTACAACTGGTCTGTGTGTGTAAAGATAGAAAACGAGAGGATCTCTTTTCTCGTGTGTATGCCTGACTTATCTCTTTGCACGAGCTATCTAGGTGTGTAGCCAAGATTTGGATGTCCCATCTCGCTCTCTATGTCTCAGTGCGATGGAACTGCTCAAAGGCAAGGAAAATGAGCAAGAAGAAGAGAAAAGGCGGCCAACTTCTCCGGCCAAGGAATCTAATTCGCCATTTTCATCTCCAACGCACGATTTTGAATTCAGCATCACTCTGCCTCTTGATAGCTACAGGAAGCCATCACCGTCAACGCAACCTTCTTACGAAATCGATCTCTGCCCGGCTGATGACCTCTTCTTCCAGGGCCACCTCCTCCCCCTCCACCACCACCACCACCATGATCACAACGTCTGTAATCATCAGGGAAACAAGTCGGCCGAGGAGCAGGAGAAGAGAATCAGCGTGGAGGAGAAGCCACGGAGCTCCAGCAACCCGAATGCGTCGAGTACCAAGAGCAAGCCCAGGTCCTTTTCTTTCATCGCTCTAAAGAAAGGGTCCAAGCTGGGACTAAAGTCTGCCAAGGAAGTGATAGAGAAGTATGTGAAGCTGGTGAAGCCTTTCTTTACATGGGGAGCTGACAGCAAGAGTGAGGAGCAGAAGAAAGCCTCATCAGGGAGGCAGCGGTGGAATTGCAGAGACCATTCAGCTCGTTCCTTTACGAAACGAAGACCGTCGAGGTCGTCTGGTCCTTGCTCCTCTGCCATCAGATCGCCCGTGAACAGCGGCGTCCTCTGCTCCGTACCGCCACCGCAGAAAAGTGAGAGCACGATGGAGGACCTTCAGAATGCCATACAGGCGGCCATCGCCCACTGCAAGAACTCGAACGCTGCACCAAAAACAGGTTCATCAACCTTGAGTACGGCCTTCTGAGGAATAGGATAGTGAAGAATCCAGAGTTTTTACGCTGTCCTTTCCGTTTTTTTATTTTTATTTTTTTTGTGAATTGGTTTTCAAATTGTACAACGAAAGAATGCTGCACGATTATAGTTCACCTGTCTGTTCTCTGTAATTCACCTGTCTGCGTTGGACGTTCTGGGAAGTAGATTCAATTGTAGGATATTGAAAAACTGGAAAAGATAATCAAGAGTTATGATCTTATTAATTTAAGAGCGCAATACAAGGTTACGATGAATAAATAGATCCATGGGATTAATCAAATCCAGTAATCAACCACACGAAGTTACAAGAATATTCGTCCCCTCGTCCCCTCGTTGAATGATGACATGTCTCACGTCTCGCTGGTGTTTCGTAGAAAGGTTCCTTTTTTTATTTGATCATAGGTATTCCGGTCATTACTCACTTTAATGCTCAATTTTTGTGCAGTAGGGGATGCATGTAACCAGATTCGGCCCCACTAATCCTTGGCGTTGGCGTACATGAGATGCGTGATGTATATATATAAATGGAAAGACAAAATTAATCTAGATCTTGGATTCTATTTAAAAGGACAATATAACTGCTAGTGTTCATTTTTTGCATAATTTAACATTAAGCAACAACATCCAATAATAAGAGAAATAAACTGAATAAAACTCAAAATCTATATGTGTGTGTGCATGAGAGAGGCGTGTGTGTATGAGAGAGAAAAGAGAGAGAGAGAGAGAGAGAGAAGAAGAACTCCTATGAGTCATATTGGAATGACTTGAAGTGTCTGTCACGTCACCTTGAAAGCATTAATCTAAAAGACTGTTTACTAATTTAAATTCAATAAAAATAATTTTCAAGATAGCAACATATGGGCCATATTATGCAGCTGCGGCCGTTTAACTTATGGCGCTCTTTGGCACTAAATTAGCGTCAAAGCTCATGATATGTGGCACTATTTTAGCACCGAAGCCGATTACTTTTGTTGTTGTGATATGTGTATATACATATATATTATTTAGAGTCATCCAACTATTTAAATAAAGTCATTTTGCACTTTTTTTTTTACCATATTATGAATCAGACAATCCCGGTTATATGGCTGTGTGGCTCTAAAAATAGAGTTACCATTCAATTTATATATATATATATATATATATATATATATATATATATATATATATATATATATATATATATATATATATATAATATCAAGATAGATTATATAATTACTTCTCAATTTCATATATATGGAACACAAGAACACATATAGAGAAGTAATGAAGTTATATATATATATATATATATATATATATATATATACACACACACACATAGCTTCATTACTTCTCAATATGTGTTCTTTTGTTCCATGGCCTTTGTATTTCAGCTGCCATGCATACAAGTGATCCTTATGAGCCGCATGGATTTCAACTCTGTAGCTGTGACTTTTTCACCTGTATAAACTTTTGCATAAACCCAAATAATGCTGATCATCGGATTAGTGATTGGTATGCTGCCAGTCATCGATCTGTGGAACTCTAGACCCATGGGGCAGGAGAATACTGAGTTTGGGCAGTGGATGCCTGATATCCAAATTGATTCTTGTGAGCCCCTAGGGATGTTAACGGATCACATATGAATCAGATGTACTCTTAACCATATCCATTTTTTTCAAATATTCGTATATTCAAATTCAAACGTGAATGAAAACAGTCATGAATCCGAATCCAAAATCCGATTGTACAATCCTAATCCGATCTGAATCGAAGTTTTACATTCACATCTGAATCCCCATTTGAATTTTGAACCAATCCAACCAATTCTCAAAATGTAACGGTGTTGAATATAGGAATCTGACTCTAGGATGTCATTTCATAAATCCGAATCTGCTTGGATATTAAATTTTTTTCCATACCCGATCTTTTTGGAATAGTTCTCTGGTCTCTAATCGAAATCAGATATATTGACATCCCCACCCTTCAAGATTATAATGAGGATGAGGATGATAGCAGTGTCTGTGAGATAAGTGGGTTATTCAAACATAAAGACAATATTTTTTGACCAGCAGCACCTGACAGATGTTCAACTTATCATCCAACAATGCACATGCTGCAAATTAAAGACTGTTCTTTGATGGGTCAAACTACAATCTAGAAGGCCACACAATCCTATCTATTATATGGGGCCAACAGTGTCCTGCTACATGACAAGATGGGTTATAAGTTAGTGGTCCATTTCAATGTCAGTCTAAAGATTCCCTTGCTTATCCTTTTCCTTCACTAGCAAAATCATTCTTAATTTTATTATGATAAAGTTGGTTCCTAATTCAGGACAAGCCAATGTGGGCACAGGAACAAATATAGCACATAATTAGTAGTACTACAGAATCAGCACATGCCTAAGAGTGCAGATCGACGCGCTCTCTGAATTGGTGGAGCATAGAGGAGTGGAGCATAGCTGGTCGAATTGGTGGGTAGGTGAAAATCTAACCATTAGTTAGATTTCCATTGGCGTTACTCTTTACAAACGGTGGATGTGTGACACTTTTAGTTCATACGTGCCCCGCTCTCTACACAAGTTCCAAAGCAGTCTTGAACCTCGAGAGCAAGGAAAAAAGGAGAGACACTTCCTATCTCCATATTGAACTTCGCCAATCAGTCCCTTGGTATCAGTTAGCCATCCAAACAACACATTTTTAAGGGTGGTGGCCCTTTGCTAAAATGAAGCAGTGGGACCTGCATAAGGACAAATGTTTTGGAGGTTTCAAGTTATTCTCATCTCTGCTGAGTTTTCCAAATTCATCCTCTTATATTTGAATGGTTACAATTTTTCACCCTTAAATCTAACGCTGCCTACACTACTTTGCCTTTTTAGCTTAACCTAAGCTGGTCAGTAAGGAAAAAGGATTAGCTTACCTTTAAGTACGGTCTAATACACAAACGATGAGTTTAGAGGCATCTTAAAATAAGCTAATAAATGACATAAATGGAACTTTCATACTCAGAAAGCCTAAAGATGCAGCGGCAGAGCCAAGAATTTCTGGTTAAGAGGCTGTAGCATTCAAGTTTAAGATTTTCAAGGGGCAGAAGCACGTAATGAAGAAATGAGTCTGAGGTACAACATAAAAATAACCAAATTTTGCGGCTCTGTATGGTCAACTGCCCACACAACCCCACGCTTGCCTCAGCCCCTATAAAGATGACATAATTTATGGGTATTTAGGATTCTGTTGAATATATATGTATAGAAGAACACGACTCTTTTCTCAGTTATTAGTTTTTCCAGCTCATGGTTACTTTTTTTTTTTCTAAATTTGGCTTCCCAGGCATCTCTTGTTTTCATTTTAAATATAAGATCCTCTTTAGATTAATGGTCATTGTCTGTTATATTTGACGGGATATGCTAATCATTTTAACCATTATTAACCCGACTGATGACTTTCTTCTGGTTTAAGAAAAAGTGAAGAACAAATGCAGAACACATAAAAAGCGACTGATAGATTTGGAATATAGCCAATAAGTGGGGGACTCTTGAACAGTTTTCTAAAAATAAAAGGCTAGAAGACAACGTTTTCTTCACACAGCGGACCTTCTGCTGGCATTCGTTTCTTGTTATCTATTACATTGACAAATACTGGTGATATTTTGAAGGTACCTCGAAAACACTTCTATGCTCTTACTATTACTTGCCTGCCGTTTTTCTCGCCACCCCAAATTATAAGCAAGAAAACATTAACAAAAATATATAGTTCTTTTGCAACTGTTACTCCATAATCCGAGAATAATATTCACACCTTCGGTTTTAATGAAGCATATCATATCTTGCGAATATCTTTCAAATAAAAAATCATTATTCTCATAACCATAGCATAGCTGGTCAGACTAACGGACTGGTGAAAGTTTAATCATCAGTTCAATTCCTATGAATTTTACTCTTTTGAACTGCAAATGATCGGTGTGTGATGCTTAGTTGACGAGTGTCCTGCTCCCCATCTAGGTCCTAGAGTGGTTCTAAACCCCAGAAGCAGGAAGAAAGAGGAGGGGTTTCAATGTATCTTGAACCCAAACCACTCCCTCACACCCTGAAAGAAAAAAACTGTAAAATAAATTTTTTTGTGCAATTAAAGTAAAGTTTTTTTTTTTAATTTGTAAAAACAACATGGAAAGTATAAAATTTTCTTTTCTGAAATAATATATGCCAACCAGAGTTCTGTATTTGGCGGTAACTATCGAAATGAGACCCATACTAAAAGGCAACTTCCCTTTCCCTTTCTGACGTTGAAGTCAAAAAGTTGGCCCCCTCTAAATAGAATTTACTGAAGAAGAAAGGAGACTTTACATCTCAATGTCCACATGACATGCCGGCATGGCTGGTCCACTCCCAAAGTGTTTCTTCCATAATTTTACACGCCCTGACTGGTTCCGCACTTTAATACCCTCAAAACATACTTGCAGCACTTGGCTTTCTTCTTTACTTTGCGTCTCTTTCCCGTCACATTTTGAAAATGACAATCTTTCTTTTCTGGAAATGCAGACAAATTTCTTGCTTATTGAGCAATAATGGAGCTCACAGTAATGTTTCTTGGTCACTAGTGACCATGGAGACAGTGGTGCAGTTTCCCTGTAAAGTGGACGGAATTGGTATGGAACAAGTTCTGGGGCACGACAATTACATGTTTGGCTCCATTCATCTCTCGCAAAATTGTGACGGGTTATCACAGAAGTAGGAAATCACATGCTACACAAACAAAAACAAAGGTTTGCTAGGCTATGTCCTGTGAAAGTAAACCAGAGTCTTCTGATTCTCCCTGTGACAATATATCACCATGTCGTTTCTAACTCTGGTTACAACAGATATAATCTTGACATGCGAGAATTGCTCTTGTATCAGAATACTTCATGTTATTTTGTGATGAGGAGAACAATGGTGCTTTTCTGTGGTAGATGCGAGTCAGTTGCATCCAAGACATATCCAGTGACGTCGAACTTTCGCGACTGAATTCAGATTAGATGCATCTTCTACCAGATCCAGTTAATTCGATAGTTGCAGATCCAGACTGAAATGAAAATGAAGAAAGAGATCGGTTCATATCTGAATTCGATTCTTAAAACACCCAACTGAATCCAATCCAACGCTCCGTTTTTGTGTTTCCTGTGTGTGTGGATGGCTTTTGAGAGAGAGAGAGAGAAAGGGGGTTGGAGATTGTTTCCTGTGTTTCCTGTTAGCTCCCTCTTTCTCCAAAGTCCTCGAGCAAATGACGTTTGTTTTTAAATAAGTTAAGTTTTGTTGACAATGTTTGATTCATATTCTAATTAAACATCAGATAAGATGTTTTGTAGTGTAGAACTAGTCATTTGGTTGTGAACTGTTATATGCAATTTAGATTCTTTTGTTAAGAACACATTAAAGTTAAAAAAAAACCCACTGCAGTAGGATTCAACTTCAATTGGGACGAGTCAATATCAGACATTGCTTGCCCAATACATAAACTCCGGATCAATTCTGATATTACTTGACAGAGTCAAATATAAAATCTAGATCGGATCGGATATTACTTATTGAAGTCAGATATCTAAGTTCACATAATAATTAATTATCTTACCAGATATTTGTTTTGTTTGAATCTGATACAATATATATTATATATAATGTTTACAATTTTTTGTCATATTATATATATATATATATATATATATATATATATATATATAATAAAAATAATAATAATAATAAATACCCTTACCGTACCTAAATTTTTTGAGATGTACTGCACCACCGTTACCAGCACCACAGTGACATAGCCAACCATATAACTCTACATTTAAAATATCCGAGTAACCTTCCTCTATAAACCAGGTCCCGTTTTTAATCTATAATTAAGCAGCATTTAATGTTGCAATGCCAAATAATACAAAAATAAGAATGATCACCACACCAGAGAAAAAAGAATGGTCGGGTTATGTTAACCAAACAAAAGCCGGAAAAGAAAATTCAAATAGGATTAGTACTGCCACTTCGATGCTAATGGTGGTAAATCAACGGTAATCCTTGCCCATATGCATCGTGGGGAAACAAAAAACCTCATATTCTACCAACTTTTCTGCACTTGTCACAAATTTGATCTTGGGAAACAAATGTAAATCTTGCAAGCAAACCCTTAAATTCTAATAAACACAACCAGGATCTAATCGTATTGACAAGCTACTAATTAAAGAAACCAGCCTTCTCATTTCACAGGAGACAGAAAAAATCAGTTACATTGATCTATAAAAATCAGCTGTATAGTACCTAAAAAAATCATCTAAAAATAGTTGCTAAAATCATACAAGTAGTTGCTTTCACAGTGACCAGAAATGAATCTCAACGATGTGTTCCTCTTGAAAAAATTGTTGGTTGCTTTACCATTAATGTTAGCCAAGCTCGCTAACTTTCTCTCTCAGACTGCAGCTTCAACATGAATCTGATTAGCTAAGCAGCCAGTCATATCATCCTTGTAAGGTATAGTTGGTTGCTCAAACTGGATATGCTAGCCTTCAGTGGAATGAAATTAAAATCTGATGTCCACCCAAATTCCTTTGCCAAAGCATCAAGCTCTAGAATTTTTTTGAAGGCAGAATTATGCTGATACGCAGTCCCATACTTTCTGAATGTGATGATGCTCAAAATGCACTTCTAAAAGCAGCATCAAGTACTGTTGTTTTACATTCAATAGAACACACACTCACAAAAGCGGTTCAAATTTAAAAATAGGCCAATCACCTGTCAACTAGCCTACCTCCTACAGGCCTTTTGCCTTCCATAGCATCTTTCTTCAAAAGACAACTTGGGCAAAGAAAAGGACCATCCCAGGGCCGCACTCTTCCACCACGACAGGCACCAGAATGTACAGAAATTCCTTCTCCAGGCTTCATGTCAACTTGACAAACTGCACATACGAACAGCTTGAACATGCTGCCCAGGGGATACGCCATGGCTAGCCTGAAGATTCATCAATATTAGCATCCAAGATTTACACGTAAGCTTGTCAGAAAAGAGCAAGTAATGAACTTGCCTACAATTGAACAGAGTATGAATATGTAAAGCAAAAACTATAAACAGCTAACAAACCACTACTGACACAATTGTCTTGAAGAGAAAAGTGTGTTCAATGGTAGAATAAATTTAACTCCCGTTCTTTAATAGATAAAAGCATGACAAAGCTTAAGATCAGACTAAACTATGACACCTGTCCAATCATCTGCATCACACAAATTGGTTAACACATGTACAACCAAACTATCTTTATTCAAGAGTTTGTACTTGAGATTATATTCCCATCTTGGACGCCTTTGACTAGAACTAGGAAATGAGTTTACTTGACCTAGGCAACCTTTTCACCTCTTGTGGGATGATGTTCAATATCACCCCTATAGAGGGGAGGGAATTATTTTTCATACTTGCAACAACCTATCCCCTTATTCTCATCAGTGCAGGTCATTTAGCCATCCCTCTCTCACATAAAATCAAAAACAGCCCCTCCTTTCATCACATACTCAAAAGCAGCAAAAGCAATCATTCCTTTCAACCCTTTTCAGTAATTTTGTGGCTTTCTGCTTTTCACTAGAAATGCAGAACTCTTCAGCAGTTAACAAACTAAATTACAGGTAAGTAGATAATCAAAAGCAAACCCCTACTCCACCCCTTTTTAGCAATACTTTGTGGACACATAGTGTAACCCCTCCTTCCTACCCCACCCAACCTGGACAAGTTGAGTTTAAAATAGATACATCACTGTTCCTTGCCATGGGGCACAGGCATTGTGCATATGTCCAAATATTCACACGTGGACATGCAGCCATTTTTTTGTGCATGTGTGCATCTGTATGAGTGACATTTCCCATCATCCCATTTTTGAGAACTGTGTGGCTGAACGAAGTGTACCTGCACCCAGTTCCATTGCTACATCCATATCCATGAAACAGTTGGAGATTGACCCTTAAATGTATAGTACGTAGTAGAAAATTTTCTTCCCACAAAATACAAAAGCAGATAAAATGCTTTCATGTGTAGACTCCCAGATCACAATGGCTTATATGATAATGTACTGTCAGAAGGTTCACTAAAAGTAGTAGTAGATAGAAAACCTTTCAGCAAGCTTTGCAGACCCTTCCTCATATATTTCCTCCACAAGATCCGGCTCATAGCATTTTCTATCTGTATGGGATGGCAGGTCAGCAGTCCTTTTGCAAAACATAGACTTGAAGATCCCTTTTCCATTCTTCCTTCGTGGCGGCAAGGGAGGTGGCTTTTCTGGTGGCAGTATATCTACTACTATACATGTGGTATCATCTCGAAGCCCCTTTAATCTTATGGATTCCTGAAAAGATTGTGTTTAATGATTTAAAAGATTGTGTTTAATGATTTAAAATGAAGACACCAATTCAAGTACTAAACGAATAGAACATGAAAAGGCCTCTCGAATTCATACTTTCACAATTTTCTTGGCTGCAACATCTGCTGGTAACCCACTAGAACAGCTTACAGCCATTTCAGAAGTCAAGGCATCCCAAACACCATCGCTTGAAATAATAAGACGACCGCCAGCATTAGACAACTGCAGTAATATATAATGATGTCAATGGAAAACTCGCTTTGAACACAAACCCATCCTGTTGACAAACTCTCTGGCCTCCTAATATGAATGAATGACACTGCAATCTATCAGGAGCATTAGTAACAGGATATGCCACCATTCAAGAGAAAAATAACACACACACACAAAATATATATGCAAGGAATGCTGATGCTGATCTCAAAAAGGAAATAGGAATCTGAAACATTGTCACTTGTGTAAAGCATGTAACAATAAGGACATCATAATAATGGAAATGGCTTCAAGACAAAGAAATTGACATGATAAGAAACTTGGTAGTTCACAATTATAATGCAAACCTGCAGCAGGTATGAGTGTCTGGCTAACCAATACGCATCCCCAAAACAAACAAACAAACACTTTATTCTGTTTTGACAAGTCTGAAGTACTAAATTACTAACTACCTGAACCTACATGTGACAAGGTAAAGTTCAAATGTGAATCTGAAATATACATTAGTACTAGATCGAGTGAAGAAGAGAAAAAAGATGCTACTTAGACATGAAAATTGAATTTTGGATGGGATGTGGCTCAGACTTGTCCTAAGTCCAAAATAAAAGACTAAACCAAATCCAAGAGAAATATAAGAATCTGTTCCAATCTTCTTTTGGTAATCCAAATTCAAAAATTAACAGACTGGACTGGAAACTGAATACCCAAAAAATCCAAGTCAAGAGGCACATTAAAAACATCATTCAAGCTACAAACCTCTTTACCTTAAACAAGTACACAACTTTAGCAGACAGCATTAAGAATCTCAGTTAATAAAAAACTACCACTTGCTTCTGATATCTATCTCTCCCTCCCTTCCATCGCCTGATTTGATTATTGGATCTTAGTGGTGATATTAATAAAGCAACAACAATTTGGCCCTGTTAAGAAGAAAGGGGCAGAGAAGGTTGATCCATTGCTTGCAATTTATGATTGCCAACCATGTGCTTTTGTTGTATGATCTATAGGCCATATGGAAAGGGGAGAAACCATTCTAGTTCAAACCTCGCTGTCCACATGGGCAACACCTTGTCAAAAATCCATTATTGCATTTGTTACTTTGTTGTTTGCAGTACTGGATGCAAGTGAATCGATCCACAAAAAAATGGAAACTCCATCCTCTCCACTCCAGGTATGAAACAGGATGAACAAAACCCCAAACTATTTGTTAAGTTTAATCCAGCTGCAATTTTTACTTTCTTTTATTGCAAAAGCAAGTTTAACTGACCCAGGATATGTAACTCGAATTTTCCCAAATATGAACCACTTCAAAGCTAAAACTGTAGATATTAGCACTGATTAAGTTCATACAAAAGCTTCTTCAAGCTCAAACTGTCATATTTAATGTCCCTATAGAACATGAAGAGAATCAAATGGTCAACTTCACAAAAGAATGTGAATCCACAATAAAGTCCAAACTCCAAAGGTCAATCTACTATACTGCCATCAGTTGTACAAAATCAGATACTAGTGAAATAAATGCAACCAATCAAACAAAAATGAAAGGGGCATATCTTCTTGAACACAGGCAGTATTCATGGCCTTTCTTCTCCACAAAGTCAGCAGCTATAACATTAAATTATTTTCTAAAGAAAAGAAGCATAAAATTTCTATGGAATATCAGCTCATGTAAGATTGAAGGAACCAGTCTGTAGAATTATTAAAAGTGTTTTTGCTTATCCACTATCATAGAATGTAAGGTCACATGCACACGCCATGAAATACAAGAACAGCATGACAAACGGCATGCATTTACGTGTAACTAGGTGCACTGGAAACCAACCTTCACTTGTTTGACAAAAGGGATGGGAACAATAAACTCGCCAACATCCATATCTCCAATAGATCTTGACAGACATAAGCCACCTGGCCAGCATCTTAGAGGTCCAATCTGAGAAAAAAGGGTAAGGATTCAGACAATACATTCAGAAAAAGACCCCAACAATATATTTTTGCTGTCACTAAGTGAGCGTGTGTGATTATTACAAGCTAAAAAATGTGCAACTTCAACATTTTGACCGTGTCAAATGAGAGATCCTTATGTAATCCACACAAGTCAACTTTTAAATGTCTTCATGCAATTCACTTGGATATAAGCTTCAACAATCAAACGTCCCTCATGTTTCTTCATGCAATATTTTGCACTTTAACTCTTTAATCCCAGAAACAAGCTTTATTCAGCTACCCTGATGGTATAAACTATAAAGCTTTATTCAGCTACCCTGATGGTATAAACTATAAAGCTTTATTCAGCTACCCTGATGGTATATCAGAACAATTGATCACTGGCAAAATGTTTCATCCTTAGTAGCAGGTTAATATCTTACAAAGGACAAAGGAACAAGTTGCACCACAGTCTGCTCAAGTCAAATACTTGCACAAATGGAAGTAAGCGACAAAATGTTGGTTAACAGTATTCTCAAGTCAAACAATTGCACAAGTGAAAGGAAATGGATTGACCATTATTCATTAGAACTATTCTAGGCAACCAAAGTTCATTAAGTGTTCAATGGGTTGGATACTGAGCTGGAAGCCTGGAACAAGCAGAGTTCAGAGTTTGTTTAGCAAATTTTTAGGTTTTTTTTCAAACACTTAGATAATTGGAAGTATAAATTGGGTCCACACATTCCATACAATTTCAAATACATTAACGCTTCCATAACACCATAACAAAAAAAAAAGAATGTATAAATATGTTCTAGACAGCAATTGCGTAATGAACATAAATATTTTTTTGGTTCTTTTTCAAAAGAGAAGCACATGCTGAATGGTCTGTAACAGCTCTAACTCTCTTAGCATCACAACCCTTATTCCTGCCACCCTGTCATATCCCCATACCCACAATTTTTAAAATTATCACGTCTGTACCCGTACTCATGTGACTTAGGTTCCCTAGATAGAGGCTCATTAAACATAAAGTGAGCTCAAATTATGGGAGCTAAGCAACATCTCGATTATTGGTATTAACCAACTTAATTTTGTTTCTAACACACAAACTTTCTCCCCAAAAGCATAAGTGCATCTGGAACCTTTGTTACCATTTAGATTACGTTCACCACCTCATCAGCATAGTCACAAATATATCCAATATTTTGAAATATACTGGTACTGTTGATATGTTGAAGCCAGCCAATACATTGGCAAAATATTCCAATTGTCTTAAAAACACAGCCATAAGTCAAAACATAGTAATGTTATTGCAATCTTATCCCAACATTTTCTGAATATCTTACTCGGACATTGCGAAAAGGCTCTTCATCTGTGAGGCTGTGATTGTTTCCTTTATTTCTTGTGTTCCCAAAAGATTTTTCTATTTTTCTTTTTATTTTTCCAAGAATACTAGAAAACCTATTATTCATAAACTTTTTTTGTGTTATCTATCTTCTGAGGTTTCCCATAATAAAAGAAAGTCTCGACAAAAACTTGCAGCAGAAAATGCCAAGAAGCATATTGATAACTACACTCAAAAGAAAAGGATATGATAAAACAATTGTAAGTGCAACTCTCAGTGACAGACTACAGCAAACATTAGGTTACAATTGGATAATGATGGCAACTCAGAATCTCCTTGTGGTGCTAGTTTTTGAACATTTTCATTTAATGAAAAGACTTAAAACAAAAACTTTCACACTATCACGGCATTTCTACCTAATATCAAATTATCGATAACTCTTTTCCCCTAAGCATAAGTTCAACATTCATGAAAGGAATCAGTATATCAAACCTAAGAGAAGAACCAAACCTACAAATTTCAATCTATCTACCAACTCCAAAAAAGTGGGGATCATTTAATCCATATTCTAATAAATATTAGGGCGTGTTTGGCGAACGTGGAATGTACTGTTCAAGTGAGTTCAAAATCAACATTTTTGAAAACTTCCCACTTCTCAGCAAATGCAGGATGCAAATCCAGGTTTTTAGAGGCAAAATCAGGATGAAAATCCATGGATTTTAATCCACCCACAAGGGGTATGATCAAAATCCTCAGAAGAATTTTTGGCCCATTGGGCTTTCATGTAGTCTCTCTCCAACTCTCTTCTTTAAGCCTGGGCATCAGGCTCGGGTACCTGGCCCCGAAAAAAACGGCCTGGGTCAGCCCAATTATTTTTTTAATATTATTTTTATTTACTAAATAATATATATTTTATTATTAAAAATGTATTTTATATTCAAAAATTTTTACTTTATATTAAAAAATATTTCGGACATTGGCCGGTCCGATGCTTGGGCTTGGGTTTCGGACATTGGGCCGGTCCAATGCCCAGGCCTACTTCTTCTTCCTTCATGCAAAGGTCTGCTGCCAAACCAGAGTGATGTTTCTCTCTCGCTGAAGCAAAACTAGTCTCCCTCTTTCTCTCTTCGTCTGCGCGAAGCAAGATCAGCGAAGGAGGAGGTGTGAAGCAGATCAGCAAAGACTAAGAACAAAGGAGAAAAAAACAACAGAGAGAGAGAGAGAAAGAGAGAAGGTGGAGCAGATCAACAAACAAGTGAGAAGGGGATGACAACAGGACAGAGCTGGAGCGGTTTATGGGTCGTACACTTTCTGCATTAATTTGCATATCAAAGGGCTTCTGCAGTAATTCAAGACAGGATTTATGGTTTTCAAGATGAAAAGGAAGAAAAAGATGTAGTTTCAGAGAATGGACCGCCGGTATGCGTACCTTGTCCATCAACAACTCATTTTTCAGCAAATTCCGTGACTAGTAACAGCCCTTTAAAAAATTTTTCTATGAATACACTGTCGGACTTTACGAGTCTGGCCTTCCTCCATCTGCACGTGAAAGATATGCTCCCTGAATCATAAACACTTCGTTTGATTCTGCTGAACCCTAACCAAGGCTCTCTGCTCGCCTGCTTGTTCCTCGAACTATAACCGAATTTTCAAATACTCTCTACTTGTGCTAACCTCCCCCAAGCACGCGGATGCCCATTTAATTCAGATAGTGCTTTTTGTGAGATGGTGAATGCAGGTGTGCTGCCAAATTCAATTATGTGTATGAAAGGCAGTGGCTTAGATGATGTAAAGGTGGTGGCTCAGATGATGTACCTAAAGTGTTCGATAGAATGTCAAAGAAAAATGATATCTCATGGAATGCAATGATCAATGGATATCTTCAAGTTGGTGATCTTCATGGTATGAGTTATTTAACAAAGTTCAATTTAAAAAGGTTGTTGTTTACAAATTTGCCAACATTTCAAATTTTTTTCCATATTGTCAACAAACACTGGATAGAAATCCACTAGATTATAATCCAAATTAAACAAACACAACCTGATTTTAGAATAGGGATGCAAATCCCCATTCTAATGGTTCGAAGATCAAAATCCTAGAATTTTGATCCCAAGATTTTAATCTTATTGCTGAAAAACACTACCTTAACGTTCATTGTAGCCTAGCCTACAATGTACTCACAGGTGCTGCATCTGCATAGCAGGAGAAAAAGAATTTCATGATAATTGCAGTGAGCATCATCAATCACGGATAAGCAGTGAGCATCATCAATCACCACTTATACATCTTGTATTTATGGTCTTTGCTACGCATCCGTAGTGAGTCCTCACAGAACACCATGAATGCCACTCTTTTATGAACCCAGTGGGATGACATTTTGGCTCAGCAAGAACCTTTGTTGTATTGAAGGAAAAGAATTTTGTCATCAGATCATTGTACTGCAAAATAAGTATGTTATAGGCTTATAGCTTCTCCGTGTGCACCTTTAATGAACAAAAAAAAAAAGACAGGAACCTTGTAGTTTCTACTTGTTTAAATTTTAACCAAGCTGATCAGCTGCTTGTGCACATATTGTGTTTGTGTCCATAAAAGTCATCACAAATCCTCACATGCTTGCAAAGCCAAGCAAGCAAAAATGTTGAGAATGAATCAAAGCCAACTCAAGTACGAAAAATGTAATGAGTAGCACACCTCTGCACCACAACCAGTGTTCAGCCTACCAACCTCGCCTCCACAAGCTGTTATTCTTTCCCTCCTACATGATTGTTGTGCAAGTTAGACATATTAAAGAAAATGAATGGGGAGTCACGTCAAGAATAATAATTGTAATTCAATTTGAACGAAAATCAGTGAAAACATAGCACAACTCACTCTTCTTCATTTGATTCAAGCCTATGGTCAGCTGATAAAGAATAAATTGAGCCTTCAGCTGATTCGAGAAAGCAGTAAGAATCACCTACAGAGGCCACAGTAACCATCCAGCCATCCACTATTACGAATGTCACTGTTGTACCAGAAGCTTGTGCTGAAAGCGATGAAAGTGGTTGAAGAACAATAATCAAAACTCTTGTATTTAAAACAATTTAATTCTAGGCTCTGTAGAAGGGAGCATTTGAAACATGAACATCATCAACCAGCTTAGTTGTGAGTTAGTATGTATACAATTATGCAATTCAATAATCATTGATTTGTATTAAAAGATACGACTTCATGTAGTAAAAGCAGATTGGAGCAGACTAAAGCCACAAATATTGTTGATATTTCAGAATATCTTGACAAAAACACCAAAACAAGTAAAATGAGAAAAGCAGAAATTCATTGCGAGAATCTGAAAATATCACCAAAATGAAAGCATGATAATATTTTTGCAAGAACTTTCATAAAATCTTTTAAATATATGTTAACTTTTTTTGTGTTTTTTTAACATTTCAATAACTATTTTGCACCTTGATCAATATTTTTATAACAAAATTAGAAATCTCATAATTTTCTCTACCTATTTTACATATGTTTATTTTTTTGGATTTCCAAGACTTTCCTGAGAAGAACCTCGCTGACAGCTTGACCCAGAAACCTGAGATCATTGTGACTATGGAGCAGTCAATGAACAAAGCAACGGAAAATTCCACAAAGTACTAAAAAAAACAGTTGTTTTGAATTTCAAAAGAAACTCGACCTCCAGAAATAAGTGTAGGAAGTCAATTCAAGAAGAAAACCACACTCGATCAAACTCCAACTGATCGTCATGTTCACACCATAAAATTTTATGTTAGATGATCTGGCCAAATATATTGGAAATAACATGTTCCCATACAAAAATAAACATCTATAATTTGTTTCTAATCAAGCCAAATCAAAAAGCTGCAGGGATATTTGAAATCCTGCCAAGGGGGTTCAGACACTAAAAAAAAGGCCAAACATAAGAGACAAAATCTTTGTACAGGAATCCACAAGAAACGATAGAATTGGCAAGAATGCACAATCAAGATCATATTACAGTGTAGAATTCCCATAAAAACCAGGCGCCATGCAGGAATTAGTGCAACATACAAGCTACATGCTTCAATATAGCACAAGCTATAAAAAGGAAGTTTATTCAAATGAAAATGAGTCTTGAAAAAAATAATTTGTCATATTATTCTTCCTCCGATCCAAGAATAAAAAAAATATGAAATAACACCATAAGAAGAAATATATAATGGCTTTTCTTTTCTTTTTCAGATAGACATGTTTATAAAAGACCAAAGAATATTGAATAAATGATAAACAAACGAAAAAAGAAACTGTGAGCATAAGTGCCACAGTCATACCCTTTTCTTGAAAATCTTTGTCAGTCTTAATGAATCCTGCAACCAATGCCCTTGGTAATGCAGCTAGCCACTCGTCTCTACTAATGTGTGAAGGAATTGCACTCAAAACATTGTTCAAGAGATTCTCCTTCGAGTATGTTGCTGCTGCTGATCCATTATGCCCATCAAAAAGCTGACGAATAAAGAAGACATTTAAGGAGACATGTTCAGAACACATTTTCACACAAACAAATATAAAATGTTTCTAGAGAGAGTTTCCATGTGGACAGGATTGGCAAATAATGCACTCTGACAGTGCAAGAGATTACTATCCCTTAACCCAAGGATTTAGTAGCACTCCGCAGTTTCATCACATCTTTTGATACTTAAGGTAAAACAATATTCAATACAAGGTAAAAAATATAAGCAGTCTCATCTAGACAATAGGAGTCTACCTGTCTAGGAACATAATCAATGCATATGACCTTCAAGGGACTGAATTGTTGATCCCATATGAATCTCTTAGTTCAGTTTATTTTAATTTAATGCTTGATTTACATAATTGAATCAACCAAGTTACACAATCCACATCCAACTTCCATTCCCTTTCAAGCTATTAGTTACAAAATTCAAAAGCAAAGTTCTTTTTCCAGAAAATGAAGAATGGTGATAAGATCACTACCAATCCATAACACCAGCTCGAGCTCAGCCTCCTAACAGTTCAGTGGTAACAGGTGTTCAAGGTTAATGCTTCACGTATATGCATAGGCTTGACACCTTCAAACATGGGGGAGATCTCTATTAAAACCAACGTATCATGAAATCAAGGACAAGAACCAGTTATAGGTCGACCATGTGTAAGATAAAAAGGGTCCAAACCATGCATGAACAAGCATCCACTAGATATAACTTTGCAAGCACTATATACAAATAGTTAAGGTCTGTTTCTTAGCTCTTCACGAGCAGGCAGCAGATTCCACAAAGGACCGATTTCAAAAGCAGGCAAATTGACCACATTAAGATTGTCATCTGCTGAGGCTCGTTTGCAGATTGCCATACCCTTAAAAGCAGACGGAGAACATAAAATTGAACAACATCACCACCAGCATTAGACATAGGTGTACATCGAGATAATGCTGATGAAGAGATATCCAAACAGTCTATTCGTCAGCATCAATTTTCTAACACCCTTTTTGGCGGAATACCTAGAATGTTTTAACCTACGGAGTTGATGACAATGATGCATGGCTTCTCAAGTGATATGCTTACAGCATACTCTGTAAGAATCATCGTGAAGCAAGCAATGTGAAACCTTGAAAACCAGAAAGAAAGGACTAAATATTGCGAATAAAAGGAATCAGCATACATAAGCAACAGATATCATTGCATACTCGTAAAGCAACAAAACTACGAATCCCACCCCCTATTCAAGTAACACAAAACCAACTAATAGCAAAAAATCAACAACAAAATCAACATAATTGTACCCGAAAAGTTTACAGTAGCCACCCAAAGTACTCACCGCAAACACTGCAAAAGTAGAAACCCCATCGCCAGGAATTCTCTGACACTCCGCCTTTAACAAGGTAAAGTCTTCCCCCTTCTTGCTCTGATTCGCCTGCCCATGCAGAATATCCGGCTTTTCCACCTTCTCGCTCGTGAGCTCACGCTTGAGAAGCACCGCCAACGGGACCGTGCGATCGTTCTTAACGCTCATCTCCTCACTGGGATGGAGAAACCAAAAACCTGCACGTCTGATTTCTTCGAGCGTCGTCTTAAAACCCTACAAAACCTTCATCCGCTACATAACTATGTCAGATTCCCTGGTCCCCGCGCCCATCTGATCGTAAACAATCTGTTCCAGTAAAAAATTCGCCCGTGACAACGACGAAAAGCCAAGAAAAGACCGATAGAGAACCCGATAATTGTACTATAGAAAAGTTGAAAACTCCACCCTTTTAACTCCCAAAAGAATATCGTATCAACCATTAGAGATCATGAGCATGAAGAGAAAAAATAAACAAAAACACCAAAGAAAGAAGGGATTCGCTCTTGTTTTACTTTTCCTTTCCTCGAAGAGATCAAACCGCGGATACAGATTTCGAGGAAAACAGAAGATGAAAATCATGTCCCAGACAGCATAAGTGATAAGATCAGAACAGGAAGTTAAGAAAAGGAGGACTAACTGGAAAGAGCGGCAATTGCGCGAAAGAGATCCTCATCGGAACGAATGCAATGACGAGGGATCAACGAGAAATCGGGGATTTGTAGGGAAGAAGAAGACGAACAGAAACCTGACTCTGGCGTTTGGCGGGAAGACGTGAGCGGAGAACTCGGGCGGAATTTCCCCACTTCTTCCCCCACTGCACGTAACGTTGAAAAACCAGAGGACGAATTTTATTCTTTGTGAAGCGAAAGAAGACTGGCGGTTTCAGTCCAAACGGATCCAGTACTAGTAAAATCCAAACCCGTTAAAAGTTCGATTTTCCCTTTTCAAAATTCGATATTAATCATACAAGGAATGATCACGGTTTGACATGTTTTTCCTTTTCTCTTTCTATTTTCGTTTGTTTTTTCCCACAGACCAGATTTGGATCGTACACTAATTATCGGACCCGAATGACTTCAATTTGGATCAAACCGGAGCCATCGTCGTCAACCCGGAACGCGCTTTGGGGCAGGACTTACCATGTAAGTGGTTTTCGGATTTGAATTTGAGTTTAATATTGAACAATATTTGCGTCTTGGATTTAATTTTAGTCAGACCAAGTCCGACTACTAATGAGTCGTGGAATTAAATTCTTGTTAACTTTTTATATTTCAAATGGTGTTATTCAATTAGATTGTTCAATTTTTTTTTTTTAATCATTATCTCGAAGCAACTGTTTTGGATATGATAGCAACGAACCGGTTTCCAACTTGGGTCCGAACTATTTCAGCCATGAACATGACTGTTAAATTAAAAAAGCAAGTAAAGTTAAGAGATTGTTAGATAATACAAAAACCACATCTGACCTTTCGTCTATTTTATTCATTAATTTAGTCAGTTCATAAGATTGATCAAGTTTGGAGATACCCAAATAAAAAAGAAAATGTGAAAGGTGCCAAGTTGAAGGCCATATGTCAATTTCTAAACTTGGATTAATTTTGTTGGATCTGTTTCTACTTCGTTGATTTTTTTTTTAGTTGATTAGACAGCTCCGATAATATCTCTTGGTATTTATAGATTCCGAGATTTGCTTGCAAAAAACAAAGATTTCCCACATTTAAAATAAGTATACTTGCGCAAATTTTATCGACAAATGAGGAAAAAATTTAGCAGTTTGAGATAAACATGATCTTTCTTAACATTTGAAACAAAATCTCCTAGGAACCCATGATTCATCACATTCTCCGCACATTTGGAATAAATGCAGGAATCTTCTGGAATTTGAGATAAATGAGATTTTTGTAACATTTGCGATAAATCTTTCAAAAGCCAAAAATCTTTAAAGTTCTTCACAATCTTTCACATTTTTTGTGATCTTACACTTTTTTATAATGCAAAATCAACTACATTCATCTATGTGATCGTTTTGCCGCCTTCATGTCTGCCAATTCCATGATATATGAATTTAAAAAAAAAAACTTAAACTTTTTATTTCCATGATATAGATGAATGATTTTCTGCTAATTGCCAAGTCTAATTCAAATTAAGCTTTTCTGAATAGTTCATTTTTCTAGATGTTTTCAAAGTTGTCTGTTCCAATTTAGAGTAGCAGTTACTTTACTCTAGTTATCATTTACCATGAAAATTATTTTCTTATGATAAATTTATATCAATTCAACTGAGATTTGAAATAAGTCCTAAGTAGTTTAGTTAAGTCCTTGGTTGGCAGTTGTGGGTTGTCAGCAATAATGAGCCTAATCAGAAAATTGACAAATATCAGGCTCTGATTCATAACTAAGAGCAATGATTCATGATTAAAAGAAAAAAAAACTATGAAATAAAATCTTATTAATTGTTCCAGAAGGAGTCAAAGCTACATAAGAAAATCACCAGTCACTATATATTTTCTTTCATATAAATAAAAAGGTTATCTTAATCAACGCTTTGATTAGTGCCACCTTGAACGGTGGGTTTCTTGTCAACAGTCAAAACAACTCAGAGTCTGACGGATCAAGAACATGATAACATGCACCGAACAAACATATCAAATTAACTGGCAGTTGAGTTCTTAATTCAATTAAAGATTAAATGTATTATTAGTTGGAGAGACGTGTGATGCACATATTTGAAAGTAAAGAATTCTCTTAAACTAAACGAAGTCTGGTCTGGCAGATGCATGTGTGCATATTCGTAGACTAATTTTTGTAGGGTCACTGGTTTTCTGCCTAGAAATCCTTACTAAAATGTCTGGTCAATAAGAGATTCCTCGGTATTAAAGACTGGTTTTTAAACTAGTATGGGAAGCAAGACAGCAAAAGAAACGAAAGAACTAAGCAACAGCTAAGAGAGAAAATAAAATATATTGAGTTCTAATACAAAGGTTTCTGTAGGGGGAAAGAAGTATGGAAGGTCCACTATTCCTACCATAGTCACCAAGAAACCTGTTTCTCTTTGGGTTGTTTGACAACAACAACAGTCTGTCACTATACCATAAATCCACCCCGAAGACTAGGGCAGATTCAAAGAATATTGTAACATAGTGTCTCATGAATCTATCTAAGTCTGTAGAGCATATGCATGGAACAGTAAGAAACTGTTCCCATTGCCAAACAGCCCTTTTTATGAAATTTGCTTCCCCTGATCTGATTCAAAGTAATCTGAGATGTGAGATTGGTGAGGATTTCTGACTTCGATCTTAAATTGAATGCAATCAAACGCGACGTAGAACCTTATGGCCTGCTTTAACCACAGCCACATCTTGGCTTGTGTGGGAAGTTGCCACTTGGTCCCACATAATTTAGAGTCTTACATATTACTGCCCTTAAATATCTTACTATGTATTTGCACTGTTTAAGATTTTTTCTTGAATCTTTAAATCCGAGTTACTATGTATAGTGTCTCTCAACAAAAAAAATCTATTTCAACTTTACATATTTCAAGACATTTTGCTTTCCCCCCTTCGAGTTTGCGTATTGCTTTTGGTATCTTTGTCATCTGTTCGACATCGACCACATTTTCTAATTTTTCCAGTATCAGTGCCTTTTTTCTTTGACACCTAGCCACTAGATCAAAGTTAGGAAATGATGGTGCTCTTGTCTTTCAAGCCTATAGGTATATTAGGCTTTGTTTGAGAGCACCAATTGTTCGTATCAATGCACTTCAAAGGAGGTTGGCAGTACCATTTCTAGTTTGATACATATTTTCCTCATTAGCAAGCTAGGGCTAGACAGACCACAATAAGATTTTGCCAAGAGACGTGTCCTGCTTAATCTCTTCAACTTAGGGATGCCACATGCCTAACCTTCTAGGCAAGCAAACCTGATAGATAAATGCCAGAAGTTAGGCATACAATATGATTTTTTCTCACATTTAGCCGCCAAGATACCTTTGAACCATATTCATTTTAAGGAAGGTCCCAAGGGTCACAATATATATCTCTCACTAAAAGTTAGTTGTCAAGGGGTGCCTTTCAAGGGACATGTGCCAAGGGTTTCATACATGGAACGATCTAGGCGTTTCCTTTCTTCTGTGTTTGAAATTGGAGGTTATCAGTTTTTGGCCGTTCATAGCATAACAGTGCCAACCTTTGGCTCTTGGTTCCCCTTATCCTGCCTTGTAATCCGTTCAATTCGATTAGGCAGCCTTGGCTTTATTACAATAAGGATCTATAGTTAAATCATATCGGATCTCATAGAGAGAAGAGAGAGAAAAGTAGATTTATCACATACTCTCACACTCTACTTAAGCATCTGTATCTCTCTCCATCTTGCATTGATGGCTGTAGCTTGGTTTTGATAAAAGCGAGATGCTTCATTGCTGATGATTTTGTCAATGGCAAGCTTAGAGGTTAGAGGATTGAACAGCTCCGTTTTTCACATAACAAAAAGTGCTCACTTATATGTGTTGAAGAGATAATATATTGAATGTACAGCCTCAAAACTAGGACAAGACGGCCGTCCATTTCTATCCATGCAATCGCCAGGGAATAATTCATACAAGACCTGATGTCAGCGAACCGTATACAATTTCTCCTAGGATGGTATTATTTTATTTTTCAGAATTGTTTGCAAGTTGGCACGAAGTCATTATTCTCTGCACATGCGAACATTTACAGTTTTGGTCTCTGCTTACTGAAACTTGGATCCATACAGACAACCACCTGGACGACACAAATAGCACGTGGAGATAAGGACCTAAGCATTCATCATGTGGTAGTCGAATATAGAAACATAAAATACCTTTCCAAGGCTTTCACCAGAATGTAGATATTCTACTGCATCCGCCACAGAAGCGGGTCCGAAGAACTGATTCGGATCAACTAATACCTGCGAGGAAAAGTGAATAGAGGCTAAGCTTTCTGCAAGAACATTAAGCATATTAAAACACAAATATCATGACACAAGGTTAACTTCTTATACCCTCTTAGAATGGGAACTGGAGTAAATCTTTTGCATTATTTTTGTCCTTTGCAGTTTCAACATAGTCGAGGAACAATACTTTTGTATCATGCCCTGAACGTACATAACAGGTTGCACAATGGGTTGCCAAAATTAATAGAATGGGTAGGCACTGGTCAAGCCTGTTTAGCAACAAAGACTGCCAGCCATAAGTTATGTACAGGGTTGACGCCAGTTGCAAGCAGCGCTATAGCGGTTTCTAGAGCAAAATGCATGGGCTGGCCAACTTTCGCCTGACCATTACCATGTCTCTGGCCCATTGGCAGTGAGAAGGCCATTTGACCAACTGGTAGTCCATGAAGGACAGCACTGGCAGTGAGAGTGAGAAGACTATTTTTGATTTGCTGCAAATCTACTTATCTTTTGATGTTTGTGTTGTTAGTTTCTCGCTTATTTTATTTCTCCTATTTTTAATTTCTTTTTTTAATTTTTAAAAATTTACCGTATTTTTCAAGTTTTTTTCCCGTTTTTTCAAGCTTGCCGTATTAACATGGGAAAAACCTCGCCGTTTAAAACTCAACACATTATTTGTGACTATGGTTTTATTACTTTCTTTGGACTTCGAATCAGCTCAAACTAAAAACTACCAAAGTGTGTCCAGTACCCACTTTAGGTATGGGTGTAGCGACATGTGGATCTTACTAAAGTACCCATGTGACTTAGAATAACACTCTGTCTTAAAAGCAAGAAACCGAGCACAAAGATGATCAATCAACTTTATTACCAATTGTATCCATGTCTATATTTAGAAAAAGTATTCGACAGATATCCTACTTTCATTTTAACAATGGGTTAAAGAGAAAAATGAACTAATCTACCAATATCTAAAAGAGCATGTCGAGGTGAACCAAAAAGATAGATTATCACCTTTAATTTACCAGATGAGAAGAGATTATACAACTTGTCCAAATGATCTCTATACAAATGGCCATACTGTATGAGGAAAAACCCAGCCTGGAGAAACAACCATAAACGATATTGTCCAGAGAAAATAGTAGTTAGCAGGTAAAAATATTCATAAGAGAAGCCTTCTCTAATTTGCAACCAGTATAATTTCAAATATTGAAAGCAAAAGAATTCCAAATTTCATTGAGGATGTATCAAGAAAAGATAGGCAAATAAAGCAGAAGTCAATTCATATATGAAGTAAGACTTCACGTAACTATCATCAATACATAAATAAACTTTTGCATTATTACCATCTTATAAGCATGGTCGACATGATTACATAACCATCAAGTCATACACGAAACAGAGTCTAGTGAACTCCATCCAAGAAAATTTGGTTCATCAGCAAAATGTATCCAAGGAAGTTCATTTAGCTTACCCTTCATAATTTACTTGCACAAACTGGGAAAAGATATGATGTGAATGATTAGTTTGTTTTAGAAAACCAAAACAGAACACTTTTACATGGAGATATCAGCCTTCATGGCTATGGGATGATTGTAAAATGGTAGGCATTGTATCCCTGAAATTGATGCTTTCCTGCAACAGCCGAAAACAATGGGCCAAAGAATTTGAAGCCTCTAAGAGTCTACTATGTGTGTGTGCTTCACGAGAGAGAGAAAGAAAGACAGGGAGAGAGAGAGTGTGTGTGTAAAGCAGCATAGAATAAATGTCAAAGGAACAGATTGGTAATCAACTTATTATCTGTTAGACGTGTAATATGTTTGGGTCTGGATCTGGATCAGGTTCTCATTGGACCCACCCAATATATCTTTTACGTTAAGTTTGTCATTGTAAATACCTATTATATTTAAGGGTATTTTTGTAATGATGGACATAGGCTATCAGCCCTAACTATAATTAATCAGTAACCAACGTCTGGTACTGTGCTGGCGAGAAGCTTTCTCTGCTTTATTTTCTTCTCTCTTGTTTTCTGCAGTGAACAGTTCTGGAGCTATGTAACACGGGTACGCCTCCAAAGGAGGCGCACCCTGCCGGTACTGGTACGACACCGGTACTGGTACGGGCCTGGGTACGGCCCCGGTATGTGTTGACCGTACCGTACCGGGTAAGGTCAACGTACCAGAGGCCGTATCTGACCTTTTTCGGACACGGTCAAGTTTGACCGAGTCCAAATTTGTCTTTTTTTAACGATTATTTCATTTTAAATTTTAATACCATTTTAACGTTAAAAAAAACTAAAATCGTAAAGGTTTCGCTCGAAACCCTTTTCTCCTTTTCTCGTCTGACTTACCTCTCACGAGTCCGGCAACGAAGGCAGCGGCAAACACAGTGGCGACAGGCGACGACAGGGCGGTGAACGGAGGGCGGAACAACGACAGCAGCGGCTACCGGCGACGGCAAACGGTAGGAGGCGATGGCAGAAGGTGACTGTCAAGTGTCAAGGTTTTATTTTTAAACCATTTCATCGTCGACTCCACCCCTGCCTTCGCCGCCGGCAACGACAGGTAGTGATCCATCGCCACCAGCAACGACGGGCGACGGCAACGACATGCAGAATACCCATCACCTGCCGCCGTTGTGGTTCCCCTATTTCGCGTCCCTTTTCATCTTTCACATGAGCCATTTTGTGTTTTTTGATGTTTTTGGGCTTTTCTTTTCTTGAATGAGTAGCTTTCCCCTGTACTTTATTGCATTGCAGATGAGTTTTTCCTTTTTTGCCGGCGATGGGAGTAGTTGCTGATGTTCTTTTTTTTTTTCCCTCCACTGTCAGTGTCGTGATGTTTCAATCAGCTATTTTTCTCCTTCCGTAAGATCTTGGCTTTCCCCTAAGTTCTATCGTTCTTTTTTTTTTCTTTTTTTCCCTTTCGCAATACCAAGCAAGACTTCCGAAGACAACTAGTTCTCCTGTAATGAGCTTTGAACACACATCAGCGTTGTGATTTGCCTGCCCAAAACCAAGAGAGATAGGAACTAATTGCAGACAGTATATTATGGTCCATTAAGCATAAAATGTGTTATTTCTTACCGACAGGTTTCATGTTTTTTTTGACATTATGCATCCTGCTTCTGTGTTATTTCCTACTCGACAGGATAGGAACTAATTGCAAGTTAATTACTTCCATACTGTGTTTTGGACCATGATTTATGTGTGAAAGTAAGTGTGTTATTCTATTTGCAATTTTTTGATATACATGTGTGAATATGTTATTTTGTTTGAAATTTTTTGATATATATATATATATATATATATATATATATATATATATATATATATATATATATATATATATATCCGTGTGTGTACCGCCGTACCCCCGTACCCAAGTTTTTTAAAAATGGTCCGTACCCATACCTGTACCGGCACCCGTACCCGTACCTATGTGACATAGTTCTGGAGCTTCTCACATTATCATCCCATCCAGGCATTAACCTTCAGGAACTGAATTGGAGAAATATGAAGCAAAAAAAAAATTAAAATTGCCCTGCACAATTCCTCAGCTTTGCTAAAACAACCAGAACATGAAAGCTGATCTCTATTGTATGTTTAAATGTGTATCACAAATATAAACAAATACAAATCAAGTATGACTATTTAAAAGCAAGGAGAAAAAGCAACAAGTATAAGCATACCACAGTCTGGCTCTTTGCAAGAATCTTCTCACATAGTCCAGTATAACTCAATGGCTTCCATCCGTGTTCACCTTGGTACTGAAATCAAGTCCAGTTTTCCGTCAAATAACACTACAAGAAAATTAAAGTAATCACAAGGAATCTTATGAAATAGATCTGACAAATTTACTAACAACTACCTTAAAACAAAAAATTTGGAGAGCAACTAAAACCTACTTGGAAATTAAAATAAGGTTATTAACTTACTGGAACTATTAAAAAACCATCTAACACCATAACTAAGTATGCTCCCTGTGTCAAACTTTTTAACATATTTTGAACAATCTTCATAGAAAACAACAATCCAGAATTAAGTGAAAAATTTTCAAATTTTGTTTCCCTGTAGCAGATAGACAAGTGTTTGTAGTATCAAATAACTCTACACAACCCAGCAAGGCCAACCAGTGTCATTCTTGCTATTAACCATCAACGGAAATAAAGCAAAATAAAGTAAATCAAACAGAGAAATAACTTCAATCTCGGTGCTTTCAGTACAGAAAAAAATAACTAGGACCTGAGAAATCATCCCGATGACAACCATCCGTCCATAAATTGCCAATGCATTCAAGCATATATCAAACATATGACCACCTACAGACTCATAGACAACATCAACACCTTTCGGGAACTCCTTTTTCAGAACCTGCATACAAAGAAAGATGCTTAAATAAGCACTAGCAAAAGATTCATTTAATTTTCAATGCAAAATGATGTGTGGAAGATAGTAAAATCTATACACGGGTGTCACAAATTTTTGGACCATATTATCTGCGAATTTCAATCAATCTTCACGAATGACATGTACAATATGTTGCTTTCCGCTGCGTTGCACACATCTGATGATGGATGCAGTAAAAAGGGAGTAACAGGGCACAAAAGTAGAAATGCACATGATGCCTAATATGGGCATTGTCTCTACAAACAGCCAATGTCCCAGAAGAAAAATATGATTCATTGAGAAACAAAACAAAATCATGAAACAGGTGAAAAGCTCGCTGTGGATTGGAAACTTACAGCTTTAACATCTTCAAATTTATAATCTATGACCCGATCAACTCCCAGCTCTTTTAAGAATGCAGCTTTTCTCTTACCACCACAGGTTGCCACCACCTTATTTCTTGCCAATTTTGCAAGCTGCAGGAAAAAATTGTTTTCAAAGTGAACTTCTTTGTACAATGCTCCAAGCAGATTATGTTAGTTGGAGAAAACGTTTCTCAAACTTGTCGTCTCATTAGAGCATGAAAATGAGACTACAAACACTAAATGAACTCAGAAGGTAAACATGTGCATGTGGACATTGTAAATCAGGCCCAAAGATATAGATACTTCAAGAGAACCAGCCTTGAGGCTTCCACCAATAAGTCAAACTCACAAGACCTCACACAAGAGGTGAAGAAGGAAATATATTAATCACAAAAGGAGACACAATAATAGGCTAAAAAGCCATGGCTAAACAATAAAAGAGCTGCCCTATTTATAGAGGAGAGGGCCAAAGAGAAGGAGGAGGAGGCAGTCCCAACGGCTAGAAATCTAGCCGTTGGGACTAGTCTCCCTCTAGGTAAAATAGAAAAAGGAGAGAGATAAAAAGGGGAAAACAGAAAATAAACTAAAAAGAAAATATACATAAAGAAAGTAAAAATTACATAAGTGTCCTAAGTACCCAAAAAATATAAAATATATATATATACATATAAAGCATATATTAGATGACTAATATATGTGATATATATAAATATATATATGTATACATTTGGGATACATACATTCTAACAGACATTATTAATGGCCTGGTCAACAATAGATGAGAACTCATCATCCTCTCTCTCACTTCACAGATTCTAATTTCCTTGAAGTATCCAATCGTTTGCCATCACCAACGTTATAAGAAAGCTTATAGAAAACAGACAGGGCATATAAAAATTGTAGCTTAAAAATGTAAACTGTCGTTCTACACATCTCCTTGCAAATTGAAATGCCTTCATGATGGCAATCAATTTAAGAAGCTGAGATGCAATTCCAAATTATATAGGAATAAAGGACGTAGACTAATTTCATTTTACTTGTCCTCCCTGCAAATTGAAATGCCTTCATGATGCCAATTAATTTAAGAAGCCGACATGTAATTTCAGATCAGGTAGGAACAAAAAGATGTGGACTAACCTCCAGCAGACATGCACACATTTATCATGATTTGTATAACACAAAATAGGCATAGAAAATCATACAAGTATGGATACATAACACATAATAGGTATATAAAACTAGAGATGTATGGATACATAAAACACTGATGCATATATGACATTGCATAATATTGTTTTGAAGTTTTTATCAGCAACATATTTTCTAGGGCACTAATCAGAAAGTTTGTTTTTCTCAAAGAAATGTCAGGACATTAAAATTTTATAATAGAGAAAGTTATAAAATCGATACTAACTTTTTGACAGAAGTATTGACAAAAGTCCAAAATAATATTACAATGTTAAATAAACCAACATATCGGAAAAACATTGATGATTGCTAAAATAACAGAAAAATATGTATAATCACTAAATTATCAGCACTAATAAAAAAAATGATAATTTTCAAACATAATATGAAAATATCGTGATATTATTGTGACATTTTCACAATATTTTTATTTGGCAATATATAGCCAATTCTCTAACCAACTTAGGCTTCCCAAGCAAATATATAACTGCCTTTGCGATAGTGTCTTGCGATGGGACTCCACCTGCAGAAGTCAACAAGCTCATGCGCCCACTTGATACTCACATTAGGGCAAAAGCCTCAACTGCCATCAAAGGGTTCATTTCCTTAAACATCTCTGGTTACTGGGATCACCAACCAACATATTTATATGGTGATTAAGAGGGCCTGTTAAGTCAGATCAGACTGATCCCCCCACCCCTCTCTTTACCAACATTTTGTGCCCAAGGTGTAAAGTAGGAAATCACTGCTTAATTTGTGACGAGCCTTCCTAGGTTGGTCCTTGTGCGTCTTCCCCCTGCCATTCTATCAACCATTATATGGTGTGTGTGCCCCTCTTAGAATTCCGGATAGAGTCTGCAACACTTTAAAGGGAAGAAATGTGCGGCATATGTCACACAGGTATCCGTGATTGCCCCACGTACCACTCCGGTACGCCGAAACAGGTATGGCAAGGCAAACAGGTACAGCTTGGATTGTGTTTGGGTCATACCCAATCCAAACCGTAAAAACATTTTTAGAAAAAACATCGAGCTCTTGACTAGAGCTCAACCCTGACCGATCTTTCCTTCTTCAGTCTTCCTCCTCCCTATGATGACCGGTAGCAACGATGTGTGGCGATGCACTGCATAAGTATCTCTTTTTCTTTTGGTTATTACAAATTTAGGGTTTCATTTCTTGATTTGGATTTTTTTCGTTTTTCTGATTTGGGGATGTTTTTATTTGAAGATTAAACTGTAAATCTGTAATACTATTTGTGTTTTGACCTTTTGTTTGATCTATTGGTGCTTATCTATTGGCTGCCACTTTTATTTAGTTTCATTTTATTACCATTTTATCATGGCCGGTTTGATATATCAGCTGCCAATTTTTCTAAATTTCTTTCAATTCTAAGTTAATATTCCAATATTAGGAGGGAGGCAAGTAGGTTATGATTTGGGAGGAAAAGCTCCCTTGTCAATTATCATTTAAGGGTCCACAACTGCTTTCTAGTTACTTGATTGCTGCGGCGCTTCCGTCATATCTTTTCTCTTCATTGACATTTAGTAATGAGAATTGACAGACTATGAGTCTGTGAGCAGTTCGATAGAACAGCTGATTTAACAGTTCTTTGAAGAGTGATCGGTTTTCTGTAACAATTTATCAAGTGGTCAATTCACAATAGGGACAAAGCCCATTAAAGAATTGATATTCCAATACTAGGAGGGTCAATTCAATAATGTTTTTGCTTTTTCTCATGTTTAGCTATAGGAATGTTTTGCCTTTTTATTCTTTTTTTAGTCTTAAATTTTCTGTTCATAATACTTTTCTTGTTTTTTAGTTTTTATTATTTTTTAATGTAGTTTAGCAAACAAAGGAAAAGTAACCTCTCAAACTACTACAAGTTCAAGTTGTGGATCAACTACAACCATTGTAGATCATTTCAATGCCTTTGCTGAACTTAGTCCATCTTTTGCTTATGCCAAGGATCTTACAGCAAGGAAGATGTTCGCTAATGAAGAGTGATGTGAAGTATTTATCCCAAAAGATGCTATCAAAATGCCTGTCATGAGTCAAAGTTAGTTTGTTAGTCTATGTCGTCATCGAGTCCTTGAATTTACAGTCTTGATAAATGCAATAAGTCAAATGTTTGACATTCTCGACTTAGTTGTTGTAGCCGGGCTTTGTTGAGAGGCTCATGTCTAAAGGTCTTCTATTTATTGCATCTCACCAACATTTTTAGTATGCTCGTACTAGGCTGTGTTATTCACTTATTCCTACCAATGACAGGACGATTTTTTATTTTTATGAGTGAGGTTTACATGGTATCAGAGCTTGGCTCTGTCTGGGTGCTTCTTTTAGTTGAAAGATGAAAACCTTTTGCTCAAAGGATAGGACATTGATAAACACATATTTGTTAGTTGTTAGATACTCTACACAATCAACTAGAGTGTTTCTGCAATATTAGAAGTTGGAGTGTAGGTCTTTTAATATTATCTAATGTTGCTTGGACTAATAGTGTAAATGATGTACCGCAAGCCCTAATCTCTTTAACTTTGAGATTAGGGCTACGTTAATCAGTTAATGATAATCTTTTCTGGCTTCTCTCTTCCTGGCCGTAGCATTTCTTTAACTTTGAGATTAGGGTTACGTTAATGATAATCTTTTCTGGCTCATCTCTCTCTAGCCATAACATTAGTAATTTCAGCATTGGACCATGAATTTCTTTTCTTTTTTTTCTTTATTTTCTTGGGCTTGTCCAATTTTGCCCAGCCTCATCAAGGCTCTAGCCGCTAGGTAGATCAACATTTAGTGTTTCTTGCCTACCTAGAAAATGAAAATGTACCCAAAAAAATGATAAGAAATCAGCTCATTATCCTTTTTTTACTCCTTTTTCTCCACATCATTGTTAGAATTTACAGTTTATCTTATATTTCTGTACGGATATATATATATATACTTTCATATCATAGCCACAAATATAGCAATATTTTCGAAAATATTGCAATATTTATGATAAAAACGGGCAAAATATCACAATATTTTCAAAATATTGCCAAAAATAAATATCACATTTTTATCACGATAAAATTGAGTTTTTATCGTGTTTTTTGTCCCTGTCTAAACCTGCTCAAACAGGCGTATTGTTGGATTTTTTTGAAAAAATTTAAAACTTTAACTGCACGTGCTCCCTTTCATTTTTAAAAGTGGTAGTTTTTGTAAAGAAAAACTTTTGAAGGGCAGTTTTGAACTCTTCTTTCTTTTTAATGGCAAAAATGAAAAAGGGAAAAGAGGCCCCTTTGCCCTTCATGATAGGGTTTAGGGCCTTTGATCGTTGCTGCTCTTGACAGTCAGAGAACTTGGAGACGTGAGAAGAAGAAGACCTGCATCCAGTGGTAGGTTTTATTTTTTGCAGTTTTTTTTTTTGTTTTCATTGTAGATTTCCTTCTTTCCCACCTGCTGCACTTTGCAGATACGTGGAATGCACACTTGCTTAGAGATAAGGGCATACCAACATAGCAAGGGAAGACTTTGTTTTCTACTTAGATAGAATTATAACTCTATAAGGCTGGTAATCCATCAATCTTTAAATTGCTTCCCACTTTTAACTATTCAATAGAGGAGCAGCGAATAGCAAGCTTTACACCTTCAAGTTCTGTTTCTTTTTCCCCTTATTTTCTAAAAACTTGCCGAGATTGTTCCGCAAAAAATAGCTTCGCTGAAAAAAACCCGAGAAAAACCTCACAGATATTTTTTCCTGAGAACAATATTTGTGGCTATGTTTCATATATCATATACTCTTGGTTGCTTGATATATAGTTGTGTATATTTTTATGTATATGTATGCATAGGTCTCTTATGTATTCTTCTTTTCCTTTTTATGTATTTTTATGTTTCTTTTTATTTTTTTATTTTTTTGTTTGTCTAACCGTTGGAGCTGGCCCAACAGCCATCTCCCTCTTCCTCTTTTCCTTTTCATGTACTTTAAATAAGGGATTGTTGTCCCTTGTTTTGATAAGGCTTTAAGGCCTGCTTTTCTGTAGTATCTCAAGGTTCAGCAATACAAGTTTATGCACCTCTAGTTTAAGTTTTTTCTTGTGTTCTTGATGAGGCTGGTGCCTCAAGGTTGTGATATCGAAGGATCTCTGTCCGTTGGTCCAGCTCTGGTTTACAGTCATATGCTTTGAGATGTAGGTACCGACCTGTGAACAATCTTGACTATGAATGTCCATAATTGTAACTCTGTAGACATGAGTTGGCATGCTTGCACATGTAGTTAACTAGGTATATGTTCATGAACTACAAAAGGAACATAACAAATAAACTGAGCAAGCTACATATTAAAAAGACAAACCTGTACAGCGAACTGCCCTGTTCCCCCAGCTGCAGCTGTAACAAGAACCACTTGTCCAGATTGCATATGGCCAGCCTGTATTAATGAAAGAAGAAAAATGTATCTGCAGGATTGAGGATTGCATATGATCTATAGCTAGACAATCAATAGACAAGATGGTATGTAAATTCTGACCCGGTGCTTGTTGGAAGGGATAGTATTTCATAATCTGTGTGGAATTAAAAGAACATTGACATTTAAATGGATAATGACAAGAACGATGTAACTATAGAAGTAAAAACCTGTTCCAAGGCAATCGATGCAGTGAGCCCAGAAGTAAGCATAGCCACAATTTCTGGATCAGGCTTTGGCACTAGAAAAACATGTTTTGCAGGGACCTGCACTTCCATATACATTACAAGTGAGGGTACATACCAAGTCAGAAAAAAAAAACACATGATGAGAATTATGTACTTATAGACTGCTTAGGACAAAGCATACCGTGGTAAATTCAGCATAAGCTCCGAAACACATAACTGCAACAGGAGTGCCGATTCTAATGTCATTAACCATATCTCCAGTTGCTGCAACTAAACCCACAGCCTGGAATTAAAAAGACATCCGCAGCATAAACGTGATGAGCTAATTGAGAAATTAGAGGACGATACAAGATATCAGATATTTTCTTGACAAAAAGAAAGAAAGCCTCTATAGGGCAAAGCACCTCCAAGCTCATGAAAATTCATCCTGCCATATAAGGAGAGAGAACCATAATTACTTAATCACCAGAAGATTATTAAGATATGCACACACCTCAAAACCAGCATCAAATGGAAGACGAGTGCTTGATGCCTCCTTGCCACCAAAGTAACTACCAGAAGTAAAATTCACCTGTTGATAACACCTTATTAGAGTCAGCTTTCAAGAGAAAAATGAAATTTGGTTACTTCTGAGGTGATTCAAAAGTGATAAACCAGTAACAAAATCACGAGAATCAAAGGAGACTTACATCACTTGCATTTACACCAGCATACAGTATCTTCACAACAACATGGTCAGACTTAATTGGATAATTTAACTGGGCTCTTACAACTTCTGTAGCCTTTCGGAAGTTGTGATCAAGGTTTCGAACGATTCTATAAATTGAAATTGCAAACCATTATTTGTAGAAAAATAATAACACATTTTGAAAAGTGTAAATATAAACAATCATCCCATTTTTGTTGTGTATACGGCTACTATTTGAGAAGGAAAAAAAACACACACTTGATAAGAATATAGTCAAGAAAAAGCAAACTTTAATACTGGCATCATTAATACTTAAAAGGATGACATTTGATGCATATGCAGAGAGCCACTCCCTGAATATAATAACCATTTATCATGTCCATGGCTTGATGAGATGTTAGAATGATTGGCAGGATTCAAAGACACCAGTTAATAAAATGAGGACAAGAACTGTAGAAGAAAAATATGCACGAGAAACGAAGAATACACACCAACGTAACGTGGAAAACCCTCAATACGAGGGAAGAAAAACCATGGGTGAGGAGGTCTGACGCGCACTCGCAGCCAGACACTCTCTCTCTTCTAAATTTCATTTTCACAAAGAGATTAGGGTTTACAAGGACTTAAGTAGTCCTTAGGGCAGACCGGATCTGGATCGGATCCGGACCCGTACAATAGAAGACCCGTCAACACTCCCCCTCAAGTTGGGCATACATATCAAACATGCCCAACTTGGATACATTTCTCTCAAATGGAGTTACACTTAAGGTCTTGGTTAGGAAATCAGCAGTTTGATCTTCAGATTTCATGTAGGGCAGTATTAACTCTTTAGCATCAATTCTTTCTCTGATGAAGTGACGGTCGATCTCCACATGCTTCGTCCGATCATGAAGAACATGATTGTTGGCCAAGTTAATTGCAGACTTGTTGTCGCAGTATATTCTCATAGGCCCTTTAATCTCTATTCCAATATCTGTCAATAAGATCTTCAGCCATAACAATTCTGATACTCCTGTAGCCACAGCTCTATATTCAGCCTCAGCACTTGAGCGAGAACACACATCTTGTCTCTTACTTCTCCAAACCACTAAGTTTCCTCCCAAGTAGACACAGTATCCAGAAGTCGATCTCCTTGTGTCAACACAGCCTGCCCAGTCAGCATCTGAATAACCTTCAACTTCAATAGACTTTTGTTGTACATATAGAAGTCCCTTCCCTGGATTTCTTTTCAAGTAGCACAGAATTCTATCTACGGCCTTCAAGTGTACCTCTGTAGGAGCATGCATGAACTGACTCATCACATTTACAGCAAATGTAATATCAGGTCTAGTCAGAGTGAGGTATATCAATTTTCCAACTAGACGCTGATACCTCCCTTTAGCT
>JAANDH010000305.1:205089-226734 GCA_011799765.1 Nymphaea thermarum | reverse complement strand
ACTGGAGAGCATTCTTCTTTGTTCTTCAGCTTCAACTCTGGAATAGACATCTTCAATACTAAATGATTCGTCAGAATTAAGAATCTGACTCCTTATATTTTCAAAATCATCATTCAGTCCTGATAAGAAAAGGAATACCCTGTTCTCCCATTTATCGGTCATATATTGCATCTGGTCATGAGGACACTTCCATGTAATAGCAGAGTGATAGTCAAGGTCCTCCCACTTTGATTTCAACGCTGCATAAAAGTCTGCAACTGAGAGAGCACCTTGTCGCAGGGAATAAACATCCTTCATAAGTTGATACACACGAACTTTCTTTTTCTTTTGACCATACATCTGCTCCAAAATGATCCACATATCCCTTGCAGTCTTCTTGCGAAGAATGAGGGGTTGAATATCAGGGGATACAGAATTAACAATCCAGGTTTTTACTTGGTTGTCTTCAAGATACCAGGTATCTCAAGCCATACTATCTTCCGCAGGTTCAACCTTTCTCCCATTCACATAGGCAATGCGTCCTCGCCCTGCAATTCCCATGGTAATTGCAGGAGACCAGCGTGAATAGTTCTCCTTGTTAAGTTGAACTGTGGTAACCTGAACCGGTACATGATCGCTCCGTGCAGACGTAGCATCAGGTAGGTTGGTATTGACGGAAGAAGAAGAAGACGAGTCAGCCATCAACACAGATCAGAAACGGCTGTGATGAGGTGGAACAACAGCAGAAGTGGCAGGATGCAGCAGAAGCAGCAGATCGGTGGCAGAACCAGAACCACTGACAGCGGTCGGGAGTAGCAGACAGGCCGCCGGAAATCACTGACGGCGGCGGCAGGAAGCAGCAGACAGGTCGCCGGAAAAAGAACAGAGGAAGTTACACTGACAGACGACGATGGGTGGATCGGGCAGCACTGGGTGGTGCGTCTGGCGACAGATGACGCTGGACGTTGTTTCGGCGGCGAAAAAACGGAGGACTCAGGTCGCCGGAAAGAGAACAGAGTGATATCGCCGGAAGCAGAGGTGCTGACCTGAGGCAAAGCAGCGGCGCTGAACGCTGGGCGTCGGGCGCTGGCGAGCGTCAGGCGTCGGCGTCGGGTGTCGGCGTCGGGCGGTCACGGTGCACAGTGACGAGCTATAGGCGTCGGGCGCTGGTGAGCGTCAGGCGTCGGCGTCGGGCGTCGGCGTCGGGCAGTCACGGTGCACAGTGACGAGCGATAGGCGTTGACCTGGTCCGTGCGATGAATAGTGCTCAGAAGCGTGCGAGGATGAACAGTGCCGGAATCGGGAGTTAGGCGCTGAGCGTCAGGAGTCGGAATCGGGCAGCAGGCTTTGGACAATGAACAGTGATCTGGCGGGCGATGGTCCGTGCGATGAACAGTAACCTGGTGCGGTCTTCTCCACACGAGCCAAAAGAACCAATAATGCCGGAACTTCACGGCTCTGATACCATGTAGAAGAAAAATATGCACGAGAAACGAAGAATACACACCAACGTAACGTGGAAAACCCTCAATACGAGGGAAGAAAAACCACGAGTGAGGAGGTCTGACGCGCACTCGCAGCCAGACACTCTCTCTCTTCTAAATTTCATTAACTCAAAGAGATTAGGGTTTACAAGGACTTAAGTAGTCCTTAGGGCAGACTGGATCTGGATCGGATCCGGACCCGTACAATAGAAGACCCGTCAACAGATGATATGATGACATTTTGAATCTGGGGCCTATAGAAGCAATTGCATCAGCCATGACTTGGAATTGAAAAGATATAGCTGCATTAAATGAAATACATGCATCATAAAACCATTTCCCTACCATCTTTTGTGCATGACATAACATATCTTTAGATGTCATAGCAACACGAATCTGCGGCTGACCACCTGGGCCAGTATATGAAGGGAAAAAACTCTTAATAGAATCAACACTAGACCTACCAGTAGGAACTCTACCACTAGGTGATTGCATACCATGCCTGGCCCTAATATCTGGTGTGCCTCTTCTCTTCCTTCCCGTTATGCCAGATCGACCTCCTTCATACATGATCCCTTTTCTTCTACGATCTCTACCTCTTGAGCTCTCCAAATTTGTTCTTAGACTACTATGATCTTCATCATCATATTCATATGCTTCTTCCTCTTCTTCTTCATCTTCCAAAGGCTCATTATAACCTACATCTACCTCTTCCATTTTTTTTTGTATCTTCCTTTGACGTAAAGTATGAAACATATCTAAACATTGCTGACACACAAATGGAGGCAAAAGTTTGTTTGGTCCTCCAACACATTGAGACACATCTTTGGAGGTCCCTGCCAAATGGTGTTTCATTCTAATAATCCTTCCTGAAAATGTATTCCCATAAAAGCTACATTTGAGTTTCAAGCGGTCATTCTCCTTCACCCTTTCGCACCATTGCCATGTAGGATCCATATCTTAAAAAAAAATGAAATCCTATGGTAAACTTAATGAAAAACATTCAAAATCTTGCAATCTACGATTCTACGGTAAAAAATTATGAATATATGGTAAAAACATGAGATTTCATACCTTACGAAGAAGAAATGAAGAAAACCCTTTTCCTCCCAACGAAAATCAACCACCCACACACAAATCGACCCCTTAATCTTCAATTTCACGGTGAAAATCAACTTTTTGATGGTGAAAATGGATGATCGCCCTCCTTGATGGCAGTATCCGAGCGTGAGAAATGAAGAACGGAGGGTTTTTTTTCAAAAAAGAAGTCGAATAAGTAGGTCTCGGGCGGGTTTTTGCGAAATCAGCTCGTATCGTACTATACGGGCTCTGTATCGCACGATACGTGCGATACATGAACGATACACCCCCTATTTACGATACGGGGAGTGTATTGTACCGTATTTTCAAAACGATACGGGCTCGTGTCGTACGATACGTACAACACTGGTGCCAGGGGAAAGAATAGAACAAACATCTGAGTCATTCTGCATGTACTTAGCTTGGGGGATATATTGTTAAGTTGGTTAAAATATCTCAATATTTGTCAATATTTTCTACATCGTTGATAATGTTGGCATATTTTCAAATATTGGATGTATTGGCTGTGGTTACTGATTCGTGCTGTTCTCTGAATCTCTAGGGAAGACTTGAATGAAAGTTATATATATATATATATATATATATATATATATATATATATATATATATATATATATATATATATATATATATATATATATATATATATATATATATATATATATATATATATTTTCTGTATGCATTGGATTAGGCAGTTAAAGACATTGTTTTCATCCCAAATATGTTATGGACTTATGGTGTGTTTGATCTTGCTGAGCAGGTAGATTTCTTCTCAAATTGCTGTTGATTTTGGCATTGTCTCATAGTTCGTGATATCTTGTTAGTTTTTCTCTTTTGCTTTCGAGAGTGAGGGTGTTATCTGGATTATAAACACACAAATTTCTTTTTTGAACGATATTCAATAGTAAATTATTTTCCAGTTAGTAACTCAATTTTCCTTTCTCTTCATGAATTATAGTACATATATATCTTGTGACATACATTTGTGCTAGTTATAAAGAAGCTGACTTTGTTACTCTTGGAGAGGCAGAATTTGCTTGCCTTGAACTTTTATTAGAAGTAGCTGATAATTGTGATCCTACAAGCCAGAGGATCATCTTATGAATTGTTCCACAGTTGCTGCAGAAACTACAATAATGGTGCTCTATGTCTTTTAACTAACTATATATTAGGTGTTATCTTAACTGGGAAAAGAGCACCATCACTCTTTGTGAGGGAAAATCATTGTATCACGGAATTGGGGCAGTATACATTTTGAGAGCAATACACTAAATCAGTGAAAGACTTTGGGAAAGAGTACCTTATGCATGCATGGTAAAGTGATTCGAGTACGGGTATTACTCAATTGGCTGTTCTATTACGGAGGATTCACTTTCCCTTTTAGTTGCACAGGAGCCTTGTATTTCTGACTCTCTTTTATCATTCTAAACTTGTGTCTAACACCTTGTCAGACACAAGTCCCTGGTCCTTTATCTAATAACATTTATTTGTTTTAGCCTTGCAAAGATTAAAAAGTTCATTCGTGAGTAATGGAAATCTTCAGTAATTTCTTCCCTGTTGGAGCAGGTCCTTGTGTGTACATTTTTCTCGTTTATGAGTTTCAGAATTGACAATGTTGTCCTGGTTATTCATGCTTCTTGGAACCTATGACTGATCTTTTGTCAATGGTAATTGTTTAAATGCTTTATTATGTGTACAATAACAGAAGCTGCTGCCTTGCTGGAGAAAGCATACTTCAGTGGAGGTGTTTTCTAGAATCTAACCTCCTTTCATGTTCTTTCTTTTACTTGGTATGCACATGTTTGTGATTACGTACTTGGCCTTACAGGTACTGTGGTGGCATCCATATCTGATCTTGATTTTGTTAAGAGAAGAAAGAACATTGAAGATTTATTTGAAGATGGTACCCAGTCATTTCTTGGAATAGCATCCCTTCGCCATGGTTTCAAATTGATCAATATGTTGTCATTACCAAGTGTTGAACGGTATGTTAATCTGCCTTTTTAGTGGAATAGTTGTTAGGATGAGTCTAACTCCATCTTATATTCTGTAAAATTTGTGGCTTGTTCTTTGGGGCAATAATTTGCAGAAAACTCCCTGGTAGTTGTTTTCATTACAAATGAATGGCCAATGATTTTGCTACATAGGAACTACTCAAATGCTTCTGCACCAGTTTGGTTGAGTAACTGGATCTCTTAAAATTGAGACAGCTGATCTTCCAACGTGCATTTATGGATTTTCTTCAGTTTTTCTTTTGTTGTACACAGTTGCTAGATGCTTCAAAATGTTCTGTCTCTCCGTAGTTATGTAAGTACAGTACCCAAGGATGTGTTCTACTTTTCTCTGCACAGTATGCATCGGTTCAGTATAATCTTGTTGGTTTTCCTTTCTACCACAGTTCAGACTTCCTTGTGGCTTGTTTAAAATTTGGTGCATAAGATATGCTTGTAAGCTTAGAGTTATCCAGTTGTCACATACATCCAGAAGAGTAACAGAATATATTTCCAGTAGCATTTTTTCCATTGGACTACAGAGGTTTGTTGTTGCTTCTGGAAATCATCGGTTTTCTATGTCAAAATATGGTGTAACTAAATTCCTTTGATTAATTGTGACCTTTCTATGTCAAAATGTGCTGTAATTGAATTCCTTTGATTCATTGTAACTTGATTTTTGAACATTGTCATTTATTGTCATTTATGCAGGCACACATCAACTCTTAACGCATATGTGAGGAAAGCATTATTGGCCATGAGACATGAAAATGGTTCTGTCGTCTGTGTACTTTATGGATTGAATGATGCTAAGGTAACCTTCTCTGTACAGTCACTTCTTGGTTATACTAAGGCAGCTCCTTGGATGTGAGGAAGCCTATCTTCCTGTATGGTTTACAAATCTAAATCTATACTGATTAGGTTTATCTGCTTTGCTTTTGCTCATAGAATCCACCAATGCCTTGTGATCTAAGGATGGTCTCGCTAAAGCCTCTGCTCTACAGTCACACTCCATCCTTGCCTATCATTTTGGACTAACGAGGCCCAGTCTAGTTTACAATGTGTAGAAACTCACACCACGAAGAGGAAGAAGAGAAGAAGAACACACGATGTACGTGGAAAAACCTCAAACGAAGAAAAAACCACGGGAAGCTCTACCTAGGTGCACAACCGCAACCCTAGGAGAGAGAAAATTCTATTTCACTTAATTCACCAAGTACACGTAAGTGATAATATAAAGAGGGAGAGAGAGGAGACGCCGCCTAGGATACTGAGCCCGCCTCGGTACCCGCGCCCTAGGGAACCGGGTCTAGACACGGACCCGGTTCCAAACACTCCCCCTCAAGCTTGGCATACATGTCAAACATGCCGAGCTTGCTCACATTCTTTTCAAATGAAGAAGTACAAAGCCCTTTAGTTAAGACGTCCGTCACTTGATCTTCAGATTTCATGTAGGGCAAAATCAGCTCCTTTGAGTCAATGCGTTCCCGAATAAAGTGACGATCAATCTCCACATGTTTGGTCCTGTCGTGAAGAACCGGATTATTGGCCAGATTGATCGCTGACTTGTTGTCACAGTACATCTTCATTTTATCTTCCAGTTTCATGCCAATATCAGTCAGAAGAATCTTCAACCACAGCATCTCTGTCACCCCCATAGCCACAGCCCTGTACTCAGCCTCAACGCTAGACCTCGAACACACTTCTTGCCTCTTGCTCCTCCAAACAACCAGGTTACCTCCAAGAAAGATACAATACCCTGTAGTGGACCTCCTTGTGTCTGTGCAACCTGCCCAATCTGCATCTGAGTACCCTTCAATGGTAAGATCATTTTGTCGAGTATACAATAGCCCTTTTCCTGGGTTATTCTTTAGATACCCCAACACCCTTTCTGCACTCTTCCAGTGGCAATCAGTAGGAGCATGCATAAACTGACTAAGAACATTCACAGCATACGTGATATCAGGGCGAGTAAGGGTAAGATAGATAAGCTTACCAACAAGTCTCTGATATCGCCCTTTTCCTTCCTCATTCAGAACAGTGCCCGTCTTGATACTTATCTTAGTCCCGGACTCCATAGGAGTAAGATAAGGCCTACAACCAAGCTTACCAGTTTCCTTTAGTAAGTCGAGAGTGTACTTCCTTTGACTCATAATCAGCCCTGTCTCTGATCGAACAATCTCTATCCCAAGAAAGTACCTCAGTTTCCCCAAATCCTTGAGGTCAAACTCTTTAGCTAATCTCTCCTTCATTTTTCTGTTTTCTTCTTCATCACTGCCGGTGACAATCATATCATCAACGTAGACGAGGAGAAGACTGACCAGCCCATTTCTCTGCTTTATGAATAGAGTATGATCTCCATTTCCTTGCCTGTACCCAGTAGACTTCATAACAATCCTCAGTCTCTCAAACCAAGCTCTAGGCGACTGCTTCAGGCCATACAAAGCTTTCTTGAGATGACAACACTTTCCCTCTTGTACATACCCGGGAGGCATGCTCATGTACACCTCTTCCTCCAGATGACCATTCAAGAATGCATTCTTAACATCAAGTTGGTCCATGCGCCACTTCTCGTGCATAGCAAGAGCCAGAATGACTCTCACGGTCTTCAACTTTGCAACTGGGGCAAAGGTCTCAAGGTAGTCGATTCCATACTTCTGGCTGAACCCCTTTGCAACAAGACGAGCTTTAAACCGATCAACTGTGCCATCAGGTTTGTATTTCACATTGTAGACCCACTTTGGGGATATCAACAACTTCCCACGTTTTGTTCTTTGCTAACGCACCTATCTCCTCTGTCATAGCATGTAGCCACTTGGGATCATTCTTCGCATCATCCACCGACCTGGGAATCACAACTTGGGATAAGGATGTGATAAAACACTTGTAATCAGGACTGAGCTTAGCATAAGAAACAAATTTCTGAATAGGGTGAGAAGTACATGACCTGGTGCCTTTGCGCAGTGCAATGGGGAGCTCTTCATTAGATGGACTTGGGTCATCCAGGGAGATCGCAGGATTGGGATTGGTTCTATCCTCTTCAACAACATCTTCCACTGTAGCTTTCTCCTTTCTGACATAAACCTGGCCAAACAAATGATCCCGGGCATCAGCCGTGACTCCTTCCATTTGACTATCCATCTCATTCTCATTCCTGACCGTGGCTTCCATCTGACTATCCATCTCATTACTGACCATGGCACTGACACTGGGGCTAACCTTGTAGTCCAAAAACTCCATAAACTGAATCAGTTGATTAGGAGAATATTCTTCCCCTTTGTTCCCAAGACACTCCCCCTGAAAGTACGGCTCATGTTCATGAAATGTGACATCCCTGGAAACATAAATTTTTGAGGTAGTGGAATCCACACATTTATACCCCTTCTGAGTGGAAGAGTACCCCAAGAAAACAACTTTAAAAGATCGAGGATCAAGTTTCTTGAGATTAGGGCTATGATTATGCACAAAACAACTGCATCCAAAGACACGAGGAGTAAGAGGCCACGGATTCTGAGTGGGCCACAGGGTAGAAAAAGGGGACTGACCATCCAACACCCTAGTAGGCATGCGGTTAATAAGGTGGGCACTAGTTAGAAGTGCATCACCCCAAAACCGTTTAGGAACATGGCGTTGGAACATAATAGCCCGAGTAACATTCAACAGATGCCTATTTTTGCGCTCAGCTACACCATTTTGAGGAGGGGTGTAGCTACAAGAGGTCTCGTGAACAATTCACTTGCCTTTCAAGAACTCATCAAGAGACTGGGAGACATATTCCCTAGCATTATCCGTGCGGATTGCTTGAACCGAAGTATGGAATTGGGTCTGAACAAAGGCAACAAAGTTCTTCACTACAGTAGGGACCTCACTACGTTCTCGCAACAGGTACACGAACGTACATCTAGAATAATCATCAATAAACGTCATAAAATAATGACAACCACCACACGTGGGTACTCCCAAAGGACCCCAAACATCGGAATGTACTAAGGCAAACAGATGAGTGGTTTTATTAAAAGAAATGGGGTACGAAACCCTGACATGTTTAGCCATTTGACAAACTTCACAAGCGAAGGAGTCAATGGAAACAGAAGCAAACAAATGAGGAAACAACTTCTTTATTAACTGAAACGAAAGATGACCGAGACGCTCGTGCCATCGCACAACAGTAGATCTAGCATCCACACCCGACAGGTGACCACTCGTGGCTGAAATCAAAGCTGAAGCAACTTGAACAGGTAGCTTGTAGAGTCCATCAGTAACCGAACCAATCCCAATCTTCTGCCCTGTCACCAAGTCCTGCAGGGAACAATGATCAGCAGAAAAAATCAGATTACAATTTAACTCTTTAGTAATACTGCTGACAGAAAGTAAGTTCACAGGAATATTGGGAACATGCAGGTCAGAGAAACACGTTGCTTGCCAGAGGAAAGTTGATAATCTTGAAAAAGTTTCGAATCTCCTGTCATGTGGTGAGTAGCACCACTATCAACAATCCAATCGCCAAGGGAAGGGTTACCTTGATCGGAAGAGGCAACGAGGGCTTGGGTAAGCTGAGCTCCATCAGACGTGGAGGACTCCTCAGGGGTAGTCGACAGGCGGCCAATATACGCCTGGAGCTCCTTGAGTTGATCAGGAGATAACTTGGTCTTCACACCACTAGAAGGAGTGCCCTGACTGGAGTCAAACAAAGAGGGGCTGCGCCTGCCAAAGGGAGGCCGACCTCTGACCAACCTCTTCTCAAGATGAAGATCCCAACAAAAGTCTGCAGAGTGACCCAACTTGTTGCAGTGAGTGCAACGCCGAGCAGGACGCTGCCCTGTACCTGAGGCACGGCTGACAAAAGCAGAGGGAACACTGCCGGTAGTGAGATGCATCACTTGGCGACGCTGTTCCTCTGACTCAACACGNAATGGTCTGAACCACACTTCCACTCATCAGTCACATGGTAATCAAGCTCCTCCCATTTGGTCTTCAGAGCCGCATAGAAGGCAGCAACGGACAGATCTCCCTGCGTCAGAGAGTAAATACTCCGTTTAATCTGGTAGGTGCGCAGATGTCTCTTCTTGCGCCCATACATCTTGGCAAGCACAGTCCACATGTCAAAAGATGTCGGCTTCCTCAGAATAAGAGGCTGGATGTCAGAGGACACGGAGCTGATAATCCACACCTTCACCTGGCTGTCCTCCAACGCCCACGTCGCCCATTGAGGGTCAGATTTGAGGGGCGCAGGTTTGTCGCCAGTGATGTAGGAAAGGCGCCCACGACTAGTGATCCCAATCTCGAGAACGGCAGACCAAGAGAGATAGTTATCATTGGTAAGGCGGATGGAGGTGACCTGGATAGGCACATTCTCAGCCTTGGAGGCGCTGCCCGCATCGAGACCGGCATCCTTGGAAGATCCCAACAACTCAGCCATCACAACAATCACAAACAGCGACGGCGGAAGCGGCTACGGCGCAGGGAACAGAAGCAACGGCGCAAACGGCGGCAGGAGACGGAAGGCGACGGCGCAGCGAGAGATACCACGGGAGGACGTCGGCGGCGACGGCCCAAGCGGCGACGACCCAAACGGCGACGACCCACGCGGCGACGGCGGAGCAGCAGGCGATGGTGACGGCGCACAGACGGCGGCGGAAAGTAAGGCTGCAAACAAAAAACGGACGTCGGAACTTCAACGGCGTTTGGCGACGACAACTCCCACGACGAACGATCCACGAAAAACGCTCTTCTTCAACTTCGATGGCTCTGATACCATGTAGAAACTCACACCACGAAGAGGAAGAAGAGAAGAACACACGATGTACGTGGAAAAACCTCAAACGAGGAAAAAACCACGGGAAGCTCTACCTAGGTGCACAACCGCAACCCTAGGAGAGAGAAAATTCTATTTCACTTAATTCACCAAGTACACGTAAGTGATAATATAAAGAGGGAGAGAGAGGAGACGCCGCCTAGGATACCGAGCCCGCCTCGGTACCCGCGCCCTAGGGAACCGGGTCCAGACACGGACCCGGTTCCGATAACACATATTCTAACACAATGCACCACTGCTTCCCCCCAGTCTTCTATTAAACCATGTGAATGCTGTGGTCACCAATATCCACTAGATCACAAATGCTCCTGAAAGCATTGCATGCTTTGCAGGATTGCTGAACGAGAGAGCGCTCTATTTTGTCTCTTCTCCATCTCATCGCATTGAAATCTGCTACACAAATGGTAGGAAGTCTGCTGTTTTTTATGATTTCTCCAAGCTCAAGCTAGCAATCCATCCTCTCAGGAACATTATTAGACATGCAAACACCTGCTGTAACAAAAAAGTCTGCAAAGCATAAGAGAAAGACTCCAACCATTCTCCTCCAGCCTTCACAATGAAGCTTATTTTGTTTTCACATGCTAAAGACTCTAGCTACACCATCCGCCTTATGTGCATTAGATTCCCATTTATCATATTTACACAGCATAGTTAGGTTGTGCATAACTATTTCTCTCACCAACGTGTCATATAGAAACAGTAAATGAGGTCTAACTCTATTCACTACATCTGCCAGTCTAAGAGGGTGGCCTCATTGGTGACTCCCTTACATTCCATCTTACTATGATCATTTCTCCATGTGGCTCAGGTTATCCCCCTGAGCAGCATGGTTCTCTTCCTTTCCAGCATCCATCTCCCTGTTCCTGTCAGCAGTAGTGTCAAGAGGGTTCTCCTTTCCAATCTTGCCAATCTCGTTATGGCCTTTCCAGCCTACCACCATCCAGCCATTTTCCACTTTCATTATGCTATTTTTCTCCTTCAGAGGCTTGTGACATTGAAACTTTTTGTGTTCCGCTACTCTCTTGTTCTTCACCCTACCTCCACTTTTGACTGCCGAGCTTCCCTTGTCTCGTCTCTTGCTTTGTTCTGACAGATGTACAACCGAGCTTGCACCTGCCACGAAAGCAAAGCCATTGGGTGGAGATATCGGCTCGCTGTCGACATCTAATCCATTTAGACCAGCAAAAGGATTAAACGGATTATGGCTGGTGCCTTACCTCTGTTTGTATATCACTAAAAATTTGGGATTTCAGTTTTTAATCCACTGTTTCTTTAGGGCTTAAAAAATGAACCTATAATCAACTCCAGGTCTGCTTCCACCGCCGTACAAGTACTCTACTGCCACTTATGTGAATGCAGAGCCATTCATTCCACCTCATTCGGATGAGGCCTTATGATGGGTCCTTCCGCTCCCTGACCAATCCCCACCTCTGGGATGTCCTCTACTCCCTCCAGCCCTCCCTTATCCAGTGGCCATGGATTATCTTCGGTCATCCAGCTAGGGTTTTCCTCGGGAGCATCCTTCATGTCGCACTCCATCCCTTGGGGATCAGGCATCTTTTACTTTTACATAAAAGTTAGAATCATATCCATACAATCACGTTTGTAATGTGAGAGATTGGATCAGGACTGAATCCAGGTTAAGCATGTCTTGCCAAGCTGGATGAGCTGTAATTTTCTTTCTCAAACTAATTGTTTAAGGTTAAACTTTTTGTTTTTGCTTGAGGATTCTTTGGTATTGTTCTACGTAACATAAACATGGATCTTCCCTGCCTTGCTTTTTGACACATAAGTCAAAAGTACACCTCTCAAACCCTCTTTCCATTTGGCATGGGTCTGGAGGCTAAGTGGCCTTATACTTGTTTCATAGCTAATGATGTGCAATCATTTTATTCTCTGGTCTTTGCATAAGGAGGTAGCTTGTTGAGGTGGTGAAATACTTTGTTTATGTTTTAGTGTCCTACTTGAGGCATACAACTACAACTTGTAGTTTATAATTTAATTTTTAATGTCCTTTTTGGACATATCCTAAACTGTTTGATTTTTTTTTTGACACCTAAAAACTGTTATAGGTGAGGAAACGTAATTTTTGTTATATCAAATTTGGTTTATTGCCAACAAGAAATTTTTATCATGTAAAAATTTCTTTGATACATATATTTCCTTGTACTGGTAATCCTAGTTTTCCAACAACATGTGGTGCAAGCTGAGTTGATTTAATGACTTTTCTATCTCAGACATCATGCCTGCAGCTTTATCCCTCTCACAGCTCTCTGTTTCAACTGTATTATGTTGTGCCAACTACTAAAAAACAAAATTCATTGGGTTAGACTTGTTGTGACTTACATATAATTGGGCTTCCTGAGTAATTTTTTATTTTTTATTTTTTTGACATCAATTTTGTGTTTCAGTGTACCTTTATAAGTTTTTGATGTCGTCAGGGGCAGGGACCAACAATAGCTTTCAATTTGAAAAGGCCGGATGGTACTTGGTATGGATATCGTGAGGTGGAAAAGCTGGCATCTCTATCTGGGATCCAGTTAAGGGTAACTCTTTTGGAGATTCTTTTGTTTTTTAAATTGCTCGTATCTTTATTTTCCAAGTAATATATTCTCAGAGTTTACACCTTACATTTTGGGACCATTTTGTTTCATTGCCACTCAAGTAGTGTTCACAGTTTTCGTTGTATTTGGTAATGGTACAATCTTGTCAGAATGAAAATCGATGTTTAAATTGATACGTGTCTGTGTGTTTGTGTGCACATGTACATATGTATACATACACTTGGCATGAAAATAGGCAGCCAGAAGACTAAACAAGTGAAATAGGTTTCAGCCAACAGATGAGTGACTTGCTAAAGATTTAAAATTTTCTCCGCTTTTTCCTGCTTCCTCAGAAGTTCCATCCTTTACTAATGTTGGAAGGTTGATGCAAAATGTGCAAGTTTGTCGAGAATAGTTCATGACACTAACTTAAGATCAATGTGAGAAATTGCCTGTATAATGCTTCCACTCTGAGATTCATCATGTCAGTAGCTAGTGATTAGCTGATATTGTGGCTGTAACTTTGGTATAACTAAAGAATAGTTTCTATTTGTTGGTGTTATTTGGTATTGATTGATCCCTTGGATTATGATTTTGTTATAAATAATAAATTGTGATTTAATTTGCTTTAGACGGGATGCTTCTGTAATCCTGGGGCTTGTGCCAAATATCTTGGTCTCTCTCACTCAGAACTTTTTTCTAACATTGAGGTATGCATTCTGGATTTGCACATTATTTTGTGTTGTCCATTTTTGAGGTATTTGTTATTATATGGTTATCATGCTTTAACTTCACATTTTGTCATTTTCTCAGTTGTTTTCATGTGGGTTTTCTATCAGGCTGGGCATGTTTGCTGGGATGATTATGATGTTTTGCATGGGAAGCCAACTGGAGCTGTCAGAATATCCTTTGGTTATATGTCGACTTTTGAAGATGCAAAGGTAGGCTACCTCGATGGGAGTTAGGATTTCAGTACTTTGTTCACACAATTAGTTATTAAAATAGGCCTTTCTGCTGAATTTCAACGTTTGTCTGCATCTAAGTACTTTTTTGACCTATTTATTACTGGATAAAATTTCCAGAATTGACATAAATGCATGCATGAGAGAGAGGTGCATCTCTTTCTCCTTCTTCTTGCTTCTTCCCTTCTTTTCTTGCCTACCTGTAGTTATGTGAGGGTTTTAGAAAGAATCACAAACATGTAACCTGTCTCACATTTGCTTCGGTATTAGTTCAAGTTTGGTCCAACTTAGGTTAGAAAGTAAGTTAAAGAACCAAACTGGACTCACAAACCAATTTGTTAAAGACAAGTTTAAGATGTCCTCCATATTTACAAATCAATTCCAAATGACTTGATGAGTAACTTCAAGAATCTACTCATGACAAGAGAGGCTTTAAAGAAAGCCAAGAGAAACAAACACAAGATGAATAAGTGCACTAAACGCACATAAACTGAATATTATTAAGAATATTTACTTAAATCCACCAAAGGATTACTGTACAAGAGGGAGGAATCATATAAATAGAATAAGAAAAGAGGTAGCTAGTCCTCTGTTGGATTAGTTCCAATGGTTAATACAGTCTGGTGGAGGTCCAAAACTTGGCTACACTACAGCTGCTAACAAAAAACATATATACAAAAATATAATTACAGAAAAAATACATATAAAAATACACTGATTCATATATATATATATATATATATATATATATATATATATATATATATATATATATATATATATATATATATATATATATATATATAAGATGGAATAAAAGAGATCAATACAAGTAAAAGAGAAGAAAAAAAGGAAGAGGAAGAAGAAGACTTTTGTCAGCATCAAAAGAAACGAGGTTTAGGGTTACTGCTCTGATACCAAGTTATGGCAGGAGGAATGAAAGAATAAAGTCTTTTTCATTAACCCTAATTCCACATTTAAAAGGGATTAGTTGGTGGCATCCATAATTACAAGATCAGTCCAAATTGTAAAACATAAAGATTAAAGAAGAGCTTCCACATTAATAAATATTAATCTATGATTTATCAATATGTGCTAAAAGGGTCCCACAACTTATAAATTTTTACTAATATTCACTCCCAACAATCCACTTGTAGGTGATTTAAACAGATTAATAGGTTGAAATCATGATTAAACATGTGTAACTGCTAGATACTAGGATAAGTAATATTGGTCTTGTAGTATTTCTGCTGATCACATTTCCCAGCACAGTTATTTCTGTGGAACTTCTTTTAACTATTCACAAAACTGTTTGCTACATTCATGATAGTATAAGGAGCAAAAGCACTTCAGCTCTGATCCGATTCTTCTTAATCAGAGAGCTTCACATGCTCAAACACGCTGTGGTTTTCCGATAGGAAGTGCAGGAAAGAGGAAAGCATGCACACTACAAACCCAACACAAAAGAACACTGGATATGTTCAAAGTTCACACCAAAGTATAAGCATGAAGCTCTTCAAATTGAGGAAAAGGGGGGGGGGGTTATACGAAAGAGCCCCTGCAAAGGGTTAGTTATTCACTGGCCCTATGGTTAGAAACTAGATGTTTGGGCTTGCCCATGGCAAGCTTCCAAGTGCAATTTTGTCAAATACAAACCTGTCTTGAGCAACAACAAGAGGCAAAATTAAGAATAAAAGAATATATATGTATATATATTTATTTGTAGATAGATAGATAGATGTACTATGTACATAATGTCTATGTAAAATAAATGCATAGTATAGTTACATATATCTCTATACAAATTAGAAGAGAAGAATACAACTTAGTCAATAGAGTCTCTGACAACATTAGGGCATCGTCTTTTTGTATTTGATATTTCCATAGAGCGTGTTAAAGTTACAGACAGATTGAACTTCTTTGCAATTCTTCTTATGTTCTACTGGTTTAGGCTCTTCACAACCACAACTGCTTTTTGAGTTGAAGTGCTTATGAACCCTTTCTCTCTTGGACACACAACACACTCACTTGCAAACATTTAAATACACATTCTCATGCATGCATATGAATTTTTGCCTTTAGTCTTAATCCTTCCACTAATTGTTTGTGCAGAAATTCATCAATTTTATTGAGAAAGCATTCGTCTCCAAGGCAAGTCCTTCCACAAATGGAAGCCCTTTGGAGGTTGATGTCATCTTATCTAGTTCAGGTTGTCTTTTGGCTTCTTTGAATTTCAGCTTTCCTTAAATGAATGATTGTCTAAGTTGTTGTTGATGGTGCTTTGAAAATTCAGACCAAGTATGGCTATTCTATGCTTCCATATTGTTAAAGAAAGTTATTAGGATCATCAACTTCTTGGAAATGGTATTCACATAGTTGCTATGATTTATGATCCATATTCGAGTACCTTGAGGGTACTGTCGTTTCTTTTGGTTCAAGACCTTATCAGTTGCCTCTAGATATTATCCATTGGCATTTCACAAACCTTTAAATCATGACTCGTAGGTATTGGTTGTATGAAATTTTATCTGTACCCAGTTCATTTTTCTGGCTATCCAAATGCTTTGACTTGTTACACTCACAACACGATGCTATCCATGTCCTCTCTCTCTCTCTCTATATATATATATATATATATATATATATATATATATATATATATATATATATATATATATATATAGATACATATATATGTAATTATGTGTATATATATATATATATATGTATGCTAGATAGGTTTGTGAGATAGTGAAAAACTCCACTTAATTAGCTATAATTCCACGTTAATATGGTATTAGGATCGGCCACCAAGAATTACATGAGAAGTCCACAATCATAAATATTAAAGAGTGCCCCACAACCTATAAATATTTACTAAAAGTCCTCTCACGTTAGAATAATAACTCTCAACATTTCCCCTCAAACTGGAGTATAGATGTCAATCATGCTCAACTTGTTACATCTTGTGAATTCAATTATAGACAGAGGCTTAGTGAGCATATCCTACTTGATCTTCAGATGACACATGAACAATTGATATGATTCCTGCTTGAATTATATCTCAAATGTAGTGATATTCAACTTTTATATGCTTGGTCTTTTCACAGAAAACAGGATTTTTGGCAATAAAGGTTGCTACCTTCTCATCTTCATGGGTGATAATTACCTGAACTCCTAAGCTAATAAGCCTAGATTTTACCTAGGACATCTCAACAGCGATTCGGGCCATGGACCTATACTTAGACTTTGTTTTAGATCTGGCCACAACACCTTGATTCTTGCTTCTTTATGATATTAGGTTCACACCAACAAATATACAAAAGCCGGTACTAGACTTTCTATAATCAACTTATCCTATGTAGTCTGCATCTGTGTATGCTTCTATATCCAATGATGATCTTTTTTGAACCAACTACCCTCTACTAGGGGATGACTTTGGATATCTCAGGACCATCATGGATGCATCCCAATGGGCTTTCCTTGGCTTATCTATACATTTATTCAAATTCTCCATTGCTGGAAATATGTATGGCCTGGTCCTGGTCACATAGAGTAGTTTTCCAGTCAAAGATCTATACGACTTGCTATCTAAGGGATCAAACTGATCATCATGTAAATGTATTTTAAGACTCATAGGAATAGCAGCTGGTTTAGGTCCCAACATGCTAGTCTCCTGCAACAAGTCAATCGCATGCTTCTTTTGAGAGAGGTCAAAACATTCTTTATTTTTTGGCTACTTTGATTCCAAAGAGGTATTTGAGAGGACCAAGCTCTTTTGTGGCAAAGTTTGTATCTAAATTTTCCTATTCATTGTCACGAGTCAAGATGATATCATCCACATAAACCACCATCACCACTATGTCTTTAGAACTTCTCTTTATAAATAATGAGTGATCTAAGGGGGATCTTTGAAAGTCAAATTCAAACATCACCTCAAACAGTTTATTAAAGCAATCACATGGACTCATGTGACTTTATTGCAACTCAATGAATTCTTGCATTTTTTTTGTTCCTTGCATGCATTGGGAAGTAAGTGCGGAAGAAGGAATCTCTAAACTGCTTCCATGAGATTGGTTGTTGGTTTGCGAACCGAATCTCATGCGTCGATTGCCACCATTGCTTTGCATCACCCTTCAATAGGTATTGTTGAAATACTTTGTAATAAGAACCGGGTCCGTATCTGGACCCGGTCTTACTGGGGCACGGGTACCGAGGGCGGCTCGGTACCCTAGGCGGCATCTCCTCTCTCCCCTTTATATTTTCACTTAAGTGTAATTGTTGAGATTAAGTGAAATTAATTTTCTCTCTCCTAGGGTTGCGGTTTGCCCCTAGGTTAGAGCTTCTCCGTGGTTTTTCACCTCTTTCCGAGGTTTTCCACATATATTCTTGTGTTCGCTCTTTGCTCTCTTCTTGTGGTTTGCGTTTCTACATGGTATCAGAGCCGCCGTATGCGATCCGTTGGTGTTTTTCGTCGTGATTTCGCTGGTTCGTTTGGTTCCCACCGTCATTTTCTTTCGCTGCCGTTTCTGTGCTCTCTGTTCTGTTGGTGTTGCGATGGCCGACGCTGTGCTCCCTACGGTTGCTGATGTCCTAGGCACGGGCAGCAATATCAAGTGGGAGAACGTCCCAGTTCATGTCACATTTATCCGGCTGAACAAGGACAACTACCTCTCGTGGTCTGCTGCCCTCGAAATCGGGATAACTAGTAGAGGCCGCCTGCAATATATCACTAGAGAGAAGCCTGCGCCCGCGAAGAATGATCCCCAATGGGCCACTTGGACATTGGAAGATAGTCAGGTCAAAGTTTGGCTTATTAGTTTTGTCTCTGCTGATATTCAACCCTTGATTCTTCGTAAATCTACTGCATATGAGATGTTGACTATTCTTGCTCGCATGTATGGCCGTAAGAAACGTGTTTTGCATACTTATCAAATCAAACACAGTATTTATGCTCTTAGACAGGGGGATTCGTCCGTTGCTTCCTTCTATGCTGCCCTAAAAACCAAATGGGAAGAACTTGACTATCATACGAATGATGACTGGAAGAATGCTTCTGATCAGGCCCTGTATTGGGAAAAAGAATGGATGGATCGTACTTTTATCTTTTTCGGCGGTTTGCGTGACGAGTTTGAGTCGATCCGAAGTCAACTTCTTAACTGTGATGAGATCCCTGGGATCGAAGAGGTGTATACTCGTGTAGAGGCTGAGGAACAACGACGCCAGATTATGCATATTGACTCGAGTCACGGGAGCTCTCCTACTGCCTTTGTGAGCCGTACGGTAGGTACAGGACAACGTCCTTCTCGGAGGTGCAGCTATTGCAATAAATCGGGACACTCTGTGGATTTTTGTTGGGACCTTCACCCTGAGAAGCGTCTCATCCGTGGTCGTCCTCCCTCCACTCGGCGGGCTCCTTTTGTGCCTGAGCCTAGTCAGAATACTTCTCCCAATGTTGCAACATCTAAACTTTCCGCAGATCAACTAAAGGAGTTGCAAGCTTACATTAGCCGGTTGTCTACCCAAGATGATGCTTCTACTTCTGAGGGAGCACGCCTAGCCCAGGCCCTTGTCGCTACTAGTGATCCAGGTAACTCTACTCTTGGTGATTGGATTGTTGATAGTGGGGCTACCCATCATATGATAGGGGATCCCAGAATGTTTCACGAATACAAGTTGTCCTCTGGGAAGCAGCGTGTATCTATGGCAGATGGGTCCTCGATATCTGTGGCTGGAAAATGGAGTTTATCTTTACTGAACAAATATTGCCTCCATAATGCCCTGCATGTTCCCAACATTCCTGTCAATTTATTATCTGTCAGCAGTATTACTAGAGAGCTGAATTGTAATCTGATTTTCACTGCTGATTGCTGTTTCCTGCAGGACTTGGGGACGGGGCAGAAGATTGGGATTGGTTCGGCTATTGATGGACTCTACAGGATGCCCATTCAGGTTGCTTCTGCCTTGATTTCAGCCACTAGTGGACAGCTTTCTGGCATGGAGGACCGATCCACCATTATGCGTTGGCACGAACGGCTTGGCCATATTCCCTTCCAGTTGATCAAACAGTTGTTTCCTAGGATGTTTCATTCTGTTTGTTTGGACACCTTCGCCTGTGAAGTGTGTCAATTGTCTAAACATGTTAGGGCTTCGTACCCTATTTCCTTCAATAAATCCACTCGCCCTTTTGCTTTGGTTCACTCTGATGTTTGGGGTCCCTCGGGAGTACGCACCTGTCGTGGCTTCCAATATTTCATGACTCTTATTGATGATTACTCACGGTGTACGTTCGTGTATTTGTTAAAAGAACGTAGTGAAGTTCCTAGCATTGTCAAAACTTTTGTTGCATTTGTTGAAACCCAATTCCATACCACTGTTCAGGCCTTTCGTACTGACAATGCTCGTGAGTATGTCTCCCAATCCCTTGATGACTTCTTGCGAAGTAAGGGTATTATCCATGAAACATCCTGTAGCTATACTCCTCCTCAGAATGGCGTGGCTGAGAGAAAGAACCGTCATTTGTTGAATGTTACCAGGGCAATTATGTTTCAGCGTCATGTTCCCAAACGGTACTGGGGAGATGCACTTCTCACTAGTGTTCATCTCATTAACCATATGCATACTCGTGTGTTGGATGGTAAATCCCCCTATTCTATCTTGTGGCCAAATCAGAATCCCTGGCCGTTGACACCTAGAGTATTCGGGTGTGTCTGTTTCGTTCATGACCATAGTCCCACTCTTAAAAAGCTTGATCCTCGTTCCATCAAAGCAGTCTTTTTGGGTTATTCCACCACCCAGAAGGGCTACAAGTGTGTTGTTCCCAGCACCTCCCGAGTCTATGTTTCCAGGGATGTGACCTTTCATGAACATGATGCATATTTTCCTGCGAGTACTCTTCAGGGGGAGTATCTTGGTGAGAAAGTGGAAGAGTATTCGTCACATCAGCTTATTCAGTTCACAGATTTCTTGGACTACACGGCTAGTTCTTCGAATGTGGTTGATACAATCAGTGAGGAAAGAGACAGTCAGATGGAGGGCAGCTCTGTGGTTGAACAGTCTCGCGATCATTTGTTTGGTCAGGTTTACAGCAGAAAGGAGAAGAATGTGATGGAAGTTGTTGATGTAACCAATCCCAATCTTGCGAGGACCCCGGATGATCTAAGTCCAATGAATGAAGATCTTCCTATAGCCCTGCGCAAAGGGACCAGGTCATGTACTTCCCATCCTATACAAAGATTTGTTTCATATGCTAAACTCAGTAAAGACTATAAATGCTTTATTACCTCTCTCTCTATGGCTGTTATTCCCAGGACAGTTGAGGATGCCAGGGAGGATCCTAAATGGCGACAGGCCATGACAGAGGAGATGGACGCTCTGGCAAAGAACAGTACGTGGGAGATTGTTGATATTCCCAAGGGAACTCACTTAGTTGGCTCCAAGTGGGTGTTTACTGTGAAATACAAACCTGATGGGACAGTTGAACGCTATAAAGCTCGCCTCGTTGCGAAGGGGTTTAGCTAGAAATATGGGATAGACTACCTTGAGACCTTTGCCCCAGTTGCGAAATCGAAAACTGTGAGAGTTATCTTAGCTCTAGCAGTACAAAAGAAGTGGAACATGGATCAACTAGATGTTAAGAATGCCTTCTTAAATGGTAACCTGGAGGAAGAAGTATATATGAACATGCCGCCTGGATATGCGCAAGATGGAAAGTGTTGCTACCTCAAGAAAGCATTATATGGCCTAAAGCAGTCTCCTAGAGCGTGG
>JAANDH010000305.1:190305-204989 GCA_011799765.1 Nymphaea thermarum | reverse complement strand
GAAAAATGGATATAAACAAGGGAATGGTGACCACACCCTCTTCATCAAGCAGAGAAATGGTCTGGTGAGTCTTCTACTTGTATATGTGGATGATATGATTGTCACAGGGGATGACGAAGAAGAAAAAAGAAAGATGAAGGAAACGTTGGCTGCTGAATTTGATCTTAAAGATCTGGGAAAGTTAAGGTATTTCTTGGGGATCGAGATTGCACGGTCTGAGACTGGACTTGTAATGAGTCAAAGGAAGTACACCTTGGACCTTTTAAAGGAGACAGGAAAACTGAGATGCAGACCTTTTCTTACTCCCATGGAGTCTGGCACGAGGATGAGCATCAAGGTTGGGACGACTTTGGATGACGAAGGAAAAGGGAGGTATCAGCGATTGGTTGGTAAACTCATTTATCTCACTCTTACTCGTCTAGATATCACTTATGCTGTGGGTGTGTTGAGCCAGTTTATGCATGCTCCTACTGATTGCCATTGGAAATGCGTTGAAAGAGTGTTGGGTTACTTAAAGAATGATCCAGGGAAGGGGCTTCTCTATACTCGGCAAGATCAACTCAGCATTGAAGGGTACTCTGACGCCGACTGGGCTGGATGCACGGACACTAGAAGGTCCACCACAGGATACTGCATCTTCCTTGGAGGTAATCTTGTGGTATGGAGAAGTAAAAGGCAAGAGGTTTGTTCCAGGTCTAGTGCTGAAGCAGAATACAGGGTAGTTGCAATGGGGGTTACTGAAATGTTGTGGCTAAAGATTCTTTTGGCAGATATTGGGGTTAAGATGGATGAGAGGATGAAGATGTATTGTGACAACAAGTCAGCCATTAACTTGGCAAACAATCCTGTTATGCACGACAGAACTAAACATGTGGAGATCGATCGTCACTTCATACGGGAACGCATAGATTCAAAAGAGTTGATTCTACCCTATATGAAGTCTGAAGATCAAGTTGCCGATGTGTTGACTAAATCTTTATGTACATCTCAGTTTGAGAAAAATGTTAGCAAGCTTGGCATGTTTGACATGTATGCCAAGCTTGAGGGGGAGTGTTGAAATACTTTGTAATAAGAACCAGGTCCATATCTGGACCCGGTCTTACTGGGGCACGGGTACCGAGGGCGGCTCCGTACCCTAGGCGGCATCTCCTCTCTCCCCTTTATATTTTCACTTAAGTGTAATTGTTGAGATTAAGTGAAATTAATTTTCTCTCCTAGGGTTGCGGTTTGCCCCTAGGTTAGAGCTTCTCCGTGGTTTTTCACCTCTTTTCGAGGTTTTCCACGTATATTCTTGTGTTCGCTCTTTGCTCTCTTCTTGTGGTTTGCGTTTCTACAGGTATAAACCATAGTTCACTTTGTCTCCTTCTGGCATTTTTAGAAGCTCAAAGATGCGCTCTACCTCCTCAATCCACTCCTCCACCATGTCCGGGTTGCCATCGCTAGTAAAAACAGGCGGCTGCATCGACATGAACTGTTTAAATGAGACCGAGGTCTCCTTTTCCTTAGGCGGCGCACTAATGTCTCCTGTAGGTGACACATGGCTTTGTTGGTTGTTGACCATCGACTAGACGAGAGAGGTCAGCGTCTGTAATGTCATCGACAGTATCACCTGCTGATCCACCGGTGGAGTATGCATTGGTGGGTTTAGGATTAATGATATGAACAAACCACACACATCCAAATACTTTTGGTGGCAAGTGAAACCGAGGTGAAATTAGAATAAAGCAGCTGAATAGAAATTTATAATCAATGGAATACGAAGGCATCTTTTTAAGGCGGTAGCAAGATGTGAGAAATAGCATCTCCCCAAAAAGGCGAATGCATATTGGTTTGAAGCATGAGGGTGCATGCAACATTAAGAGATGCCTATGCTTATGTTTGCAACCCCAATTTTTTGGAGGTACGAACACATGAATATTGATGATAGTTTGTTACTAACACCGAGGATTATTTACTACAAAAGTTTGTTACCAAAGATCTTAGTCTTGTCAAATTCTTCTTAGAAATAAATGTTGCAAGTTATAGGGAAGATATTATGTTGTCATATGAGGAAGTGTGTTATGAATCTTTTACAGGAGATTGAGATGTTGGGTGAAAAACCCATTGTCTATTCCTATGAATCAAAAAATTAACTTGCATGGTAAGGAGTCAATGGATGTACATAGTAAGTCATATCGGTCTTTGATTGGTAAACTCCTATATGTCACTGTCACAAGACCTGATATATCCTTAGCTGTTGGGAAGCTAAGTCAGTTTATGGACAAACCATGGGAGGTGCATTGGGATGCAATAATGTTGGTATTCAAATGTTTAAAATCCTTCCTTGGAAAAAGTCTTTCAAAGGCTCATCTCTTGGTATTACTGCTTTTACTATTGCTGACTATGCAACGATTTGTTGATGATAAAAAGTCCACCACGGGCTTTTATGTCTTGTTGGATGAAATCTCATATCCTACAGGAGTAAGAAAGGAGTTGTAGCTAGATCAAGTGCAAATTGGAAGCTATAGTTATGATGCAAACTGCGATAGAGTCATGGGTAAATGCTTGCATGTCTAGGAATTCAAGTATCTTTAACTATGAAGATGATGTGTGGCAATAAAGCTGTAGTATACATTGTTAACAATCCCGTTGTTCATAAGATGACTAAGTACATTGAGGTAGACTGTCTCTATATCAGGGATATGGTATCTTAGTATCTATTATTCATGTTGCTTTGGAGGATCAAGTTGCAGCTGTGTTCACTAAACCTTTTCCTATTTCGGAATTTTCTAGATGTTGTATAACAAGCTGAGCATGGTTGATACATATGCTCCAAATTTAGGGGAAGTGCTAAGAAATAAGGTCGTTAGGTGGTTTTATGCAACATTGAAAAATCATATGGTTATTTTTATTATTTTTCCTGTTTTGGTGGACTACTATGTAGGTTCCTTTTACTGCCCTAATCACCATAAAAACGTGATTGGGGCTTTCCTATGTCACACAGACTCGTCTAAAACCAGCCGAGTCCCATGTCGACTCGCCGACACGGCGACTCCGACACGGCGACTCGGCTAGACACGGCTAACATTAAAAAATAAAAATTTAATGTTTTTTTTTTCATTTTATCAATTTTTTATGATGCATCCAGTTATTTTCATGAACAATCCTTTCAAATATTCAGTATTTTTGTGTATTTTTGTGATAAAACACATTAATTTAATGTTTTTTTAATCTTATCATTTTTTAGAATATTTAATGTAGCCGTGTCCGCGAGTCTGAAAATTTTGAAAATTGTCGTATCCGCACCCGTATCCGCACCCGTATCGCATCCGCACCCGTGTGACATAGGGGCTTTCTAATGAAATTTTGATTCCTTGTTCTATTTCAACCTGGCTTCTACAGTCATTTTCTTTAACCATTCTGGTTTATTAAAGATATGCATGTGCGTATGTGTATCTGTTTTTATTTTTTGTGTGCATGTGTATATGCATGAATGATGACTGCTTCTCTTATCTCTCCTCTCTTCATTCAATTTTTTTATCGATTGCTTAGATGCATATCTATGCAATATATGTTCAAAAGCTTCTTAGATAGATCTTATTTACGTACATGACTACCTGTTTCAGGAATTAGGAGTATGCTTCCAAGGAGGGAATTGTACTTAAAGACAATCAACATATTCCCCATAAAATCATGTTCAGGATTTAGTGCTGAAAGTTGGCCTCTTAGTGCTACTGGTATGTTTTGTCATTTAGAAGCATTGATTGTTGTTACGGCATTTTATAAAGTTGATGCATTAGTGATTTGCTTATTTTGTGTAGTTACATAGAAGTGAGAAGAATTTGCCTTACATAGAAGTGAGAAGAACTTTGAAGGTTCTTGTGTTTGTCATTTGACATATTTAATTCCATTATTTAGGAGATTGGTACATTGATATAATATGGTGATATTGGATGTAAGTGTTTGAATATAAGTTAATAACAGAACGTGAAGTTTATAGAAACTAGTGCAGGAAGTAAGTTATAAACCTATAATAGTATGAATGAAGGAATAGCTAGTAATGTGCTGTTTTCAGGCAACAGAAATGACTTTCTTACCAGTCATATCTTGTGACTCCTTTCAATTTGATCTTGAAGGTCCTTCTTAATTGAATTGTTGAGGCTTCTTAAGGTCAGATAAGACAGATATTCCCAGTTGTGTGTCTTAACATGGTGCAACTTGTATGTTGCAATTTGTTGGTAATCAGTATTATTGATGGTCTCTTTGCTTAATTTCTACCATTATTATTGTTGAGAGAAATATTTATATGTTGTTGGTAGTGTAAGGAAATTGTTATTAGTTAGTAGTGTTATTTAGAAATTCTATTTTGAGTCGTTTATTATTATTTTTTTTGTAATTAGGAGGACTACTTTGTAATTATTACTAATCCCTATTAAATTAGAGATTAGGGTTAATGAGTGACGACTCCGGTTTCTTCTCAACAATTTGAACATGTCATCAAGGCTATGTCACCGTGGTACGCTAGGTTGACCCGTGTACCCATACCGGTACGCTGGTACGGCAATACTGGTACGCCAGTACGTGGTGGTACGTTTGGATCTGGTTTCGGGTCGGAACCAGATCCAAACCATATCCAAACAAAAAAAAGTGAAAACCTAACGTTAACGTGGTAAGGAAGGAGAGCGGGGAAAGAAGAAAGGACGGGGGAGAGGAAAGAGCAAGGGAGGAGAGCGGGGAAAGAAGAAAGGACGAGGGAAGAGGAAAGAGCAAGGGAGGAGAGCGGGGAAAGAAGAGAGGACGAGGGGAGAGGAAAGAGCAAGGGACGAGAGGGGGGAAAGAAGAGCAGGCGAGGGGAGAGGAAAGAGCGAGGGAGGAGAACGGGGAAAAGAAAATACGAGGAGAAGAGGAGGAAGAAATGACCAGGGGAGAGGAAAGGACGAGGGGAGAAGAAATGACGAGTTTTGCAAAGGGGAAGAAGAAAGGGCGAGGGAGAGGAAAGAGCAAGGGAGGAGAGCGGGGAAAGAAGAAGCGGCAAGAAAGGGAAAGAATAGAAGGGGAAAGGGGAAGGGAAGTTACTGCTGGTTCATTTTTTGGAAAGATGTTTTTGGAAAGCTTATACCCATGAAAGACCTTAGGATCGCCTGTGATGTGGTGGGTAGCACCACTGTCGATAATCCACTCTCCCATATGAGAATCCGTCATCACAGAGCAGTAAAACAATGAATGACAAGGAGAGGAGACATGCAGTGCGCAGCAAGGATCACACAACAGCAGTGAGAAGGAAACTTCAATTCCTGGAACTCTCTCAATTAGAGCACAATAACGAAAGATCCTCCAGCAAGAAGTCAAATAGGGCACCAAGGTACTTCAACAGGGTATAACACCTAAAATTCTTCAGTAAAGAGATAAAACCGTGCACCCAAGGCACAAATCCAAGCTAATAACAAAGCAATGAGCAACTTAAAGAGAAATGGCACCAAGGCCCCAAACTCTGCTGTCAACAGTAGCAACAAACTTACGAAACAGGCACTAAGGCCTAACCAGTAAACAGGCACAACGGCCCCAAACCTTGCTGTCAACAGCAACAACAAACTTATGAAACAGGCACTAAGGCCTAACCAGTAAACAAGCACAAAGGCCCTAAACTCTGTAGTAAACAGCAACAAGGAACTTACGAAACAGGCACTAAGGCCTAACCAATAAACAAGCACAAAGGCCCCATGTAGAAACGGTAAAAGCGAGTAGAACAATGAACACACACGGATGTAACGTGGAAAACCCCTCCACTAGAGGGAAAAAACCACGTGTGAGGAGGACTTGTGCCCACTAGCAACCAGACACTCTTTCTCATAAACATTCATTCACTCTGAAAAAAAGATTACAAGGGTATAAATAGAACCCAAACAACATTACAAAGTGGATTGGGTCTAGACCCAGACCCGAAACAACCAAACCCGTCAACTGTATGGGTTTTCTTGAGGAATTCCCTAGCTTCATGAGCAAAATTATGTTTTGCTATTTGACTCATGGTTGTAGTATCAACACAAGCAAGAATCCATGTAATGATTTTGTGGTGTCCTATCTTCTATTTTTCTCATATTCATTCACAACCTTACCTTTTTCGATTCCATTTAGTTCATGGGCTTTTCCATCTATGGTTTTGGTTAAGACTAATTGTGGCTCATCTTTAGACCCATCAACAAGTCCCCATAATCCTTTACTTCTAATGAAGTGTTGCATAGTTCTTGCCCATTGAACATAATTAGATGAAGTAAGTTTAGGAAGAAGAATGGAAGTAGTTCTTTCATCCTTGATGTGTACCATGTATAGATGTAGTTGAATTGTTGAGGTAGTACTAAGACGAAAAACAGCCACAAAAACAGCAACAAGAGAGCTTGAAGCAGCACCAAAACAGTCCACGAAATCAGCCACAAGAATAGTAAGATACCAGCTTGTGACGGCGCCAAAACAGCCACAAAAGTCAGGGAGATATCCACGAAAAAAAGCTACCAAAAATCAGCAAGAAGACAGCTCCTCTTGTGTAAAACAGCAGCCAATAATTTCGTCAAACAGTTGGTGTGCTTCACAGATTTGAATAGGCAGCAAGAACTGATTTTTCAAGACTTTGAAAATCAACAAACGAAGAGCCAAACCAACTCTGATACCATGTACAATAGGCTCAAACTTGATGGTAGAAACACTTCAAGAATTACACTCTTGAAGATATCAGCCACTCCAAGAATTCACACAAGAAGAAACCTTAAACTAGAGGTGAAAAAGAACTTGTATCGAATCCCAAATGATATACAACAACAAGCCTTAAAACCCTCACTAAGCAAGGGACCCAAGTCCCTTATTTATAGAAGAAAAGGAAAGAAGAGAGTGTAAAGAAAACTAGCTGTTGGACTGCTCCAACAGCTAGAAATCTAGCCGTTGGGAGCAGCCAACAGTTTGTTCCTCCTAGCTGATCAAAAACGAAAATAAAAGAACAGAAAAATAGAAAGAAAAAGAAGATAAAATAAATACAGAAAAATAAGAGAAAATAAATACATAAAAACCTATGCGTACATATATATATATATTTATATATATAAATCATACATCAAACTGTCAAGAGTATTTGATGCATGACAGTACATATAAAATACACATATGTATACTTACATGATGTCTAACCCTTAAATTCTAACACTAATTTCCATTTTCATGCAGGCCTCCTTCATGATCGTGAATGGTGTTTACAGAGCCCTTCTGGCGAGGTTCTTACACAAAAGAAGGTACTTTGCTAGTCATTTCCCAAAAGTAGTCAAGAAAACTAAAAAGTGTGTGGATAGTGAACATGTAATTTTTTGCATTTAGTGCAATGACATGAAAACAAGTAATGAGTTGTTAGCATGTATAAAGAGAGGTACATCTTGATCTGGGTGGATGAAGTGACCAGTCCAAATACCATTTCTTCACATCTATCTACAATATGAATACTTTCCAGAATTTGATTTTTCTATTTTCCAGAAAAGCATGGGTGCCAAACTTAAGGAGAGTAACAAAACTATTTTGTGTAATCACTGTGGCACATATTTCCTGAAACTTGAAAGATTCTAAACTTGTGAGTATAACATGGAGTGAATTTTGGCCATGATTAGATCATGAATTGTTAGAGGTTTATTATGCTTAATTTTGTTGGTCTGTTCTATATGTAATGAACTTATGGCGATTTCTTTGTCATATTTTTAAGGACTCTAGAGGATTACTTTGATTGATGCTCCGAATTGCTATTGACATCTTTAGGTGATTATGCTAGATAGATATATAGGCATATACTGCATTGATATATAATACTGTTATAATACATGTACCACAACATATCTTTGATAACTTATATATTAGATATAATCAATTGCACATACAACTATCACATCAAAGCAGTACTTGTCTTGGTAGTTGAATCACTTTACTCATTGGGTTCACATATAATAACCTTGGTTGACTCGGGGTGACATGGGGTTGATTTCCCTGCTTTATGGGCATCAAAGTCCATAAATAAAAGGAGATGGATCGTGCTTGTCAAAGTCATGGCATTGTTGACACCATAGGGACAGATGTCACAATATTCTCGAAACGATCATGATATTAATAAAAAATGAAAAAAATGTTTAAAATCAATTTTTATTGATATTTATAATAATATCACGAATTTTTCGTTTATTTTTTTGCATTTTCATTTTGCTTTCAACTTTTGATTTCCCTGCTTTTGTAAAAGTAAGACTGTAATAGTCATTACAAAAGATAAAGCACTAATAGTCTAACAGAAAAAGGCACGATGCTGCATATGTGAAAGTCAACAGTGTTGAAGTAACAATCATTATTTAAAAGATTTAAAAGAAAAAAACTAACAATTTGTGCCAGTGACAAAATAAACATAAACAGACCGAAAAAACAAAAGAAAACCTAACAAAAACAACAGTGAACAGTCAATACAAAACATAATAGATGAAATAAAAAATGTGTAACATGCATCCGAGCTAAGTCACATGGGTACTTCAGTATGGTCCATGCACCCGTGTCACCGTACCTATACCCAAAGTGGGTACTTGGACACACTTGGATGCTTTTTACATCAAAACTGACCCAAACTATTTAATTTTGCTTGATTTAATTTTTTTTTCAACTAAGTTTTCATTCTGTTTTTAGAATTATTGTTCCTTAACATGTAATGTTTTCATTTATGTTAATTGTCTATTTAAATGTTGCTTTCATCCACATTTTCTAAAGTTGTCATCTCCGTACCTGTATCTTTTTACCGGTACTCGAACTGTACCTTTTCCCATGTGACTTAGTGTCCGAGTGAGAAAAATAAAAAGGGAATGTTTGAACCAGAGGAGTCCAAAAGCTGCCATTGGACACCAGAGAAATCTGTGAAGAGGGACTCTGATCAATTGAGAAATAAAAGGGAACTGAAGAGGAATGCTGGTTTGGACTGCCTCATGAGAAAAACCACCTTTGTTGTGCTGGAGACATATTGAATATTCCACGGGTCATCCGAAATGCAATGCTGGTCTCAGATCACCAAAAACACTTTGAATGCTGCTGGAATTCAGGAGCACACACACACGTAGGGAGAGAGCGAACTAAATCAATCAATCGCACCCTAAACCCCTTTCCATTTAAGTTTTACTAACAAATAATTTTAAAGAAAACCAAAAATTGGATAGAAAAGGACTTGATGTGGGTTGACCGCATCCGGCTTACTTTTGACATGAGTTAGGTGCACGTCGAAAATGGGCGAAAGAGTGCAGATGTGTGTGGGGACAACACCTGCATCCACACCTGCACTTGCATCTCGCTGACGTGGATGTGACACCCAAAATGCAGTGTCTATGTAACGTACGACAAGAACCACTATAAAACCATCAAATATTGTTGATATATATATTTCAGAATTCACAAAATAACAAACTTCAGTTTTCAACAACACAAGACAAAAGAAGAACCTAGTTGACGATCCAAGCCGACTCAGGTAGGTCTTGGCTCATGAACCTATAAATTGATGATCCTAGCCGACTCGGGCAACTTGTGGTTGGATTGACGAGCTTTCCAACTATGGTTCTATTGTCTCAGTTGAATCTTCATACACTGGTAGGTTTACTTAGTTTAATTCCAATAAGTCCATAGGACAAGGCTAGCTTAGTCATTTAATTGAAAATGCCTTTTTGCATGAATTCTGATGTCTCTTGGATCTTTGTATTTATATTTACCAATAAAAGATGAAAATAAGGATATTTAACATTCATTATTGACCAGAAGCACAATATTTATAGACTATAGTTAAGATCTTTGTTGATTTCTTTTTTTTTATTCTGAAATCAACCTGTACATTTCCTTCTTAAAAAGTTGGTGTTAAATTGTTTACGAGTACTTAGATATGTAGATTTGTATCATATCATATATTATCTCTATAAGTATATGTCAATTTTTGACTTACATGTTTGAGTTATATATGTCTTTATGTATTTCATTTTTTGCTTTTCTGTATTTTATCCTTTTTTCTTTTTTCACATTATTATTTTTATTGTTTCGCTGTTGTTGCCAATGCTACTTCCAATGGCTAGATTTCTTACTGTTGTCCTGCACTATTATCTTGTTTCTTACTTCTATATATTGGGGACTGTGATCCCTTGTATGGTATGGCCTGACTGCCTTCTTCTTGTATTTGTTTCTGGATCAACACTGTTCTGTTTCCTGGTATGTGTTAAGAATTTTGTTTTGGCTGAGTGCCTGAGTTGTCTGATTGATCTCTCTTGTGGCTGTCTGCTGACCAGATGGCATCTGTTTGGGGCCTGATTTGCAGTCGGAAGACATGAATTTAGTTGCTTTCTGTCATTTGAACATCTAATAGTTCTGACTTCTTCTGTTTGACTCTGAATGTTGATAGCATGTAAATGCTTGAATTTTTCAAATCAATGTTGGTCTTTGAGGTTCTCTATATTAGAGTGACTGAGGATCTCAAAATCTAGGTTTATTCTCGTGTAGCATTTCTATGGCAGCAAATCTGTAGTATTATTTCTTTGAAATTTCAATGGGTTGTTGATAGTTGAATGACGTGAATCCTGCTAGCACAGTAGTTTCTCGGTTCACTAAATTTCATTGTTGTATTATGGCTTGGTTTATCAAGAATATTTTTCCATATGTTCTAACATATGCAAAATATGGAAAGATATTCTTAGCATGCTTGAATTCTTCTTGTTAACTAGCCATCTGATTGGTTAATTAAATGTTAGCATGCTCTTGTGCCTTTGTAGGTGCCTAGAATGTCTCTGGTTGGTCCACTCATTGATCGCACGAGGGGTTTGTTGACTGTAGAATCGCCATATTGCTCAGAGAAATTGCAAATTGGGCTCGACATAAGTTGCAAGTATCTTACACGACAGAAAATGAACTTGCATGCTCAGAGGTACAATTTGAATTCTAAAGCACAACCTTTTTGTTTTATATGTTCTTTTATTGAAGTTATGACCTTGTGCTTTAGACCTTTTATTTGGTCATCTAGTTGGAAGTTGGAACTTGAAGAACTTCTGGTATTGAATTGTTGCTATGTTTAAGCTTTAAGATATTTTGAATTTTTGATGATTAAATGGAGTCTAAGTAGTAAAAAGTTTAGTATATCAAAAGCTTAGCTTATGTACCTTCAACAGCTAATGTTTCTCCCTCTTTTACAACTTTTTATGGTCATTGAGGAGGAATTTAGTCTATTGACCTAAGAACTGAATTTGCTTTACGGTTTCTACTTCTGAGGTTAAGATGATGTGTGTTCTGTTACAGATGGACGTCAAATTGCATATAATCTATCTATTTGGTATGTAAGCAGTTTCTCTTAGGCCATGATATAGAAAATTCGGTTTCTGCAAGTATAATGCAGACAAATAATTGTAATGACATGTACATTCGCTGTTGAGCAATCATCATCATTTTTGTGCTCCTGTTGTAAACTTGCCCAAACAAGTCGTCACGCTCCTCCTCATTTTCATTTGAGCAATCATCATCATTCTTTTGCTCTAGGTCTGTAAATTCCTTTTTGTACTACAAAAGTCTGTAAATTGGACCTCTTGATTTGGAGAATACTCTTCCCTTCTTGTAAACCTCTCCCCCTCAAGAGAATTCTCACTAAAATAGGAAATATGTTCCAGGAAGGAGACATTTTTGGTTGCATATACATGACCAGTTGAAGGGTCTAGACACTTATATCCTTTTTGAGTAGGAGAATAACCAAGAAACACACCCTTAATCGACTTGGGATAAAATTTTTTGATATTGGGACTGTGATTGTGGATAAAACATGCACAACCAAAAGCCCGAGGTGGAAAAGAAAAAGGTTCACGACTCCTTGCTAACATAGATTGAGGCCTACGTCCATTCAACACACAACTAGGCATACGGTTAATCAAATACACATTGATTAGCACAACATCCCCCCGGTACTTCTTTGGAAAATGTCATTGGAACAAGAGAGCCTTGGTGACATTTAGCAATTGACGATTCTTTCATTCAACAACCCCAATTTGAAGAAGGGTATAACAACAAGATGTCTCATGAACAATCCTCATTTGTCGAAAGAACTATTGACAAAATGACGCATATACTCTCGTGCATTGTCAGACCGGAAGGTCAGAACAAAAGCTCCAAATTGAATTTCCACAAGAATGATTAAGATCTCAATGACATTGGGCATTTCACTACGGTCCTTTAGCAAGTACACAAAGGTGTTATGAGAGTAATCATCTATAAATGTAATAAAGTACTGAAAACCAGGACAAGAGAGAATTCCCGAAGGCCCCCACACATCCGAATGGATGAAAGCAAATCCTTTATTAGAACAACTTGTAGAAACTTGGTACGAAGCCCTAACATGTTTAGCCAGATGACAAACATCACATGATAGCATGATCATATATAGACTGGAAAATAAGTCAGGAAACAACTATCTAAGCATTCCGAATGGAAGATGCCCAAGTCTCTCATGCCACCGCAAGAAAAGCTGAAGGAAGTCTTCTCTACTCTTCTTCGTCTTGTTAGCCACCATCACGAGAGTTGTAGCAACACACATGCGTAATCGATATAGACCCCTCAAAAGCCAAACCAATCCCAATCCTCTTCACTGTCACCAAGTCTGGGGAAATTTTCAGTTAAGTGTTTGCCTGAAGAACACGATTCCTTATAAATGTGACGTATTAAAATGACCAGCTATTGCAGAATATGGTTGGGGATTTTCTGTTTTAAAATTGAACAAATTAAACTATTTAAAAGGGAAAAGGTTTATGTCTCATTTAAAAAAGGATTCCTTCTAGTAATTAGGAGTTTTTTGCTATATAGTTTTGGGCTTTTTGGGTATTCAAAATCTTAAGAGTCTAATTCGTGTAGTTAGGGTTTATTATGTGTATGGTGCTCCAGATTCTTTTCTTATGGTTTCCATTTAAAATAGTTTGTGTATAGAAAGTGTCACTTTGGTAGATATCCCTTGTGCACAACCGTTTAAATAGTTTCCTTTTGATGTTTTTTTTCTGTTCAGTCTTGAATATGGTATTAGAGATATAGCAACTTAATGAATTCCTCGTTTCAAGGTATGAGTTTCAGGTCTATAATGATGAAATCAATCAGTGGTTTTCTGAAGCTATTGGTTGTCCTTGCACATTAGTGAGATGTTGCAGTTCTGAGGTTCTTCCTTGCACTAATGGAAGAACTGCTTCGACGTGTCGAGATACTGATAGCAAGCTAAATTTTGTTAATGAGGCCCAATTCTTGTTGGTGACTGAAGAAAGTGTTGATGACCTTAACAGAAGGTTGAAGCCAAGTATGCATTCTTTGGTCTACTTCTTCACTATAACAATATTTTGCTTCTTGAATTTTTGCTTCAATAATTTTTCTATTTCCATCAACTAGCAAGGAATTATGTTCTTTTCCTTTTTTCATGCTGCTTTCTTGCTTTTGACTTTGAATACATCTAATTTTAGAGTATCAATGATCATGTTGTTTGCAACATTTATTTCATTAATGAGGTTTCTCTAGTAATTATTTGTGAAGGGCCTCAAGTTGTACTTAGGTTAACATGGATGACCCTTTTCTCTTGGCACTTAGATTGTGAGAGGTACGAAAGCGATACACTTCTACTTCCAATTGATCCAATTAGATTTCGTCCAAATCTTGTCATTGGCGGAGCAGAGCCATATGAAGAAGATGATTGGAAAGCCATCCACATTGACAAGGAGCATTTTTCTGTAAGAATTCAAGTCTTTCTAGTGTATTTTGATTTATTATCTTCAGCATACATGATATGTCACCTTTGCTTTATTAGTGAAAAAATGGGGTGGAGAATCTCTTTTGTTTTGCTTTTTTCCTTCTTTTCTTATTACGATTGAGTATTGACATCAAGATAGTAACATGCTTTGTTGTTATATTTCTCTCATTTTCCTCAAACTATCCCTTTCTACACACATTATTGGTGTGTGAGGTTCCAATGATTCCAAAATAGTCGTAGCACATGTTTCTATAAATAGTTGTACACTGTTAGGTCATGATGTCCAGGTTTATTAACGTGAAAAGAAAATTGAAGAGCAGAGAAAAGGGGATTTCATCTACATTGTAATGGCGCCCTCTATCTTAGGCGTGCCATAGTCCTCTTTATCATTAAGTACATATTTTACACTAAACAGTGTAAAGACAGATGTGATGGCTGAAGAGATGACTCCCAAGGTCGGTGATTGGATTGTTGATAGCGGAGCTACGCATCATATGATAGGGGATCCTAAGATGTTTCAAGAATATAAATTGTCTTTCGGGCAGCAACGCCTGTCTATGGCTGATGGGTCTTCTATTTCTGTGGCTGGAAAAGGGAGTTTGTCCTTGTTGAATAAATATCTTCTTCATAATGCTCTTCATGTCCCCAATATCCCGGTGAATTCGTTATCTGTCAGCAGTATTACCAAAGAACTCAATTGCAATCTAATCTTCTCTGCTGATCGGTGTTTCCTGCAGGACTTGGTGACGGGGACGAAGATTGAGATTGGTTCGGTTATTGATGGACTCTACAGACTGCCCGTGCAGGTTGCTTCTGCTCTCATTTCAGCCACTAGTGGACAGTTGTCAGGTGTGGAGGACAGATCTACCATCGTGCGATGGCACGAGCGGCTTGGCCATCTCCCGTTCCAATTGAT
>JAANDH010000305.1:98334-190205 GCA_011799765.1 Nymphaea thermarum | reverse complement strand
TTTTTCAATAAAACCAACCGTCCTTTTGCTTTGGTTCACTCTGATGTTTGGGGTCCTTCGGGGGTACCCACTTGTCGTGGTTTTCATTATTTCATGACTCTTATTGATGACTACTCTCGGTGTACGTTTGTGTATTTGTTGAAAGAACGTAGTGAAGTTCCCGACATTGTCAAAAACTTCGTTGCATTTGTTGAAACTCAATTTCAGACCTCTGTTCAGGCCTTTCGGACTGACAATGCTCGAGAGTATGTCTCCCAATCCCTTGATGACTTCTTGCGAAGCAAGGGTATTATACACGAAACATCCTGTAGTTACACACCTCCTCAGAATGGCGTTGCTGAAAGGAAGAACCGTCATTTGTTAAATGTCACCCGGGCCATTATGTTTCAACGTCATGTCCCTAAGCGGTACTGGGGTGATGCACTTCTCACTAGTGCTCATCTCATTAACCGTACGCCTACTCGTGTGTTGAATGGTCATTCTCCTTATTCTGTTTTGTGGCCTACTCAGAATCCTTGGCCTTTGACCCCTCGGATGTTTGGGTGTGTTTGTTTTGTCCATGATCATAGTCTCACTCTCAAGAAACTTGATCCTCGGTCCATCAAAGCGGTCTTTTTGGGGTATTCCTCCACCCAGAAGGGCTACAAGTGTGTCGATCCTAGTACTTCCAGAGTATATGTCTCCAGGGATGTTACTTTTCATGAACATGAGGCATACTTTCCTGCGAATCCTCTTCAGGGGGAGTGTCTAGGGAACAAAAGGGAAGAGTATTCCTCAAATCAGTTGATTCAGTTTATGGAATTCTTGGACTACAAGGCTAGTCCCAGTGCGATTGACACAGTCAGTGAGTAAAGGGGCAGTCATGTGGAAGGGGGCTCTGTGGATACTCAGGCCACAGCCGCCCGTGATAACTTGTTTGGCCAGGTTTATGTCAGAAAGCAGAAAGTTGCAGTGGAAGATGTTGAAGAAGTTGCAGTGGAAGATGTTGAAGATGTTGATAGAACCAATCCCAGTCCTGTGACTTCCCCGAATGATCCAAGTCCATTGAATGAAGAGCTTCCCATAGCCTTGCGCAAGGGCACCAGGTCATGTACTTCTCACCCTATTCAGATATTTGTCTCTTATGCTAAGCTGAGTAAAGATTACAAGTGCTTTATTACTTCTTTATCCCAAGTTGTGATTCCCAGATCAGTAGATGATGCTAAGGACGATCCCAAATGGCTACGGGCTATGACAGAAGAGATGGGTGCTTTAGCGAAGAACAACACGTGGGAAGTTGTTGATATTCCCAAAGGGACATACTTAGTTGGTTCTAAGTGGGTGTTCAATGTGAAGTACAAACCTGATGGCACTGTAGATCGGTATAAGGCTCGTCTGGTTGCGAAGGGTTTTAGCCAGAAGTATGGGATCGACTACCTTGAGACCTTTGCTCCAGTTGCAAAGTTAAAGACGGTGAGGGTTATTTTAGCTCTTGCGGTGCACAAGAAGTGGCGCATTGACCAGCTTGATGTTAAAAATGCATTCTTGAATGGTCATCTGGAGGAAGAAGTCTACATGAGTATGCATGAGTATGCCTCCCGGGTATGCCCAAGAGGGAAAGTGTTGTCACCTCAAGAAAGCTTTGTATGGCCTGAAGCAATCGCCTAGGGCATGGTTTGAAAGACTAAGAGTTGTTATGAAGTCAACTGGGTACAAGCAAGGAAATGGCGATCACACATTATTCATAAAGCAGAGAAACGGTCTGGTGAGTCTTCTCCTTGTTTATGTTGATAATATGATTGTCACAGGCGATGACGAAGAAGAAAACAGGAAAATGAAGGAAAGGTTAGCTGAAGAGTTCGACCTCAAGGATCTGGGTAAGCTAAGATACTTTTTGGGGATAGAGATTGCACGATCAGAGACAGGGCTGGTTATGAGTCAAAGGAAGTATACTCTAGATTTGCTAAAGGAGACAGGTAAACTTGGATGTAGGCCCTATCTTACTCCAATGGAATCGGGTACTAAGATTAGTATCAAGACAGACAATATTCTGGATGAGGAAGGAAAAGGTCGATATCAGAGGCTAGTTGGTAAGCTTATCTACCTTAGTTTGACTCGCCCTGATATCACGTATGCGGTGAATGTGCTAAGCCAATTTATGCATGCTCCCACGGATTGCTATTGGAAGAGTGCAGAAAGAGTGTTGGGATACCTAAAGAATGACCCAGGAAAAGGACTGTTGTATACCCGGCAAGACGAACTTACTATTGAAGGCTACTCTGATGCAGATTGGGCAGGGTGCACAGACACTAGGAGATCCACTACTGGGTATTGTATCTTTCTTGGAGGTAACCTGGTTGTATGGAAGAGTAAGATGCAAGAAGTGTGTTCGAGGTCCAGTGCTGAGGCTGAGTACAAGGCTGTTGCTATGGGGGTCACAGAGATGCTATGGTTGAAGATTCTTCTAGCTGATATTGGGATTGAACTGGGAGATAAAATGAAGATGTACTGTGACAACAAGTCAGCCATTAATCTTGCTAATAATCCGGTCCTGCATGACAGAACCAAACATGTGGAGATTGATCGTCATTTTATCCGGGAACGCATCGACTCGAAGGAGTTAATTCTGCCGTATATGAAGTCTGAAGATCAAGTTGTGAAGATCAAGTTGCGGATGTTTTAACTAAAGGGCTATGTACATCTTCATTCGAAAAGAATGTTAGCAAGCTTGGCATGTTTGACATGTATGCCAAGCTTGAGGGGGAGTGTTAGAACGTCATGTATTAGGGTACCGGGTCTGAATATGGACCCGGTCCCATGGGCGCGGGTACCGAAAGTGGCTCGGTACCCTAGGCAGGTCTCCCTCTTATATATTTTCACTTATGGTGTAATTGTTGATTAAGTGGAATAAGACTTTCTCTCTCCTAGGGTTGCGGTTGTGCACTTAGGTATTCTCTGTGGTTTTTCACCTCTCTTTGAGGTTTTCCACGTATATTGTGTGTCTCTTTTCCTTCTCCCTATCTCATTACGTGTTTCTACACATTCAAAAAGTGAATGAGCTTCAATTATGATGAAACAAGTAGAGAACACGAAAATATGAAACTCATGAAATAATAGATTGAAAATGTGAAAATATGATTTTCCTTCCTATCATGTTTTTGCTTATTTGAAAATATGAAACACATCTTTTCTAAAATCTCAGGGAATATATGGGGGTAATTTCACAATTTCTCATTTCTGGCTGTGTGTTTAATTATCACTTTATTTTCTGGATATTATCAGATGCTTCAAAATGGCAATATACTATATACATATATCGCAGAGCTCGAATTCTCCGGATGCTGAATAGCTAAAAATTAAAAATTTGTCGTTAAGAAATTGTCATTCTAGGAGCATTAGCGATGGTTTATGGTGTAACGACTGTTCGTAGTATTGTTAGCAATGGTTTATGGTTCAGCAACAGACTTTTAATTTCTAGCCATCCAACATCTCGCGGGTTTGAATTACCCTATATATATATATATATATATATATATATATATATATAACCTTCTTTTTTATATTGAAAAGTTTTCTTGCATGGTAAGTTTGCACATGAGGCAGAATTTTCTGCTCCTCAACTTGCTAAATTCTTCTTTCGGCCATTCCTTCTGTTGGTCTGTGACATTTTAACATATTTTTCAATGAAAAGTGAATATTTGTGTTCGGTGTTCCTCATGATACGAGATTGTACATGCAATAACCATATTCTGGTTAGATATGCATATCTCCTTTTTTTGGATGTTAACAATCATGTGTGTGACTTTTGCAAATGATTGTAGCCATGAAAAGACCAACCAATCAAATTTCTCTTCTTCTGCATCTTGTATTTGCTTTATGTTTCAGGTAATTGGAGGATGTAATCGTTGTCAAATGATCAACCGCAATCCCAAATCCATAAGTATGCAAGTATCAAAGGAACCTTTGGCAACGTTGTCCTCTTATAGAAGAGTCAAGGTTGGTTAAGAATCTGTTGGCAGTACGTGTTTACTTCATATTCTTTTGGTTGTTAGTCACTCTTATGGACTCTTGCCACCTGCTTCTGCATCTGATTGCAAGAAGTAGAAATTGATTATGAATAGTTAATTATTCTGGTTTTCATCAAAAGAAATTTTGGAGTGGAATATTTGCCTTAACAGTGAACAGTTTTGAGAAAATTTTGGTCTTACATTTGGACCTTTTAAGCAGATTGACTTGAACTCTTTTCCTCCTTTCCTCTTTAACATGTCATTTAATAAGTTTTCAACAGAATAACATCGTTAATAGTTTGATGTCGAGTATGATATGCCAACCAGTTGATGCATGATTAGTCCCATGGCTTAGTACTTTCTCATGTTGAATGTATTCATTTTCTTTGGAGTACCTTTTTTTCTTTCTCTAGGATAAGGAGAACCTGGTCAAGGCAACATTCATCTGCAGAAGCCTTGGGTTTTCTATCTCTGTGCCATCCGCACTACTACAGTGATATGAACCTGCAAGCAAGCAACATCGGATTGTAGCCAGCCAAATTTCCTTCTGTCCAACCTTGTCAAGCCATTCCATTTGCTTGCACGGCGAATAGTCTTTTAGAATAAATATTCTTTGGACTTGACACCAACTTCATTTTCACTCTATATTGGATGTCTTATGTTTTTTGGTGATTACTTGTTTCATTTCCAACTATTTGTTAAGCAGGAATTTCGTCTATGTTCTATTAACATCACAACTTTTAAAAACATAATTTTGATGATTACTGTTTCCTTTGCATTCTGTGTTGAATGGTTTCAGTAATCAAGGTTTCCCTAATCTTTCCCTTCGTAACATAGGCTAATTTCAAATTGTGGCATTTAGGGGAAGATTTTGTTTGGAATCTTGTTGAGGCACAATAGAAAATCATATCCAATTGAAGCGAAAAGCATATCAGAAAGGAACGTTCTAATGCCAATGCTACAAGTCGGAGCCAGAGTTTACCCACGGACAGACTAGATTATTCAGTTGCTGCGAGCTCTCTTATACGTTAACCTTTTCTTTCTTCATGTAGGATTCGTTGTACTTCAGATTCGTGTAATCTTTTTTCCTTTTTCCTTGTAGAGATATAGAGTGTTAATAAAATGGTTCAATCTTATTATTTAGACCTCAAAATCTCATATACTGGAATTTTTCATGCACTGCGTGGGCCTCGAACACTCTTCTGAGCTGTATAAGGTATATAAGGCTGTGGCTGTGTTATGCAAGATTGGTTATTCCTATATCGAAAAATTAACTGTGCATCTGAAACGGTAGTCCAAACAGTACTTGGCATGAGTGCTTCTGAAACGGTAGTCGAAACAGTACTTGGCATGGTGGGCACAGTTTTTTTTTTTTTTTCTCTTGGATACATAGTCAATCCGTGTGTTCGATTCAATTGAATCTAAATGTGATTGTGCTAGCAAGTAAGATGCATTCCGTAAACGCCTTTTAAAATGGGGTGATGAAGCTGCAATCAGGAAATGGGTGAAAACGAAGCATTCTATAAATACCTTTATGGGGCGTTTGATCTATCTAGAATCATAGAATTTTAGAATCAAAATGCTCATTTTTTAAGAAATTGAGATTATTGAACAAACATAGCATTTTGTTTTCAGAATTAGGAAACTAAAATTTTGGAATAATGTTTTCTGAATTAGGAAACTAAAATTTTGGAATGAAGCAAAATTTCAAACCATCCAACGCCCCTTTAAGTTTGGGCAATGATGCAGTGAATATAAAACATGCATTTTAGAAATGCCTGTTTGATTTTCGCAATTAAAGTGGATTCCAAATATGCTTTCAGTTGCCTTTTGCATTCGCCACTTTTATTTCATGAACTCCTTATTTCTGAACATAGCGACTTTTCCCTGCTTGATCAGTGGGATTTAGTATGCCTTCCTCCCCTTGAATCATTTGGCTACATGTTCTTAGATCAAGGGGAGGAGTTAGAAATTTTTCATGAAGGGGCCGAATTAAAGTTTCTAAATTTTAACTAGGGTCGAAATTATCATTTTTCAAAAATTTTATGTAGAACAAGTGAAATTTTTTAAAATTTACATGTAAATTTAAAAAAAAAAGGTTTGAGGTTGGGTTAGTGACCATGCGGACACTACCTTGGCTCCACCCTTGCTTAGATCACACTTCATATGGACAACAATGCAAAGCATGTAAAGTCTATTAGACAGAAATTTTTTCACTCTGTGATAATACATAATCACTTGTTACATATTGTAGGGAAGATATTTGAAGGGTGGAAAGTGAAGCAGATTTTGAGGAAGCATAATTTGACAAGAGAAGATATTGATTGGTCACAATTGCATCCAACAAAAGATACAATAAGTTGTTATGAATCAGTTATCATTGTCGTTGTAATCCTTTATGTCATATTGAACTCGAGCAGCATCCAGCATGTATGAAAGCACCGTCATTATTCTAAGCTTTGGTGTCATTATTCTCTATGTATAAAATGCTAAACAGTCACTTTAGTTCAATAGTACACTGTTAGAGTTGGAACACTACAGAAGACTTGTCTATTATCATTTTATCAGCATTATATTGCTTTATCTTGGTAACTGTAATCACAAGCATCATATGTAACATCATAACAAAAATGCTATGGCTTTAGTATTAATTGCAAACAAATTCTTGGGAGACGTGTTTTACAAGCACCTTATGGAACTTCATATCTAGTTGTATCTGTTGATAAAATTGTAACCTTGAAATGGTAGCATTTAAAGGAAAGTTGTTACACTTTTTGTAGGTGTTGTTACTATTATTGAGACAAATGATACGTGTCTCAAAGCCAGCCACAAACGGATAAGATCAATAATGATATGGTAAACAAACAATCCAAGACACCTTTGCCCAAGGATAACACAAAGATTCCCAAGATGAGGGAGGATAGGAAATATTTATTTTCAAATCTGTCAAACAAAGTAAAATGTTCAAGCAAAGCATCAAGAACTCTTTGAAATTCGAATGTCTTGAACATTCAAGTAAATATTTCAAGAGGTTTTGAACTTAAAAATTCACAAGAATCTCTCACAAGCATACAAACACTTGCATATGGTGAGTGAATTGCATGCTACAGTGCATATAAGTTTTCAAAATTTCATGCTTAGGTACATAATTTCACACTTTGGTGAACATTGTCCTATTTCGACACAAGATTTGACATTTCAGTGCACATTTTTGTACTTCATCACATGATTTCATGCTTTGGTGCCCAGTATTGTGCTCTAGAGGGTTAGCAACCTGAATTTCTTTCTTCTTGTATTCCAAAAAATCTGTAAACTAAATCTCTTGATTGGAAGAATACTATTCTCTCATTGTAGACCTCTCTCCCTGAAGAGAATTCTTACCAAAATAGAAAGTGTGTTCCAGAAAGGTGACATCTTTGGTAACATAGGCATGACCAGTGGAAGGGTCTCGACACTTGTACCCTTTTTGAGTGGGGGAATAACCTAGAAAAACGCCCTTAATCGACCTTGGATCAAGCTTTTTAATATTATGACTGTGATTGTGAATAAAACAGATACAACAAAAAACTCTAGGTAGAAGAGAGAAATGTTCACGACTTCCCGATAACATAGAATGAGGCGTCTGCCCATTCAACACACGACTAGGCATACAGTTAGTTAGATACGCACTGGTCAACACAGCATCCCCCCAATACTTTTTTGCAACATGACTTTGAAAAAGAAGAGTTCGAGTCATTCAATAACTAACGATTCTTCCGCTCAGCAACTCCATTTTGAGGAGGAGTACAACTACAGGAAGTCTCATTAATAATTCTCTTTTTCAAAAGAAGTTATCAACAGACTGACACATATATTCACAAGCATTGTCAGACTGAAAGGTCTTAACAGAGGTTCCAAATTGAGTTTCCACATGAGCAATGAAAGTCTCTATGATATTAGGTACTTTACGACGGTCTTTCAGCAAGTAAACAAAGGTGTTACGAGAACAATCATCTATAAAGGTGATAAAATACTGAAAACCATGACAGGAAGGAATTTTCGAAGGCCCCACACATCAGAATGAATCAAGGCAAACACCTCATTAGAACGATGGATAGAAACATGGTATGAAGCCCTAACATGTTTAGCTCATGCCAACGCATAATCAACTGAAGAGAGTCCTCTCTACTCTTCTTTGTCTTGATCACAACCATCATGAGAGCTCTAGCAACATGCATGGGTAAATGATATAGCCCCTCAGAAACCAAACCAATCTCAATCCTCTTTCCTGTCATCAAGTCCTGCAAAACATCGATCAACAAAAAAAATAAGTTTGCAATTCAACTCTTTCATGATCTTGCTAACCGACAAGAGGTTCAAGGGAAGATGAGGAACATGTAGAGCATTGTGAACTAAGAACTTGTTCAAAAGTGAGAGACTCCCTTTTCCAGCCACAAAAATAGATGAATCATCGACAAGAGGCACACGTTTCTTCCTGACGAAAGCTTATACCAATGAAAGACCTTAGGATCGCCTGTCATGTGGTGGGTAGCACCACTGTCGAGAATCCACTCTCCCATATGAGAATCCACCATCACAGAGCAGTAAAACAATGAATGACAAGGAGAGGAGACACGCAGTGCACAACAAAGATCACACAATAGCAGTGAGAAGGAAACTTCAATTCCTGGAACTCTCTCAATTAGAGCACAATAACGAAAGATCCTCCAGCAAGAAGTCAAATAGGGCACCAAGGTACTTCAACAGGGTATAACACCTAAATTTCTTCAGTAAAGAAACAAAACTGTGCACCAAGGAACAAATCCAAGCTGATAACAAACAGGCCATTAAACAGAAAATATAACTCTTCCCGAGGCCCTCGCCAATGTGTCCGGACTCCCTAATGTTGCCATCAACCGCTACGTCCCGGTTCGGGAATTTTAGCCTGATTCTCTTTCGAGGCTCGTGCAATAAGTGCTCATTTTTTATTTATATCATGATAGTTTCGAGAATATTGTGACATTTGTCCCTATGGTGTCAACAAAACGGCTCAGCAGGAGGTAGGGTCCAGCGGCTGGAAGAGCACCGCACGTCGCGTGGTGTCCGATGCGCCCTGGTGTGTGAGGTTCCAATGATTCCAAAATAGTCATAACACATGTTTCTATAAATAGTTGTACATTGTTAGGTCTTGATGTCCAAGTTTGTTAACGTGAAAAGAAATTGAAGAGTAGAGAAAAGAGGATTTCATCTACATTGTAAAGGTGTCCTCTATCTTAGGCGTGCCAAAGTCCTCTTTATCATTAAGTACATATTTTACACTAAACATTGTAAAGACATGTTTTAATGTTGTTGGATCTGGGTCTCTTATTAGACCCGGTTTTGTTTTATTGTACAAGGCATGTTGTTATAGATATCCATTGTAAAGGGAGCAAAAAAGGAACAGCAGCAGCGAGCAGCGGCAGAACACCAACAGCAAACAACTCTGGACAGCAACGGCAGAACGAGGAGTGACTAAAAACAGGATCGTGATCCAGCAACGGAAGGACACCAGAGCTCACGGCAGCAGGCAGGGTAGGGTCGGGCCACCAGACGGAGAAGGGGGAAGACGACGGGAGACCAGCAAGGGGCGACAAGGGAGATGATGTCGTTGGATGACTTACGGGGATAATCGGGCCAAAGATAGGGACTCCTGAACAGAAACAGCCCGCCGGGAGATGGAGAATCTCGGGCGACGCAGTTGGTGGTGCTGGTGGCGGCGGCAGCAACAGTGTTCTCAAGCGATGCTGCCAGAAGATGCACCCTCGGGCACAACAGCCTTCGTCGGGGTCCACCGGAACTTCACAGCAGCAAGCAGGGCAAAAACAGAGTCTCCGGAAAGAACTCCTGATGGCGTCGAGGCGTCGCCGGAACTCCAATGGCGTTGAGTGCGTCGCTGGAATAGACACCGGAACTCCAACGGCGTCGGGCGATGACCACGTCGGGCAGCGAACAGTAACGACAACGGTAAGTGATTGGAACAGTCGGGCGATGGTCAATGAACACTGCCAGCACGAGTTCTCCTCTCACACTGCCACGATAGAAACAAAACGCGAATCAGTCACACCGGAACTTCACGGCTCTGATACCATGTAGAAACACGAAGATCAAAAACAAAGGAATACGATAAACAGATGTAACGTGGAAAAACCCTCAGCAAGAAAAAAAAAACCACGGACGAGAAGGAACTTGCACCCACTAGCGACCAGAGACTCTCTCTTTTAAGATTTCATTAACATTTTATATTAGGGTTTACAATGATATAAGTATGCCCTAACTAGGACATACTGGATTTCGAGACCCGGACCCATACACCAAGATCCGTCAACACTATTAATTGCAAACAAATTTTTGGGAGACTTGTTTTACAAGCACCTTATGGAACTTCATATCTAGTTATATCTGTTGATAAAATTGTAGATGTTGTTACTATTATTGAGACAAATGATACGTGTCCTCAAAGCCTGCCACAAACGAATAAGATCAATAATGATATGGTAAACAAGCAATAGAAGACACCTTTGCCCAAGGATAACACAAAGATACCCAAGATGAGCGAGGATGGGAAATATTTATTTTCAAATCTGTCAAACAAAGTAAAATGTTCAAGCAAAGCATCAAGAACTCTTTGAAATTTGAATGTCTTGAACATTCAAGTAAATATTTCAAGAGGTTTTGAACTTAAAAATTCACAAGAATCTCTCACAAGCATACAAACACTTGCATATGGTGAGTGGATTTCATGCTACAGTGCATATAAGTTTTCAAAATTTCATGCTCAGGTACATAATTTCACACTTTGGTGAACATTTTCCTATTTCGACACAAGATTTGACATTTCAGTGTACATTTTCGTACTTCATCACATGATTTCATGCTTTGGTGCCAGTTTGTGCTTCGGTATTCGCACTTTGGTGCACACAAGTTTTCATAAGCATTTCATGTGTCAGCACATAATTTCATGTCTTGGTGCACACAAGCATGTACAAGCTTATAAGAACTTGTATTATAGTACAAGACCCACAAGGATAGAAGCACTCATACTTTCATGTGAAAACCATAAGCATACAAGCACTCATACTGTGGTACCAGACCCACAAGCATGCAACGCTCGTCCTGCGGTATGAAACCCTCAAGAATATATACAAGTAGTCATACTTTGGTATGAGGTCCACAAGCAAGAATACAAGAACATGTGCTTTTGTCTAAGATCCACATGCATAAAAGCACTCGTGTTCTGATACAAGATTTGAAAAAAGACATGCACTCACATTTTTATATGAGATTTTCCACACTTCAATGCACTTAAACAGACAATATCTATAAGCACGTACACACAATGCATAATCTCATAAGCATTTACAAGCATAAAACCTTTCACAAGAATACAAGAATACAAGCATCCAAAATCTATGAGCACAAAAACATTCCAAATTTACAAGCAAACAAGCATTTATGACTCTTTACAAGCACATGCATGCTGGTACAAGAATTTCAGAGGCCTTTTCAAATATAGAAGCATGCAGGTTCAAAAGAGTTAAGAGATTTCACAAGCTTTTGTTGCATGAAAAGGTAATTTTGAATGTTATATGCAATAAAGGAACGCTGAGGTCATTGTTTATTCTTTCAAGGGAAGGATGATTCCTAGTTATGATAAACAAGTAGTCAAAGGATAAGATCCTGACTGGACCACGATGTGAGCTTTGATAAAATGGAGGGACTCAAAGTTTAGAAAATGCCATTAACTTTGACAATTGAATAGACCTAGGGACCTAATGGAACCTTTGTAGAATGTCTGATCTAAACTAGTGTGAGCTAAATAGGCATGCCACTACAAAATAAGCATTGAGAGATGAGCTCAGGGTAAGCATAGTTATTCTTCTAAGTTAGTACTAGGTGTGTGTAAAGCTTGATTTGCATCCATTCTATGAAGTCATGTAACTTATGAACTATTGTCTTGTATTGTCTATTATAGCCTTCTAAACTCGAGTAAGTAAGCTCGATGGGTGTTTACACCCGGTACCCAAGTCCAACTAGTCTAGAAGCTATTGGTTAAAAAATCGCGATAAGGGTTCAATAGAAAACTCGACATGCATGACATTGCATATAACAAAACTATGTATAACCATCAAAATGATAGAGTTCCATGGTAGCGAACGAGAAAAACCGAAATCGAACAAGAAATCCTAATAATGGACATTTTTATAGTAGTTCGACCCTTTGCTCTGGATCCCCCCATCAGTTTACTAGGAAGAGAAGAATCACTATAGGGTTGTGAGATATTTCCTCCATAGGTGACGGTCATCCTAACAAAGATATAAGAAAAGTTCGGAAATTAAAGCTAAAAGAGTCAAAAGGGGGCAAATACAAGAAAAGTCAAAATTAAGTAAAGAAAACAAGAAAAAAGAAGTTTCCTCCTAAGGGGCCGTTTGATGGCCAGAAATTTATTTCTGGAAAAAAATTTCCAGAATTGATGAAACGGAAATTTCTTTCTGTTTTTTCAAAACCAGGTTTTGTTTGTTATGGAGGAATTATTTTTCTAGAAAAAAATTTCTTCGTTTGGTGGAAATGGTGAGGAAAAGGGAGGAAGAAGGGAAGGAAGGAGGAGGAAGAAGGGAGCGAGGGAGGAAGGAGGAAGAAGGGAAGAGAAGGGAGGAAGAAGAAGAAGGAGGAGGAGGAAGGAAGGGGTTTGGGAGAGGAATACAGACGGCGAGGAGGAGGATGAGGACGAAGTGGGAGACAGGATGAGGATGAGGTAATTCTTTCTCTTTCTCCCGCTGCTTCTTCCTTCCCCGCTCTTCTCCCTTGCCCTTTCCTCTCCCCTCTCCTCCCTTGCCCTTTACTCTCCCCTCTTTCTCCCGCTGCTTCTTCCTTCCCTGCTCTCCTCCCTTGCCCTTTCCTCTCCCCTCTCCTCCCCTGCCCTTTCCTCTCCCCTCTTTCTCCCGCTGCTTCTTCCTTCCCCGCTCTCCTCCCGTGCCCTTTCCTCTCCCCTCTTTCTCCCTCCTCCTTTCTTCTCCCTCCTTTCTTTCCTCACTCCTCCTCCTTCCTTCCCTTCTTCCTCTTCCCTCATTTCCTTCGTCCATTCTTCCTCCATCCTCCAATGGTCAAAAAAAAATTCTGGAAAAATTTTTCCACCCCTCTGGCTGAAAAAAATTTTCTGGAAATATTTTTCTGTTTCCACCTCCAACGGTCCAAAATTTTTTTCCTTGTTTGATGGATTGGAAAATTTTTTTAAAATTTGAAATAAATTCCCTCTGCTGCCATCAAACGGGCCCTAAAAGGCAAAAGCCTGCCAAGGTTAAAATTTCTCACAAGAACCATGAATTCTCTTGTAATTGTGAGACACCGTGATAGTTTGGTATATCTTTTACAAGGTTTCCATGAAATTGAAAATAATTTCTCCAAGCTCATGCGAAAAGAATGAAAAGAAATTCACCCTAGAAAATTTGATATCTTAAATTAGGGAAAATTCCAACTCTAGGAAGGATACAAGATGACAAAGATATGTCTTTACTGGATACAAAATTTATAAAACTTTGATTTTCCAAAGGAGAAATCTCAAGAAGTTCACCCACCAAGGACATCTCCTGAACCAAGCATCATTTTGACCAAGAATCTTGAATAAGTAACACGCATAACCATCATTCACAATCATCTCATGTTTTGAACAAGCATCTTTCAAACAATGTCTGATCCAAACATGTCGGCCCAGTTTCTTAAACTAGGGCATCATTTTATGATCTCTTGAATAATCACAAGCACATTCATATGATTTTGAAGAACAAAAACTTTCCTTTACATTTTGGGCATTTATTTTTCAAAAGTCGGCATGTTTTGCCTTTGCAACTAAGCATGCCTTTCAAAAGCTTGGTAGCAAAGATGGGGACATGTAAACGTCCCAAACTTTTTTCCATATCAAATGATCATTTCACTCTTGAGTGTTAGAAAAACTCAGAAACATTGGTAATGATCTAGAACAAACTCCAATAAGGTAATTCTTAGCTTTACAAGTCTCTAAGGATAAGTAAATTATTTGACTAGTTCTTTTGACTAGCTTAAGTTAGCTTCCCAAAACCTAAAAGTACAATCTTTTAGCTGAACCATACATCCTAAAGTCTAACCAAGTTCAAAATATGTTTACCTTAGTGGAAAGAAAATATTATTTCACTTATTTTGAGTTACCAAGGCCAAATTTTAGTTTCAGAGTAACTTGCATATTTCCAATAGGGGGCTTGACTTGAATTTGAGTTCAACCTAATGGAATGAGTTAAAGCTGAGCTAAGGTTATGATTGTGATGTACCAATCTATATTATCTTAGTTCAGTTTTGAGTTCTATGTCCTGATTTGAGTTCTTTTTAGTTATGAATGTGTTGGAACTCAGTTTCTCTCATATTTTTTAGGGATCTAAGCAGAATTCGAGCTTAAACCAATAGAGTTAGTTGTTGGGGCTACGATAATGTTTATCATGTTTATCATGTTTAAGTCTATTTTCTTTCAGCTCAGTTTGAGTTTATTCGTCTCAGTTCGAGTTCAATTCAGTTTCAAATAATCCAGAGCCCACTCTATCTCCTATTTTCTACGATCTGAGCTCAATCTGATGGAGGGAACTAAAACTGAGGTAGAATAATATTTACAAGCTGATGGAATGAGCTAAAACTAAGCTAGAATAATATTTATCATGCATAAATATGTCTTCCCTTAGTTACATTTGAGTTCAATTCAATTCTAAAGGCTTTGTAACTCATTCCTAATACTTGCTACACCTTGAAATCATTGTCGAGCACATTTCAGTCAAATCAGATCAAAATCTTCTAATCTTTCAACATATCCTTAATAATTAGTGATTGATCTAGGCATCTCCAATTCCACAAGTGACAATTCTTATAACCAATTTTTAAAACCCTCCTTAGTTTTCCTCTACAATTTGACATTTTGAAGCTGGTGATTTTAGAAAAAATGGTTTCTACATAAATTCGAGAGTAAATTTTCAGTGAATAAGAGAGCCATCTTACATGTAGATTGTAATGTTCGGTGTTTTGGCAGGTCGGGTTGGCTGTATAGTGTATATAAGGCTGTGGCTGTGTTATGCAAGATTGGTTATTCCTATATCGAAAAATTAACAGTGCTTCTGAAACGGTAGTCGAAACAGTACTTGGCATGGTGGGCACAGTTTTTTTTTTCTTGGATGCATAATCAATCCGTGTGTTCGATTCAATTGAATCTAAATGTGATTGTGCTAGCAAATAAGATGCATTCCGTAAACGCCTTTTAAAATGGGGCGATGAAGCTGCAAGCAGGAAATGGGTGAAAATGAAGCATTCTATAAATACCTTTAGGGGAAGTTTGATATATTTAGAATCATAGAATTTTAGAATCAAAATGCTCATTGTGAACATCCCTTACTAAACAAAGACTGTTATAGCTTATTTTTTTATAGACATGACTTCTAATACCTCTTTTTATGTGGCATATTGTTTTTGTTGATATTGTAGTTTGTATCACAAGCTCTTATTTTATAATTCATAGGCTTCTACTTTCAGTGAAGGAATTCACTCTATCAATCTAAACAGTGCCTAATGCCTAACTAACATGTGGTAGGCTATGCAATTTATGATTATTTGATTATATAGAGTTGATAATTATCTGTTCTTAACTTATTATTATTATTATCATTATATATATCCAGCATCTTTGTTCTTTTGTAGTGTGTGTGTGTATATATATATATATGACGTAACATAGCTAAGCTGTTGAGTCAACTCACTGACAAGTGACCTGGTCGTCAAACAGTCTGAGTCCATTTCTGGGTTTGCCAACTATGGTGGTAACACATTATCAGGCAAGACATGAAAGTCTGGGCTGGCTAAGGGCCTGATCGAACATGGATTAATTGAGTACTCGGAGCATATATGGACACACAGCTAGAGAGGCCAACATACCCGTCACTGTTCTGGAAAATTGGAAATGGAGTTCAATCTCTCCTCCCACACGAGGCTGTCCGTTGTCATGGTGTACCGTTCCACAAACACAACAAGAAATTCAACACAGTTTTGTTATTTTGCCACTACTATGTGCAAAATAAAAGTTGGGGGAGAGGGACAAAAAATAGCTTTCATGGGCCCTTCAAGTGGTTAGAAATAGAGGCACATAAATAATTTGGTAGGATGAGTTTAAAGAAACATCCCATATAACTATACCCTATTCACCATTGAAGGCAGCTAGCTACCCACAACTAACTACCCTCCCAGTCGGTAGTGTTTATCATGTTTGTATGTAGGGATGTCCGGTGGGGATCAAATTGGATATACCCTTAATTATATCTAGCTTTCTGGATATTCACACATTCAGATTCGGATTTGAATTCAAATACGAAAGAAAAAAAGTTTAAATCTGAATCTGATTTTTAAATTCAGGTGCAAATCCGAATCTGACTTTTAAACTGAATGTGGACCATCTTGCGATAGATTAAGAGTCAACTTTCAAAAATTTGGACATTGGAATTTGAATTTGAATTCGATATGGTTGCGTTTGGTTCCCCATAGATCTCAGATCCGAGGGAACCTCAACTCCATGATACCTAAAATATACGAAAACTGTGGATTTCAAATCCACACTTTAATGCAAAATACATGGATTGAAAACAGATGGAGGGGGGAGGGATTTGGACTTGAAAATCACCGGCCTCAGATCCTAGGGAATCTTAACTCCATGATAGCTGAAATATACAGTTGTATGAAGGCAGTGGATTTTAGCTTCAAATCCACAATTTAATGCAAAAAGCATGGATTTGAAATCAGATGGAGGGGGAAGGGGTTGGACTTGAAAACCACAGATCTCAGATCCACGGTGAGGGATTTATTTAAATTTGAATATAGGTCCGATCACGCAGCCATTTCTTAAATCAAATTCGATATGTTTTCTTAATCGGTTGTTAAACCTTTGCCATCCTTGATTTTTTAATTTGAAGCAATTGGAGTGGACATCGTATCTAAAACGGATTTATTATGATCCCTATCTGGCTGTGTATCTCGGTTTTCATCTGCATACGCATCCATACGACAAGGCTGAAGCCGGTCAGGCCTGATGGAGACTTTCCTCCAAGGGGGAATAAGTTTTCCCATATGGTGCCAACCCGCCGGCGGTTAGAAATTAAGTTAGCTTCTTATCAAATTCAGCTTGGTGGTTCCATTAATTTGGCTGCCGGAACCGATAGACCCAACCTACTGCTAACCGCCAATTTTGGTAGGAACCTTGATAATAATGCCGAGATTTTGTGGGTTAAAGGCTGGGGCCCCCCACCGATTTGGTGATCCCGACCCTCGACCGTTCGCACCCATTAACCGTCATCAGCGGTTTTCTGATTGGTGGGTCGCTGTTTTGGGGTTGAGCCTTTCTCAGATGGCTCATCGACTTGGTCGAATTTTAAAATAACTTGAATCGGCCGAGTCAGACCCAATCGGGGGTGGGCTAGTGATTTTCTAGTGATCTGAGCTGACTCGGGTGATTCTCAAGCCAACTCGGCGAATCAGCCAACTAGATGTGTGGATCCCAATATGTTCGAGTTATTGGAAGACCCGCTTATTGGGGAAGAAGGGGGGCACTGGGCCCACACGGTTGATGGCGTTTGCTCTTCTGCCCAGTGGCGTTGAGCGTGTAAAATCCCAAAATATGCCTCATCAGTCCCACATGACAAAAGTTCTTTATGTAAGCCAAGCGATTACAGAGGGGCCCCCACCTATTGTCATTATATTGGTACTTGTATGGGAGTACATCCAAAGTATTCATGTGATTAGTGGACCCTCTATGTGTAGGGTTTTGGCTTCATATGAAACAATACAATTGAACTGTCTCTCTCCCCCTCTCTCCATTTAGGGGCGGGCGTAATATAGTTGGACACATAAATGACATGCTCTTAGTTTTATTCTTAGGAGTGCTACTTCTCTACACTGCAAAGGGACCGTGGTGAACTGCATGACACTTAAGTTGATGGGTGAATTGCAAGACTTGGAGTGCTACTTTTTTAGATTACAAATGGTGGCATGTATGACATTCAAGTTAAAGGGATCATTGTTGGACTATCCACGTCTCGAACCAGCCTTGGAGTCTAAGGGTGAAAGGAATAAAGGTTATTATGATAATTTATCACGTTCTCTTAGCCACATTGATGACAATTTCAGTTGTCCTATATAAAAATTTCAAAAAATGATATTTCAGCTCTTGTCAAAATTTAAAAACTTTAATTCAACCCCCTTCATAAAAAATTTATGGTTTTGCCATTTTTCTCCAATTTGATTCTCATAAGTGAAAACTTTTTGCCCCCTTCTTGAAAGGTGACAGCCTTTCTTATTGGGCAGTGGCCTCCCACCGACTGCCTTCGCCGGCAGGGCATCTGCCGATGAGGGGTGACCTTCGGAAGGCCACCACTAGCGAGGGGGAGGCGACCATATTAAATAAACAGCTGTAACTAAGAGCCAGTTCTATTATTTATTTATTTATTTATTTATTTATTTATTATTATTATTATTATTATTATATCTAAGGCCAGCTTATAATTCGTACATGTGATTCGATTCCAAGTTGTGGTTTAATTCGTGCCTAAGTTGATTCTAATTGGTCATGATCCTGGACTTTACCAAGGCCACGTTTGATGGCCTGGATTTTTTTGAGGGAGAATTTTTTCAAGGGTAAAATTTCCATGGTAAATTGACAGGAGGGTAAAATTCTCTTTTTCTTGTTTCAAGCCATGTTTGATGGTCAGGAACTTCTTTTAAGGGGAAAAAATGCTTAGTTTGATAGACAAGAAAATTTTTTCAAGGAAAATTTTTTTGACCGTTTAAAGGATATCATCTCCTCACTTAACAAATATGCGTATAGAGTTTTTTAGAGTTTTTATGAAGCATTAGTCAGCAATCAACAGATAAAAAATTCATTGAACTTTCACACAAGAGACGCATTTACACAACCATCTGCCGATGTTATGACGATGGTAAAGAACAAGAAACACAAAAAAACTTTTTAGATACACGTCTTGAATTCATCGAAGTTTGCAGAATCCATACTTTGGTTTGGCAAGCTCGATCAGAAAAACAAGCTTTATTTCCTCCAAATCAGGTAATGAAACGTCCTCTCTCATCATTCCCAACTTGTGCACCGACCTGTGAACAAATCTCCACCACAGCAGGTAACTTACCGTAGTACCATCTCAGTTCATCCACTATAACCTCTCCGCTGCCCGGATGTCTTACATGCTCTACCCAATCGGCTGCCAACAGCATTACATGTGCTATAGACATCAGCCCGTGTACTCAGAAGAAATATGTTAATGTTGTGTTGTTGTTTAAGTCATTGAACTCTTTGATCTGATTTACACAAGAAAGTAAAGCACCATTTAATCAATCACAGAAGAATTAGTGCAAAAAAGCACACCCAACATGTTCAGCTGGATCCATGGTGATTTATGCATGGAATCAGTAGAAATATCCATAAACATAGAAATTCTAAATCCATCTTTTGTTGCAACAATCTTCACGATCACCTACATTCAAATATACAGCAGCATTTCCCTATCTCATGGTTCTCAGCAGTAGGTCGTGTATATTTTTTTGCAGAATAAATACAAATTCTAAAAGTTGAGCATACACAGACGTTCAAGATAAATTCAAATAAACACTCTAGTATCTCTGTCCCCACCATAGAACCAAGTCATATATTTTGCCGTCAATAACTGTTAGCTTTGACATCAATTGATTTCAATGCATGAATTACAATTTAGAACCCAAAAAAGATGCTATCTAAAAAACGAGAACACAGCAGCAAAAGCTAAAATCAACTTACCGTAGTATTCAATGCCCCTTTTCTCTCAACTATGTTCTCTGCTTGGTCGGCTGCCAACAACATTACATGTACTTATTGTGTGAGGCATATGTCCCACATGAACTTCCGCGCACACCCTGCACTTGCACAAGGAGCTTGTATGTTGGTGCAAAGCAAATTGAAGTTCGTTGAAACCAGCAGGAAAACTACAGTCATAAGCATGAAAAAAAAAATCCTGCAGATTCAGTGTTGCAAAAGTAAGACAGGGACAGTTTCATCATCTATATTTCATCATCTAACTAATCAGTGTCTTTGTTGCTCTTCTGTCAGTAGATATACCATGCTTAGGTACAATTCCCTCCATATGCATTAATATGAATTAATATTCTTTTACGCCATCTATTAGCAAAGCAAAGTGACAAGTGAGAAAATCAAAATCAGCCATGAGCAGAAAGTGTTAAATGATCACAATATGCTGAATCAGGAAATGCACATGTTGAACATATATCTTATTTCACAAGATAATGAATTTCCCTTTAATTTGTCTCCAGCAAAAGGCCTCAGATCAGGAACGCAAGATAATGAATCTCCCTTTAATTGAGGGCACTTTCACTACCCACGCAATGCATTTCCAACATTTACGCATTTCTCCACGAACACAATTCTTCTGAGTCTCAAAACCACTCCCCAGTATACTGCAACGATCAGGACAAGGTCTAACAAAAAGAAAAGCATAAAACAGGGAAGCTCATTCCATCAAAGACGAAAAAAGAAAAAACATGGGGAACTTTTCTGCATGACACCATCCGTCCATCCTATCCCAACTTTTCCGGATAAAATGGTATGCTTACCGAAGGAAACCCAATCAGGAAAACAAAAAAATTAAGAAAAGCAGCGCCAATGAAAACAGCATGCGGCCTCGCCAGATCCTTACAGAGAAAAAGAAGAAAAGAGAGAGAGGGAGAGAAACGTACCTGGGAGCTCTCGCGGTCCACAAGGGTGTGAAGGTGAAGGGGAGCGGACAGAGGGGGGAGAGAGATGAGAAGGAGAGGTAGCGAGAGAGAGAGAGACGGTGTCTCCGGAGCGACGCAAAAGGAGAGGGCAGGGAGTCACCTTTCCCTCTCTCCTCTCTCCCTCGCATCGACCTGCAACATCTTCGACGACGACGGCTGGAGGCAGAGCAGCGGTGCTGGTAGAGACAGCGGCGAGCAGTCGGCGAGTGGTCGATGTGAGGAACAAGACGAGCAAGCCCAAGCCCTAACGGGCAAAAAAATTATCTGCTCAAAAAAGTCGGACCCTCCAGGGTCCGACTTTTTTTGAGGGGAAAATTATCCTGCATCCAACATTTTACCCGAGAAAGTTTCACGGTGTTTGATAACACCGGTTAAAATCGTACACCTTTTTCATATTTTTCTTATTTAACAGTGTTTCACCTGGCCATCAAACGTGGCCCAAAAGAAGGAACACCTTTTTCTCTCTACGTCATATACGTCATAGCTGCCTGCGGTGTAGAATGTACTATAATTTCTTTGAACAAGTTAAGCCTTAAAATATCCTTTAATTAGGAGACACTCTAAAAATCTGGAATCTGCCAGGCTGTTCGCCGGATCCCTTTCGCCTGCATTATCAGTAGGCAAACCTGATTTGAAATTCAAATGTGGGGAGAATTTCAGCACTTAAAACAAACGCCGCTCGCCAAGTGTTTGCTTTGTTTTGAGAGAGTACGGATTTGGATCCAGGACCCGACAAACACGGTGTTCATGCATCGCCGGCTGAGGTGCAGAACCCAGTGAGAGTTCGTTTCGTTAAATTATTTCTTTTGGGTCTACCAATGACATTTTTCAGACCCGACTGATTTTTATAAATTTTTTAAACCAAAAACAGAAAATCAGCATACCTTTTCCAAAAAGCATCCTTGTCTGTACATATTTTCTAATTTTCCATTCTTCTTAGATAAATTAATTTCCAACTTTTCAACTGAAAATTTAAAGATAAAGAATGTCATAATCAATTAGTTTTTTCAACTGAAAATTTAAACATAAAAAATGTCATAATCAATTAGCTAGTTAGATAGGCCTTCAAGGGGGTTGATGCAATAAGAAGGCTAGGGGGTGGTAGACGGTCAGTCTCCATTATGAATTTTCAAGGCATCAACTTTTTGTGCTACAAAAAAAAAGTTTACTAATGTATAGGTTAAAACACAACAAGTGGTACTCCAAGCGATAGCGGAACTATGTGTAGAATGTTGTAGGTCATTGCTCACGCCAGCCAACACCGGTCATTGAAAATTTTTATTAAGAAGGGGCTAGTTTTGATTTCAACCACATGTGTGTGCTTACACCATACTCATATCAATGCCCCATAGGCACTAAACCCATCAAGGTGAGTGTCTTTTTTATAAATTTTTGTTGGCTCCAATCACTAAAAGCAAACCATGTAGCTTAGGAATTCGAGGAGTTAGTTGGAAGCTTTAAATTTTGATAAATTTTTGTTGGATCCAATGTTGATACCAATGCACTAAAAGCAAGTCATATAGCTCAGGAAGACGAGGAGAAGTATGATAAATTTTTGTTGGCTCCAGTGCTAACCCAAGCCATGTAGCTTAGTAAGACAGGAGTTAAGTGGAAGCTTTCGATTAAATACTTTTCATGTTCACCGAAAACTATTTGGAAAGAATAAGTTTAAGGTTCGGTTAAAAGGCACATTTTAAAAAATAGTTTTGTAAAAGCCAAATTTTTAATGAGTTTTGGAAACTTAAGACGAGCTCGTATTCTATCAAGCGTGGACAAGACATTCAGATTTTGACCTGATTGGGGATCAAAACCGGACTTTGGGTATTAGTTTCGGAGCGTGGGCATAACCAAACTGGACCCAGATAAACCTGAAGATGACATAATCCGACCCAGAAAGAAGTCCTCGTAGCCCTAAAAGCAAGGAGGGATCTGCACAACTGTTCCGTGCAGGATGCCCCAGAACCGAAAGTACGCTCCCACTGACTGTACCGAAGTGGTTTCCTGATGTACAATTGGGTGTGGATCTGGACCACGGGTTAGCTAATTGGAGATTGGGTCTGACAAGTGGTTCAGAAACTGACATGTCAGTGACTGGCCCCGGACCCATATCCTAGAGATGTGGGCTCCGTTTTGATGAGCCTGACTGCGAGTGGGTCAGTTCTCGGCCCGAGTGGTCCACCTGGAGACCTGGACATACACATGGAACATCTGGACCTGGTCAGGGACAGAATCATATTCGGTTGACTCATCCATTACCTGGATCGATGTTTATCTGGATCTGGTCCCAGATCCGACAAGTTGATGGACCACAGCAAACTCATCTGTTATTTTCTCTTTGTGGACCCGACCTGCAAACTGGGCTGGCTGGTACTGACTACTGAGCAACCCAAAGCACTCGGGTCTTGTAGTTTCAAACAACGCTTGACACCACTTAATCCGGATCCCGTTAACCATGCAGAGGGGATTTGGCATTTCTGGTGTCAACTGTTGGGTCGTGTATCCAATTACAGATCTTAACCGTTTATATGATTGGCTACATTCGATAATAATGAAGAATAAGATGCAATACGATTGACACTCTGATCTTGTTTTGGCATGTAATTATGATTTATGCATCTATGTTTGAGTCCGTGGTCCGTCTTACCAACTAAACTAAACTAACATTTAGGTCTTGCTACATCTGAAAACTCAGATCCCATCGTAATTTTGATCTAGTTTTGGTCTCCAACATTCAATCCCGTTCCACTCTTATTTTGATTATGCTGCGTTGTATGACGATTTATAGAACAATATTATTTATTTTCATCTTGGTTATTTCCAGACTTCTTTAAATTTTCAGGATTTAAGATCAAACTTCTCCCCTTTTGATCTTAAAGAAGACCCTTCTTGAATACAATAGAGGTAAAAAAAAGGATTTAATTCAAGTATGTATCTGAGTTTGAATTAAGATCTCTTGTTTAATAAACCATGGATCTAGTTATCATGAATCTTTTGTCATATCAGCAAAGGATGTCACATTTAGATCCGCGTGTAGGTCTCAAATCTGAAGCAATCAAATGTATTAGCGTCCCGGGTTGGGATTTCAAACTAGTGCCAAATTACGTTATAAGTGGACTGATGGAGACCGGATCCCGGGATTATGTATCCAAATTTAACACTTTAGTCCTATAGCTGTATTTCCAACCTCTCTTGGATCTGGATTTGGGTATCTGAGGGGAAGATAAGGACAGGAGAAAATCACCAAAATGTATCTCAACCTTTTATTTTCCCGACAGACAAGCTATGTTAATCAGACGACTACATGGGTATTGAACCCTAAATAAAGTCTAAAGCTTTCTCTCCAACCATTGGAGCATAAGAAAGCTGGTCGGCCTGATTGTCGCACTTATGATGATGCATCCACAGTTTGATTCCCATGGGTGCTGCTTTTCTACATTGTAAACGGTGGCATATGCGCAACACTCCAATTAAAGGGCGTACTATATCCGAAGCAGCCTTACCACCTCCCGTGAACTGCCCATCATTGGATCTTCATGAAATCAGTTCCTTCAATCAATTTATCTGATAAAAAAGATTCAAGTGCTGGCAAAATAATGGTGACGCTCTCCTTGTCGTTTTTTGCATTATTAATTTCTTCCTTTTTTCTCTCATGCACTTACTCCTTTGATGCTAACGGCACATCAGTAAGTTCGTAGAGGTCCCCCTTGCTGCTGCTGAGTGGAGTACACTCAGCATCGACCTTATGGGAAGGAACATGGTCCCTTGTAACTTTCATCCCAACTCATTTGCCTTTCACAAGTCACTCTTTACCAGGCTGCTACAAAACTTTCATTCATTAAAATATTTGTACAAATCATAACACCTTTTATTTGCAACATGTGAAAAAATTGTTGATAATTAATGTTGTATTTTTACTTACCTGGTTTATTTATCGGTATTTCATAGTTCAATAAAAAAAAAAAAAAAAGAGTTTCAAACATAGGAATGGAGCGGCAAACCTCATCACTTCCAACTGTGACTCAGCTCGGCCAGCATCATCTGAGCCTGGCAGGCCCACTTGGTTGGTGGGTGAATATTTGAGTATTGTCAAGTTGCACTTGCGTCCGATACCATGCCTCCGGTCAGACCCATTAATCAGAATTCTCTCTCTCCCCAAGGTGGGTCCCGCTCCAAGCTGAAAGGTTTGTTCTGGATCCTGGATCCCGATCCTTTATTTGGTTCCTGGAACCGGCGACCGCGTTCCACTCTACTGTGGGCTGCGTGAGGCCCTGCCACCATTATTGAATGAGGGATGTCGGAATCACACCTTCCAAAACGTTCCATAACCAAATTGGGAATTTCGTTCTCTCCCTTCCCTCGCCAACTTTTTGCCCTCGACTCTCTAAAATATCTCCATAAGACACTCGAGTCGCTTCCTCTTGTTTTACTTGTATCTTTGAGAGTTACAATGACCCAACTAGTTTGGTAGTCCTAAAGACTAAAATATATTCACAAAACATCTTTTTACATTGAGAGAAAGGCTTGATTTGATAATTGAAAGGAAAATGGTCACATTTTAAATCCATAAGTCTTAAATAGTGAAGATCTCAGATCAGGGCCAAAAACATTCACTTTAAAAGGTAGCAAGAGGAACAGGTAGAAAAGGTATCAAGTTGAAAACCTTCACTAAAATCTCCAGCCTCCCATTTCTGATTTTAAGGAATTCTTTACCTTAAGTGTTGGTATGTTTACTATATACCCAAACTTCTTTCTCTCTCTTTAGAGAGAGAGAGAGAGTGATCGTTCTATTCTGTCACAATGCCACATTCTGCCACAATTTAAAGAGATTGGAAACAATGAAGGGGCGTTTGATTATCTCAAATTTAAAATCTATGGATTTGAAGTGGTATATTTGTACTGATGCGACAAAAGATCCACAATAAAATCATTGGTTTACCAAACTAAGAATCTTATATCTTCGAAATATTTATTTTATCTTTTTGTATTGAGAAAATATCAGATTTAAGGTTACAGGGGAAATGTCTGATCTTAAATCTGAGTATTTTAGATCAAGGGAAACCAAACACCCACTAAAATCATGGAAAGAGATTTGCAAGCATCTCTCTTACCTGTCTTCATGTAAAATTAAACATGGGGATCTTAAATATTTGAAATAACGTGAATGGTTCATGTATCTATGCAGCAACCATGGTGACCAAATATTTAAAGGGTTTCAACACTTTCACCCATAATCTGGTGAGGATTGATGGAATAATTTTTTCACGTTTTTGCAGGCAACAAACAAGAATTCACTTAAAAAAAAAAGATTGAAGATATATATGAACTCATAAAGCGATGAGGCTCTTTTTATTTTTGTTTGTTTAGAAGGTAATAATAGTTGAAAACAGCGGCCCAATTTCGATAAGTCATAACAAATCAGATGCGATATAGAACAATAAAGACCACAAAATACAAAACATTGGTCCCAATTTGCTTCTTCAAGTTTTAGTGCAATACAATCAGTTCCATGACATGACACTATTAATCAGGGGCGGAGGCAGGGACTATGGCCTCCCTTCATATTATCAAGAAAAATAGGTTCCAAAAATTTTAGTTTAACACATAAAAATTTTAAAAAATTATATTGCAGTTTTGTTAATACCATGAAATTATAATTCGGCCCCTACAAAGAAAAACTTTTAAGCCCATCCTACAATTAATCATGAAAAATCCTTCATGTAATTAATATATGTGAGAATCTTTTATAACCAAACATCCATGATCTTGGCCTCTGATGTGTGATCGTTTAAAAATATTTTTCTATGGAGCACACACTGTTAGTTCGCTGACAATATCCCATCTTCCTCCTCTCATATGGATGCATATATGGATCCAAATCCGGATAAAGCCCAAATGAACTCCTATAAATAAAACCGGACCATTTTCAAATTTAAAAACCCAAAAATAACTTATCAAATGACAGATTTGCCCCTTAGTTGGCGATACCGACGAAGAATTCACGGGGGAAGATGTCAAGGCCGTTGTCGTGAGGGTAGATTTGTCACCCAAGCTGGGACCTCACACTCACAGTGGCGGTCTCGTGGTTTTAATAAGAAAATTAGAGTCATTTGGTCTTTTCCGGTACAAGACAAATAACACGCCAACGAGCGAAACCTTCGGCCTTCGTGTACTACCCCTACACCTTTTAAATAATTCCCGAGCGAGTTCAGCCTGCCTTCCGCCCAGCTCTGCTGGATCGCCTCGTGCTGGATCCGTGTTGCTGTAGACTCGGAAGTCGTATCGAATCCTAAAAATTGGTTGACTAGTGGCATGCTTTTCGGACTGGCTCAAAGCTCGACAAAGTGGGCTCGAGCTGCCCAGCTCTTACGGACAGCCTAAGCCTGGCCTGCTTACTTATCTGGTCCGGACTCAATCGTTAATTTCATACCCATCAGATATCTAATTTGACGTCAACCATTATTTGAAACATTTAATATTTCATTTTTTAATATCTCATAAACACTGGCGGCGATGTATAAAGTCTTTTTAAGAGAGCTGTCAGTGACATGAAGAGTTTTTAAGGGAGCCTCCAGAAGTTTGTATGTTAACCATGCCAATATATATATATATATATATATGAGTTTCAAATACATGAGACGGATCAAACCTCCAAATGCCAAATGGCCAGCTTGAGTACCCAGCACATCGCCCATCCTTAAAAGTAAGAATGTGAGTGAACTGCAATGTGAATTTCTGCTCATAAGGATCAAACACAAATGAAGATGGAGAGAATGATTATGGATGAAAAATGGATTCTCTCGAGCTTTATGGGGCCGTTTGACGACAATAACATCCTGTTATTCTTTTATGAATTTGCTTAAAAAATAAAAAAGATTCATAGAACACTTGTTCCAATGTCTTATGGATTTGACACATTTTTTTTGGGACAGGTTCATGGGGGCAGTAATAAATGTTATTGAATGTTACTGTTGCCAAGCAGTTCCTCTAGAGTTTATGTATAGGATGTGAAGGGCACATCTTTAGTGATAACAGATTTCAAAGGCTAGGGATCAACATTGTATCTATATCATGCTTGTGGGAAAAGAGTTGAAAATATATAAGAATGTCCTTGAAAAGGTTAGTTCAAAGTGACTTGTATCACTACCAACTCTGTTCTGATCTTCAAAAGGTGGGCGCATCAAACAACTTAATAAGTAAGGAATGGTGGACATATAGATATAACCTAATTTGTGGTAGACGAATTTACATCGACTCCCTAAACTACCAGTTTGGAGCATGAATTATAGTGTTGTTCTCACAAAACTTATTTTGTCATAAGTGAACTAGAGTTTTTATTTTGAAGGATTCCGTATCATCAACTACGTGCATGAGAAACATACATGGATATATAACCTAACAACTTCATTATCTCTCTGTTCATTAAATATTTCTCTATTGAACATTCAACAAATATAAATAAAAGTGAACTCACTTACTAGGATTACTAAAGTTGCTAGAATTCAAAATATAGTTTATCTCTATATATAGGAGGTTGGATACTATCAATTGTTAGGTGCAACCTCACAATTTCATCAGTTTTTTTTTTTGGGTAATGTTTAATAATAGAAATAAATGGAGAGAGAGAGAGGAACACCTTTTTTTTTTTTTAGATTAGATTGTAAGGATGGAGTTATACATATATATGTAAAGATGGAAGATTATGGATCATGTAGTTTGGGTTGAGTAGAGTAGGTAAGAGTTATATCTCACTTTTGCTTATCTTATTTAATTCACTATGTTTAACTCAATCGAAATAACTAGCTAGAGTTCTTTCATATCTGCACTTACGTGCTTTGGAAATTAGGTATTCAAAAAAACAAATATATATATATATATATATATATATATATATATATATATATATATATATATATATATATAACAATGGAGGACAATACCAAATTTGATATTGGACAAAGTTTGAAAAGGGCAAAATGTTGCGACACCTCTAAGAAGTCGCTTGATTGGGATGGAATGCTGGCTTTGCGCAGCATATGATGCCCACACCCAATGCCCAAGCTAGAACTAGACGGGAGGGGAAAGGCGGATAACGGAATTTTAAAAATACTGGGGTTAAACGATATATTTCGAAAAAGTTTATCACGGTCACATTAAAAGTTTTCAAAATGATACGTAGTACATCATCTGTTCCGTGAACGAAAACCAGACAAGATATAAAGACTGCATGCACATGTGTTCCCTCATAAAGCTAGGACATGACAAAAAATCATAAAAGTGTTATGTTTACTTCAAGGCAGGTCCAGCGTACAAATTAAGTTGAAAACTCCTGTCTTTTCTAGTGAAAAAATTTAAGTGATCCTTTTAACCTTTGTGCTTCTTTTGCTACGGCATTAGATGGAATTAAGGCAACATGGTAAGGTCCCCCACCACTTGGAGTGGTGTTCCGAACTGAAAATTGGAGGCTGCGAACTAGCCCAGCGTTGAGACCGGATTCTTGGCCGAGTCATTTGAGTTTTAGTGTTGATTCCCTTGGGTCCTAACTCTTGGTATAGTGAGAGGACGATTCCGAGTCAACTTGAACGATTTTTGAGTTGATATGCCTAGCTCACTTTGTTTTACAAGGCTCAAGCGAAACTGTGCCCACAAGAATCAAACTAATAAAGCCAGCATGACCATTTAAGCTATGCTATACCTCTTGAAACCAATCCAAAACAAGTAGTCAAGCATTCTTGACATTTTGTGCATTAGATCCGAGTCTATAGCTACATTTTGCGGAACAGAAATCGGAAAACGACTCGAGACGAGACATGGGCTTTTCAGTTTTCCGTTTCCAAAACGAGATTCTCCAACCGAAGGGTACTTGCGTAATTTGAATCGAGTTTAACAACAGTACGGTCAATCGTCGTTTTTCATATTTGTCTTTCGCTCCCTCTCTCTCATTTATCTTCACTCCTTCCCCACTGGACCAATGGAGCTCACGGTTCCAAGGTTTTGCTTCGCTGTCTCCGGCGACCACCAGGCCGGGAAATGCCGCTCTCCCTCGAGGAGCTTCTCGCCCAAGAAGGGTTCCGGCGACGCCCCCCGACTGAGCGTTCCACGCCACGCCGTTCTGTACAGTCGCCGGCGGGACCCGACCCCGCCGGGCCGTCGGAGTGGCGACCGCCTCTACGGTCGGCCAGGAAGTCGCGGAATTCGGGGGCAGACTCCGCCTTTGGCATCCAGCTCTGCCGGGACACCACCACAAAGGGGAGGACGAGATCCCTGCGCAGATCAGAGTCGCGGTCGGGGTTCCCGACTCGGGGGAGCAGCGCTGGGACACCGGCGTCCGAGACGAGGAGCGCGAGGGACGCCAGGGACTCCGGGTTCCCGATCCAGATCTGTGGAGAGAGCAAATTGTTGTCTCAGGGATCTCATCGCCGGATGCCGTCTGACCTGTCGACACCCCGGCGGTCGGTACGAAAACCGGTCCTCTCAGACGCCGAGTCGAGGATCTCCGTTCGCGTGTGCCGGGACGGCAACGCAGCCGCGCCCGCGACGACGGCGGGGTCAGTAGGCTGCGGTCCTGTCACGGTCGACGACGATTTCCAAGCGGTCGTCTCCATCCTGAGCGGGTTCGCCGGAAAATTTATCAAGGACGAAAGGTTCAGAGTCTCAATTAGGGATAGGTGCTGCGCGTTCTTGGATCTTGATCCCGATTTGGAGACATGGGGAAGGTCAGCGAGGCGGCCGGAGGACGCGAAGTTTCTGTCGAGCTTCCGTTCGGGAGTAGAGGCCGTGGAGCGCGCGGCGAAGAACCGAGCCGATGCCGCCGCAGCTGAATCGCTGCGCGGCCCCGTCCGATCGCTCGGCGCCGTCTCCGGTCTCGCGTCATCAAAGAAGCGGCACCTGGAGACATCGGGGATACCAAATTCGCGGCTTGGAGCCTGCGCGGAGCTATACCTCTCTGTGGCATACAAGCTCGCCCGGGATGACCGTGCTTCAGCGAAGCATCTGCTGCAGGTATTCTGCGACTCGCCGTTCATGGCGCGCACGGCGCTGCTTCCGGAGCTTTGGGACTACCTCTTCCTGCCTCACCTGCTGCACCTTAAGGTGTGGTACAACCAGGAGCTGGGTTCCCTGTCGGAGGGCAACCACGTGCAATCGAGGAGGGTTAGGGTGTTGGGTGGGCTCTACAACGAGCAGATGGACATGGGCACGCTCGAGTTCGCCACCTACTACAAGGACTGGGTCAGGAACGGTGTTCGAAGCGCCGACTTCCCGTCCATCTCCGTCCCCTCCAGGCCCAAGCTCAGCAACGCTCAGCCATTGATTCGAAAGAGTCTGTAAGTTCCTCTTTCACAGTCTGACTCAGTCACGTTCAAGAGCACTCGGAACACGTAATTACAGTCTAGACACAATGAGCATGATGCCGGTCGTGATGCAGTCTTGCGTATAATTCTTTGAATTTCCGATTGTTGTGGCCTTCTAATCTTTTCCGGTTTTCGCTCTCCAGTCACTTTGGAGGAAAGCAAAGGGTAGTTTCCCTAGTCCCTAAGCACCGGTGTCACTCCGATGGTATGCGAACTCTTGGTTGCTTTTGTCTTTTCGATGGAAATGGGATTCGCTTAAGGGAGGGTGGGACACGGACCACATGGTGCTTATCATTTGACTCATGATTAGGGGTGGTTTTAACGGAGACAGGGATAAAGTGGGTCTAGTTTTATCGCTACTAAACCTGGCTTTCGCGGGTTTTCTGGACAAGTTTGAATGTTCAATATAGACCCCAAGCAAGGCCGATAAAGTAGGCCAGCTCGAGATGTTAAACTCGGGATTGTTGTGGACCCAACACGTTGAATCTTATTTTCCCTCGAACAAGCGACCAGCATCTTACAGATACTAATAGAATAAGTCAGTGGAGTTCAACTTTTCGTTTAACAATAACACGGTCTGGTACCCAATTCCAATGCTGTTTTCGAACTTTAAACCTACCCTTGTCGTTTTATCGAGTGCCATATTCAAAATATTCTCAAAGGTGCCTGTTTTACCGCTTAAGGGCTTTTATCACTTTACCGGAGCCTATTGGGGTTGGTACGAGGCCGAAAGCGTGGCAAACGATGTGCAGCTCATTTAATTATTCACCGTTGAAAAGCATGCGCGCTGGCTTGTTTCGGATTGGCAATCCAAAAAAGTCACACGGTGACTCTTGACTTGCCTCCGGCCCTTTTTCGTGCAAGCATGGAGCCCCCTAAGTCATGGTCCGCTCTTGATTGCCAACAGAAAGCCATGTCCACTAGCAAACCAGCTAACCGTTGCATATGGTAATAATCGACCTCCTCTGCTTTAGGTATCAGACTGTGTTCAGTCCTGCATGTGAAGTGGAGTGGGATGGAAATGGAGATCGCCTTCCTCGAAACCATGAAGAGCCCCCTGGTAAACGTCTGTTGAGAGCTGCATCCAGTAATGTAAGCAACTCTCTCTCTCTCTCTCTCTCTCTATATATATATATATATATATATATATATATATATATATATATATATATATATATATATATATATATATACCTTGCCTTCCCTTTCTGATCAAATACCATAGATTCGTTTAGCGTTTGTATTGTACTAGCATGCTTAGCAGAAAAAGGAGCGTTTTTCCTAGCCTAAAAACTTAATGTATTTTCAGCTCTGTTTTTTAATAACGAGAAAAACCATGACGCAGCTGACGTTCTGGTAAGTAGGCCAATCATATAAATCACACCGTCCCTATAAGTCACATGCTGTCGGGCTGGAGTTAGGAAAACAACGGAAAGAGTATGGAAATTCAGGGAGATTGCATGCACAAGTGGTAGTAATCAGTTTTCGAGTTATTCCTTAGCTTTTTGGTCTACTACTTTATAGGAAAAGTGGTTGTAAACTGATTGGTTGCTAATTTCTACTCCATCCGTTCAAGATTTGTGCATTTGGTCGATACCGTAATCACAAATACAGTTCTCTCAATTTGAATTTTCTTGGGAAGTAGTGGGAAATCTTGGAAGTTGAAAAAATATATAAAGAACAAAAGAATAAAGCTATACCACAGTAGGTTTTCTGTTCTTTCGTGTAAAAATATAGATAACCAAGTAAAAGTTTTTTTGTCTCTCGGAATATTTTGCCGATATTACGGGCCCGCTTCAAAACGGCAACAATGTGGGGATATTTTCCAAATATTGAGATATCTGTGACCATGATCGACCCTATAAACTTTATCGTTGGATTTGCTCGTGGGCCTGTGGTATCTCAGAAAGAAAGGTCTGGGTCGTATTGTGTTCTAGTTACGATTCTAGGCTTCCAGCATGCTTAGCTGAGTTTCTCCCGTAATGTAAATTGTAATGAAGGTGAGGCGTCGTTTGTCATGATTTGCCACAGGATCGTTTTCTGTCCATGCAAAGTACCAACAGCCGAAAACGAGAAGGCCATAGAACTTGATTTGCAAATAGAACCAAGTTTTCAAACATAAATTGAACCTGAAAGGCCATAAAACTAGATTTGCCAATAGATTCCTCGAGTTAATTAACCCGAAACTGCTGCAGCTGTCCTCTCTCTCTTTGTGTGGATTATCTAAATTCATGTTTTTCTCTTCTTGTAGTTATCTTCCCTGTTCTCGTCTATTATATTTTGACGCTGTCCACTAGGCATTTATTTGCTTGTATTTGAGATGATCAGTTTTGTATTTCTTAACTTCAAATGGACAATTTTGTTCTCAGATATTTATATTTCTTTCCAATGTTGCTAACATTGTTAGTTCTTTCCAAGGCAGAGTGCACTGGGAAATCGAGAACAGTCCTCGACTCGCAAATGGGCAAACGCAAGACTGGATTTGACATCTGAGTTGTTGGCATCAGAATATTTTCATTTGTTTTCGTGTCATAGGCAACCAGAAACGGGATCTGCTATCTGCAATCACACTGAGAAAAGTGATGATTTTAGGGAACTTAATCTTGGTATTTCAGGCAACGATCTTTCTAGACCCATTAAGGTACTCTATACTTCCGATAATCTTAGCGACTGTGAAATTGCTGTACGTCTGATTGCCAAGGCCTGGTTGGATTCACAAGGTGATCCAATGGTAGAGTTATCTCTATCAAAAGCTGCAGTTGTTGAAGGGATCTTAGAAGTGATTTCTTCATCAAAGGATGATGAGATTTTGGAACTGTCTATGTCAATCCTAGCTGAATTAGTAGTGAGGAACAAAGTCAACAGGCAAATAATACTCAATGCAGATCCGCAGCTGGAAATTTTTGTCAGATTGCTGAGGAATGATGCTCTCTTTCTAAAAGCTGGTGTGTTGCTTTATCTGTTGAAGCCCAGGGCAAGGCAGATGTTATCTCATGAGTTGGTGGAATTGATCCTTAGGGTTTTACAGGATGGTGATAGAATACAAAGCCTGTTCACCGTTAAATGTAGCCCTCGAGTAGCAGCTCTTTACCTGTTAGAACAAATTCTTACTGGTTTTGACATTGATAAAAATGTAGAGAATGCCAAACAAGTGGTTTCCCTTGGAGGCCTTGAGTTACTGATCCGAACACTTGAAGTAGGTGATTCCCATGAAAGGAAAAGCGCTACAGGTCTTTTAAACTCTTGCATCCAAGGTGATGGAGATTGCAGGCATTACTTGGCTGAAAACATAAAGAAGTCTTTTATTCTTGAGCTTTTGCTGAGCAATGAAGGCAAATCTAGCTCATCTGCCTTATCATTGCTGATAGAGCTGTTATGCTTAAGCAGGTATGCCTATCTCGTCTTAGGACTTATATGTATTTATCTTGCTGTTCTACTTTTTGAATATTGGCAGAGCAAGTATTTATCTTTGGATAACCACATCAGGACAAACAAGCAAGTATACTGGAAAAGCACAAGCATATAATAATTTTATATCCTTTTGCATTTCATCAGATTGTTTATTTTTATATATTCTCCTCTACTTAAAAAGAAAACAAGAACAAGTTGGTATATTATATGCAGAATAATAAAATGTAATGAGTATGAATATTCATGTTCATGTGTCCTCTTTCTGTTGTTTGTTTGAAGATAAAGGACGAAGAAGTTAACAAACTATAAACAAAACAAGACATGTGCAGAGGTGTCACCTTAAGGTTGAACATAATTGACAAAATGCATTAGATGAACCGCTGCAAGGCCCACTTGTCTCAATGTGGCTCTCATTATGAATGAATGCCAAACCATTTCTTTCCTGGATTTTAAAGTTTTAAAACTGAGATCCAGGCATGTAAAAAATGACAAGAAATATTTGTTTATGGTATGGTCAAAGGCCTAGATCCATGGGAAAATTCTCAAACTTCCAATTTCCCTTTCACAAAGTGCCATGTGTGTTAATCTCCATCTCAATCACAAAGCTTTTTTGCTTCCTTAGAAAATGGTGCTTTTCTTTTATCCTAAGCAAAATCATGTCGATGAGACTTAAGTTCTAAAATCCATCAGACTGTCACAAATCGTTCTTTAGTTTCTCTGGAATAAGGAGTGCCAGTTTCCCTAATTGTACTTGTCTCCTTGCTCATTCTCCGAGGTGTTTACTTAACTCAGCCAAGCTGTGTTGGAAGTTTCAGAAAATCATAGGAAAAAGCAAATGGGGGAATATGGTCCACTTTGCTTTTTGTTTCTGTAGCATGAAAAATGCTGCTTGACTGTTCAGGTTGATTTAGGGAGAGTCTCAATCACTAGTAAAGTGTATCCTTCTACATAAAATGCTTCCAAATTTGTGTATCCTCATTCTCAATTTGTGCACATTCTGCTATCTTTAATGTCTACTTCCCACACAGCCTAATAATTTTAGGTGTAATATCTATAGTTTATGAGTTGCACTTCTCAATGTATATGTTCCTGTGGAGGTGTAACTGTAGGACATTTCTCTGAAGTAATGGGACATTATTCTTCCTTTAGAGGAAGAATGTTGTTACATGCAGGAGTCAGGTTTATGATAACTAAAATAAAACGTAATAGACATTTTTTATGATATACAAAAATAGCCACTTGTTCTTATGGGAAAAGTCTTCATCTGATGTAGGTATTCACAATTTTCATTGTATGCTGAATGAATTTTACAGTGCATTATGATGATAATTCCTGTTCTCTGGCAGTTTTGTCAGACCATCATTGTGCTAATAAGTATATTGACGTGTTTGGGTCTCTCACATATTGTACACAATCAAAGAATGAAAAGGCTATCACTTTCTTTCTTCCATTTTTGAACTCATACAAATTGTTTATTTATCTTCCTCCAATTCCTCTTTGATGAAAATTTGACTGTATTTTCTTTTTCCTGTTTACATGAGCTAAACTGGAATGGACTCAAGAACAACAGATTATTGTTCTCATTATGAGCGTAGTACTTGTCTTTCTATATGGTTCTGTTAATTGCCTGTTCATGCTGGTGAATAGATAAAAGATGATGTTTCACTATTTTGGGTCCAAAATCTCTTGGACGTTGTTGTAGGAATGTCATAGATCCTTGTGAATATCTAGGTTACTGCAAACTTTGCTGTTTAACAGGAAAATAAGGCAGTGAATTGATCTTTCTTGCCTGTACATGTGTCAGGAGAAGTCAGATCAACAAGTTCCTCAATGGACTGAAAAATGAAGGTTCAGTAAATACAATGCATGTCCTACTGGTTTACCTCCAACATGCGCCCATAGACCAGCGGCCCTTAATTGCTGTTGTCCTCTTGCAACTTGATCTTCTGGTACATTTTCTTCATAAGCTTATTATTGAAATTCAGAAGAGCTATTTCAGAACCTCTATAGTCCCTATATGGAATGGCAGTTATCTTGCAGGGTGACTCTCTTGGGCACAGCATATATCGAGCGGAAGCAATTGATGCTATTATATCATTCTTGGACTTCACTTCGTATGATGTGAAGGTCCAAGAGCAATCTGCCAAGGCACTTCTGCTCTTGGGAGGACGTTTTTCTTACTCAGGAGAAACATCAATTGAAGTCTGGCTGCTAGAGCAGGCTGGCATGGATGACATTTGTTCAAACATGTTTGATGACAAGGTTGCTGTCATGGATGCTGCACATCAGGTATTATTTGCCTGAAAATTTTACGTTAATCACTGAACATACATTGCATATCAAAAATTTGTTGAGTATGGACATCCTGAAAATTATTCATTGGAAATTACTATCATTGTTGTCAATCTTGATTTTACTTGTTTATCCTCTTGAAAGGTCTTGCAAGACGTGGAGATTTGAAGTTCCCCATGCTTACTCTCGTTTTTCTTTAACACTCTTCAGTAGTTGATGAAAATTGAAAACTTTTCAGTATTATTGTCATCTGCTCAGTTTTGCATGAAACTGAAAGGAGATGAATTTCTGCAGTAGCTTCTTCCTAAATTGAAATCATGCAGCTCAATGATGAGCATCATAATTATGTATGTACCATGTAGACGTATAAAATATGCCAAAAAACTCTGATCTTTTATTATTTTTTGAGAATTGTCATTCCTTCTGATTTTTTGCAGGTTTAAGTTTCACCTGAATTCTCATCTGTGGTTCTGCATATGAGTAATGGCCAGTTGGTCAAAACAGTCTGTTAACTACTATCTTGTACACTCATCATAGGCATCCATAGGTGAAAAAGTCATAAATAGGTTTCTTCTTCTCAATCATGTTCTACCCTGAGTAAGTCTTGACTTGTGTCATTACAATGGTACATTTGTGATCCTTTTCACTGTGATTAATCATGCAGCCAAGTACATAGGTTGCTTTTTGTGCCATAGCTTTAGCATTTTCCAATGCTGTCTAGTTTTAAATGTTCTCATGCTAAATGCTACTTTAAGTTCAGGGTCACTTGTAGTAAAAGTAGTTATGGCATTAGAGCCGTTTTAGATAGGTTTTGTGAGTTGTGAAGACACATTTTGATTGCTGATGTTCTGAAAGGAAGGAGTCCAAACCCTGGATGTTACTGATATGGCTGTGTATCTAGAAATCTAACTATTTCTGGATAACTAGTTTGTAAGTGGATAATGAGAAATTCTCGGGCCAATAGCTGTGACATTGCCACATGTAGCAAATATACCAAAAAGGGGCTCATCTTGAGCAAAAACTGAAATAGGTGCAATGCTGATCTGAGAACAGGTGGATATTTTCACATTTTGAAGCACACAATTCCTTAATAGTATTTCTCATTGGAGGGCATGAAGTGATAAGAAAATTGTTGAAAGAAATATAATTTATAATGGTTTTGTCTGTAACTTTTTTTTTGTATTCTCAAGTCTCCCTTTATTTCTTTCTCAAAGATAATGGACTCCTCTGCAATCCCAATCACTATTTATAATGGGAATAGGGTTGGAGAAAATAATGACAATCTTTCTTTCTCTCCCCCCTTTTCTCATTCTTTGTCTCTCAATATGGACTTCAACATGGTATTCGAGTGTGAGATTATGTGTGCCTACTGCCACCTTGTTCCTAATCTCTGCTGGCCAACAATGTTGACAATCAAATCAGACCTTCATCCATCTGATGTTTACCAGGATGAATCTGTTTTACTGCTGCTGAAGTCGAAGATTTATTCCCTTGCTGAATTCAAGACCTGATTCTAGGAAGATTAAATTTTTGTTGCCGTATCCTATATCTGGGTTTCAAAAGGATGTGTAAATAAAATTTAAATATCACTTTCTTAAATGGATGGGGCGGATGGCTGCTGAAATCCAGGTTTTTAGTATTTGTATTTCTGGTTGATACCTGCAGCTACTTTTTTGGCGTGTAAACCTGGACATCCTACAACATCTGAGCTATAACTCATCTGATATGTTTATAGTTTCAAACAAATACATGCTGTTTGGTTGGTCGATGGAGAATTTTGAAGAATCTGATTATTGTTAATTAGATCTGACATGAAGATTGGTTGGTTGATGGAAACTGTTTGCAGCACCTGATATTGTTAATAAGATCTAATGGTTAAGCATGCATGCAGGTTATTCCAAATAGCTGCATGCTAGATAGTTGGTTATCAATCTACTTTTTGGCAGTTTGATGTTTACTGTTTAGCCATGGCTGCTTGTTTTAGCTAGAGGCAGTCGAGTATGCTAGTAGAAACCTGCATTTAGGTGGTCATCTTCGTCGTGGTTGTTGCTGCAAGTGATCCTGTTCCAAAATCTGATTGTCTGCATGAGTTTGGGTATCCAAATTAACTATTCTAAATTTTGAATTGTTCATTGCCCTTGGCAAGTTGACTGGCTTTGACATGTTTGTTGAATTCAGTTCTGGTGGTAATTTGTCTGGAATCTCTCCAGTGAAAATCATGACAGGTTCACGTGTTCAAGATAGTAAATAGAAAGGGAGGTTCTTAGTGAATATACGATTTATGCAAACCCATTCTTTTATGGGTCTTCAATCGAATTGGATGACACTAGTTATGCATGGTGATCTCGTAACTTTATGATGATTGTCTCGAGGCATCAAAAGAAGTGCATTTTTGTTGAAATTTGACTTAAAAAGGACACAAAATTGTACCATTTGGCATGCAAGATAATGATGGTGTTATGTCGTGGATCATGAACAGTGTGCAGGCTCATTATCGATGGTTTCATTTATTGTATTTCAGCTAGACAAATGTACGATAATCTTCATGACACCTACTCACATGAGGCAAATGAGAGTTATGTTCTGCCAGTTGAACAGGAGATATATTAGTTATAAAAAGGAGATTAGACATTAGCACAATAATTGTGCCTCCATAAAATCATTATTTGAGAGACTTAATGCGACCTCTATGTTGCACTATGTACAAAACACATTAGGAACAAACTGTGGTTGCTAATTTCCTGTGGGGCCATCTATCGAGTACTCTATTGCCAAGGTTCAAATGTTGACTAGTTCATATATGCCTACCCTTGCTGAAGCTTATAATTGTCTAAGTCAACTTGCAATTATTTTTCCTCAATCCCAATGTAAGACACAGACATCAACCTTTGTGGTCTCCTCTAAGTCATGGACGTGGTGCCTTTATGAATCCCTGAGGATGCAATCATGGTAGAGGAATGAGAGGCAAAGGTAAACTTTAGTGCACCTTTTGTGGCTAAGTTGAAGATCTTGAAGATAGGTGTTGGGAGAAGAATAGTAGATCTCCTTCATCCTCTAATCAAATGTTCCTAAGGCTGAAATTTTGAAACTAGAGGCAAAGACTTTCTAGTGTATCCATCATTGATTAGATCACTCTGAATCAAGTTGAATATGATGAGTTATTGTCTCATCATCCATTTGATTCCAGTGCTCCTCCTAATGTTGATGTTCCCTGTTCTGCAGGTGGTAATTTCTCTCACCAAGGTAATGGATTATAGATTCTGGAGCATCTAGACATCTATGTGGAAACTCACAAATTTTCTATGCCAAATTTCTACTACTGAGCATTGTAATGTTATTCTAGCTGATGGTAGTTTCTCTGTAATTGTGAGTCAAAGAAATGTGTCCATATATTCTACTCTTCAGTTGACCAATGTATTACATGCTCCTTCATGTCCTCAAAACTTATTATCTGTAAGCCACATTAACGAAGGACCTATATGGTTTGGGCGTTATTTGGCCCTATTTGTATCCTTTAGGATTTTCTGACAGGAAAGAGGATCGGTTGAGGCCTCAGGCTTCTTCCATTGCCTAAACTTTGTAGAATTATTCCTCAAATTCCTCCTTTACTTTCCTTCCAATGTAAAACATGTCAATTGGGCAAATACCATAGAAGTTCATTTCCCTCTAGTAAAAGTCGTTTGAGTCACAGATTGTTTGAACTTGTCTATGTTGATGTATGGGGACCTGGTAGGATTCCAAGTATAGCCAGGTCCAATGCTGAATCATAATATAGGGTAGGGCTCAAATAGCTAATAGAGGTGATATGCTTAAGGTCAATATTGACAAATCCACAAGTGAATATTCCATCTCCCATGTTGATGATATATTGATATGTGATAATAAAGCTGCTACTTATGTTGCAAATAATGACATGTTTCATGAGAGGCACATATTGTTATGTACAGAACTTGGTGCAGTCAAGATATATCTATAAAGATCATGTGGTATCTGAAGATCAAGTTGCAGATATTTTTACTAAACTCATTACTAGTTTGGGGTTTCTCAGGTGTTGTAGCAAACTGAGCATAATTAACTTTTGGGATCTGCTTTTGTCAATCTACTGTAACTTTTACTGAAAGTAATTAATTTTTAGAAGAATAACAACTTCAGCAGAGATGTTCTATCTATTAAATAGGTATGCATATATCTTGTCTGAAAGAATTGTCCAGTATGTGCCTAGTCAAGCTACCTGGAGTGAAGCCTTATCTTTGGGACCTAAGATTTGATTTGCATAGAAAGTTCAGTGTTGAGTCAACACAAATGATAATGTTTGAAAAGCAAGATTTGAGCATATTAAGAAGACAAATAATTATGTTATGTAGTTCTGCTTATACGTGTTTAGAGTTTTAATTACTAAAAACTAAAACTAGGGGGGTAGAGAAGGAGCAATTCTAGCTCTCTTGACACAGTAGAGGAAGCTCCTTTAGGGGTGAGAGAGAAAGAGAGAGAGAGAGAATGAAATTTGTGGGTGAGAATGTACTCTTTATATTTATTTGCTTTATTTGTAGGTTCAGTCCATACACCATTGTGGTAGTGGAAACCACGGAGCCATGTTGGGTGAATATCTGAAAAATTTGTACTTCTTTATGGTTAAATCTGTACCTAATAAAATGTTAGTGACTCTTTAACAAAATCGCTATACATATGTGCTCAAATCCAGACTGGAATTATTCAAGATCTAGAACCCAAATCTCATGGGCTTGCACTTTTAGAACTCAAATATCCTGCAGCTGCACGGCTAGAGTGGCTAGGCTAAATTAATGCTCTTCCAATTTCATGACTACGAGACAATTTCATGCATGTTGTTTTGGGCACTTTCTAATTCACTGTGAACTCTCCGCACCTCTCCCCCCACCCCCCCCCACCCCAAGGGAACATCTGGCAGGTTTATCAGTGATAGTGCCTCCTGGTGCATAATGAATCTGAAACAAGATACAGTAAATATTGAAATTTTAAATATTTCCCTTAACTGGAAGTACATTTAGGAGAGGGCCTAGACTTTAAGTACATACTTCATTTTCATGGACATGGTGACTTTTAAACTCGATCCTAAGAATTTTATAGCACTGGTATTTTGCATCATATCTCAGAACAATTTTGACAGAACTGGATTATTGAAGGCATCTGAAAGCCAGATGGCATATCAACTATCTCAGATGCATAAACATGGGTTGATGATGGATACAATTATTCTGTGCATTGGTCTCTTCAATCCTGCCATTTGAAAACATAAACTCTAAGACATCCCGGGCTCTGAAATTAATCTCAGCACACCAGGTACAGTTTACTGCAAATTTGACCATGTGAGTACCATCTGCATGTTCAAAGATCCAGGAGTTAATGTATGTTTATGTAATTTTTGGTACATACATCAGACTTGATAGGCTCAAATTTACTGTTCTTTGTTTTTGGACTATAAAATCTGGTCTACATGTAAAAATCATGTACCATATGTTAAATTGTTGATTCCTGATTTTGAACATGTAGAATCTACATGTATGGTCAGATTTTTCAGAGAATGTTTCTAAGCAAATATTACATTTCTGGACATCATGGAGTGTATGTCTCCATACAGTAGGATGGCATTATTATATCCTTATGTATGTACATTTATATGTGCATATGTATATATGCAACACATACAACCCCCCTTCCCCAACGCGCACACCTTAAAATAGCAAATTTCTCACTTAGCCTAATTCATTTTTATCTTCCTGCCTTTCGGAGTTTCAATCTCCCCAGCCATAGAGTGAGCTGAGCAAAGCCTTATCAATGTTAATGAAATATGTACGGAAAGTCCATAAGATGCAGGCTATTCATCCACTTTGCTAGTGAAGACAAGTTTGTTCATAGATTTCTGGGATTCAATTCTCTAAGGTTTGACCTTGGCACAGAAAGCCTGGGGTGTGTTATTCCATTGCTGCCATTTTCTGTTCACGTGGTTCTCTGCATTTTTATGTTCTTGTATTTACGATATTTGTGCCCAAATACACATCATAGGGCATAGCTTGCAGAGGTTGTAAATATTCAGCTACTGAGCTACATGTGCATACATGCTTAGAGTGTACTTTCAATAAGTTCTTCAGCTTGATCAATTAGGTATTATACCTTTGATAAAATATGACTTCTTGCATTCATATTGCAGTTAACTAATCTTCTCTCCATATAATCTCAATGGTATTGCTAACTTTTTCCTCCTTTGGTTTTTTCTCTGTTCTCCTTTGATGAATGCATCAGGATGAAGAAGAGAAATTGATTGACGAGTGGCATATTTGTGTGGCAAATGTGCTGCTTACGAATGGTAAGAAGAGGTTGCTCGAGGCTTTTTCTTTACCTCTACGTCATGGGACACGTTCTCTTGCTCGTGCATGCCTAGTTACTATTGCATGGATCAGCCACACGTTAGCCAAACATCTGTATGTGGAGCTACAGTTGATGGCATGTTCTGTGTTGGCACAAGGATTGGTTGAGAGCTTGAGGTTTGACAGAGCGGTAGAAGAAAGGGTGTTGGCAACGTTTTCACTTCTGAATTTCTCTAAGAATTCAGGTACTTGGTCTTAAGCTTTCCTATTTATGAGGTTACTGAAATTGATTCATCTTCTTAAGAAGTATCCTCTCAGAAACTTATCTGATGCTCTTTTGTGTTAGTGATAGTTTTTTTTTTTCACTTTTCACTTCTTACTTTCAAGTAACCTGTAATACGTAAGCAGGACTCTTCTCATAGTTGGTACCAAGAATATGTCCATTTTTTCTCTTTTTAATAAATAGATTAATTGTGACAACAAGTTACCCTGGTTTAATTCAAAGTTCATCAAGATTTCTGATCCCATAATAAAGGACATGCATGCTAATTTTGAATTTTTGCTCTACAGATTGTCTTCATATGCTTTCCGCCTATCAGGCTGAGATTGTGGGTTCCTTGAGGAGTTTGACTCAAGTTACATGGACAGCTAGGGACCTTTTAATTGCCACAAACGAGTCAATCTACACAACAAATAAGGCTCTTTCACGAAAAGCTCCTTGAATCATCATTTAATTGCTTGAAGCATAGTTTCACTTCAACTGTGCTACATCACCCAGGGAAGTTATGTTCCAGAAAATCTGGCTATGGAAAATTTGGAAGGCAGGCCTTTCCCAAATTCGACTGGTTTCTGATGGATTTTTTATCTACTGGACTTCCATGTATTTCAGTGTTGCTTGTCAGCTTGTGCCAATTTCTTTTGTTTCATTACATTTTTGCTGCCACGTTGGAGGTTGCCTCCCTTGTGTAGATGAATTTATTTACTGCTAAACTTTTTGGTAAAATGTAAATTATGAGTGGCAATAAAATGTGTATTAAGTATTTGTTATTCAATTTTTCGTGTAGTAATGATGGAATTTCCTGGTGATTCCTGTATTGAATATTTATCATGTTAGTTTACTTGCAGAAGTGACATTTTGATAGATGGAGATCAAGTTTGCATAGTTTCTGTTAAGGCGACTTTGTCCATCCCCAGAAAGGAACCCTGAATCCAGTATTTCCAGAAGCATATTTCAAATCACTTTTGTTGTTAAGATTTTGGAAGCAGCATTGTCATAACTGTGATATTCAGAACAGGCTGATACTAGGATTTTACTTCTTGAAAATGATGAGAAAAAATGAAACCTGCAACCTATAGGTTCCGCTACTAAATCCTTGGGTGTCGACGCCGTCGGAGTAGCCCCTCGACAGCCCCGGACCTACCAGGAGCTTAGGATATGGTTCTGGGTTTTTTTTTTTTTTGGTTGCATGAGAATTGACCAAATCTGATTTTCCACATTATATTTAACGTGAAATATTTGCATTACCATCTGCAGCAATGTCCACAAACTGCACGTAGAATTCAAACTTTGGATTTCTGCTAGATGACTAGATTTGTGACTATAATGCTTGAATACAGATGTTCGAATCTGCTAACATGTGGAATTGATATAGTGGCAATTTTTCATCATCAGATTTTGTGCAAAATATACTTTTTCTTTATCTTGTCGTGCACCCATTTGCACCATTTTTTATAGCTGCTATTCATAAAATTTAATGAGAATTTCGGGATTCATTATAGCTTTCTCGTGAGCATTAGTATGCTTGACATTGTTTTGTACAAAAGTTTGATCGATAAGGAGGAGAAAGTAGAAATTAGAAGAGAAAAATATTTAATTCCTCAAAAAAAAAAAGCCGTTTCTCGATTTGTTTTGGAACTTTAATTCCTCAAATAAAGCAAAAAATTTCATCATTGGACTGGAAATACGAATTAATGTAAAATTTGCAAGGCTTACGTAATAGTGGATGTCTATGTTCTCATTTGCTCGTGTGTTTCGATCCGAAAACCTACATCTCATTACCGAGATTTTGAGCCTCAGCTTTTGGTCTACGTAAGTTACTCGAGCGCTTATGCCTAATATACTGACATGCACTTGGATATTTAGACATCATGTTCATCCTATTTTGATTATTCTTGGTGATTTTGAGATCATTTCACGGAAAAAGTTAAGTAGATTATTAAAATTTCCATTTTTTATTGATAAAAATTGAGAAACCTCTTGCCTAATTCCAAGCTTTAAAAAAATTCAAATTCGTGAGCCACACTTTTCACCGATGCAAGGCCGCTGGGAGTTGGGCTCCCAACCTTTATTCGAAATAAGGAACTGGAAGACTATTCAAAATAACAAAAAAGGATCATATCCTGTGAACAAAATCACACTACATGAATGTGATCCCATTCCAGCCCAGAATTACAAGGGAACTTGACTGTCAACAAGTTAATAGTTGCAACATCTCGGTTAGAGGGTTTAGACCAAAATTATTTACAGCCATTAATCGGTGCATTGAAGCCAAAACCAGCTCTCCAATTCTCCCTGCGGAGCCTGAGAAGGAATTTCTTCCACTTCGTTGTGCCACCTATAAGGTGTACTGTGCCATTAAGATCTGGTAAACGACGTAGCAAATAGTTGAAGAACTCAGCAAAATTCCCAACGAGATCCACCTTGCCTCCAGTAAGACCCTGCAAAAACAGCTCTGCCATTAAAAGGGGCCATTACTGCTAATCCTGACCAAGATGTTGACTCCACACAAGCCGTAAATATATGGCATCCAGGTGGGTGAAATGAAGGACAGTGGTCCGTTCTTAAGGAAATTCTAACCCATAAATTTAATTGAAGATTGTAAATTTTATTCCATGGAGCATTACAGAAAATAGTAGCCAGGTCATTCCATACATCTATCACCACCTGGCCCATAAAGGGGACTGCATTAAAAAAAAATTGTGTTCTTGTACTTCCATATACCCCAAAGCACCATTGGGAAAGTAGTAGACCAACAACGCCTAAGCCATTTTAATTTGAAAGTCTGGGAATTCCACCAACTCCAATGCTCAATGACCGATGTTTACGCTTGACATTTTTATCAAATCTCTCTTCCATAAGTTGCCAAAATTTATGCCAACCTAAAATTCAGAAATAGATGCTCTAAAGTCTTTAACATTACATTTACAGATTCACACACCACGAAATCCAAAGTGACTCAGCCACAGCTCAACAAAGGCCCTACCTTGCCAAATGCTTTACTAACATCAAGCTTAAGTGGAACAGATTTTTTCTTAACTGAATTCAGACTATTAACCAACTCATGTATGAGGTGGATCTGATCTTGAATTACTTGATTTTGTTCAACTATACTCACTAAGCCTGCGCACCGGGCCGGGCCGCCGTCGGATACTCGACCTAACTCAGGCCCGGGTACAAGAAAAATGGTTATTGGGCTGGTCTTATCCAGCCCGGCCCGGTACTTTAACGGGTCGAGCGAGCTCGGATTTGAAACTCTACCTGTCGATGACCCGAGAAGCTCGATAACTCAAAAAAATACATTTTTTTTTTAAAGTTTAGAGACTTTTAGGGTTTCATTTTTTTCAAGTTTCATTCATCGTTCTCTTGAATCTCCCCAACGCCCCGTCGTTCTCCTCGACGGCTCTCCGAGTCTGCGACTGCCTCCTTCGGTCCTCCCCTGCAGCTGCCGTCACCGCCTCACCATCACCGTCGCCCATCGGCTCTACGATTGGTGACTGCTGACTGCCGCCTTGCCTGTTACCCTCTCTGACCGCTCATTCAGGCGACAACCACCTCCCTCAACAACAAGGTCGTCAATCAGTACACCACCCTCCTCAACCCTCTCACTGTCAGCTGCGTCCTGTCCGTTGTCGATCCCGAGAAGCTCGACATTGTTGATCTCCATGACATTTGAATCGTCAAGAAGCTAGAGGGAACCGTCGATGACATCGAGCTTATTCGCAGCCTCGTCCTTGATCACAAGGCCAGCATGCCAGCCATGCACCTGGTGGTCCGACCAATATGGAGAACATGAAAATCACCGTTATCCAGTTCCAGATTTCACCACGAAAACTGATATTGAACAGAGCATCGTCGTCTCCGATTATACTCAGGTGGACAGGATTTTCAAGGAGGAGAGTAACTACATTCTAGTCCTCACTAAAAAGATCAAAGCTACTGGTTGCATGCAGTGGCGGAGCAGAAAAATTGACTGACGTGGGCAGGTACCTTGAAAAATTGGCTGGCTGGCGTGGGCACCCCATCTAACACCTATAGCGGTGGTTTTTGTCACCGCTATTTCATTTCGGTCACCGCTATTCCATTTCGGTCACCGCTATATGTTATTTTGGGCTGGCGTGGGCAGGCGCCCACACCTGCCCCACGCTGGCTCCGCCACTGGTTGCATGGTCTTGCCGATCCAGAAGAGCATCCTCCCCTACGCGGTCACCGATCTCTCACTGCACTTCCTCGCCAAGGCCAAGATTCTGGTTGTGAAGGACGCCAAGAGGGATGAGAACGAGTTTTTGACTAAGACCCTGAATTGTTTGCCCATTACCAATATCAAGCATTTCCGTGAGGAAAAATTGGCGCTTGCCGATTGGTGGAGGAAATTTCCATTGGGAAAGGGAAGGTAGTGAAGATAACGGGGATCAAGAAAAGCCCAGGACGGCCCATTAAAATTCGGGCTGGGCTGGGTCTCGGGCATAAAATCAAGCCCAAGACCGTGTGGTTGGGGCTGGCCCAATAAAGTTTCTCGGGCCTGGCCCGATGCCCAGCTACTTGCCACTACTGGTGCTCTTGAACCAAGAAGTGCCTCTTTGGCTAAATGTTTTTAGATTGTCTTTCATATTTATATTTATGTCATGTTCCTCCACATGTAAAAAGGGAATAAATAAATCGATCAAATTATGAGAAGCTACATAAAGCCCTTCCTTAAGAGTTAAACTTCCATTCGTCCACAAGAAAAAGTTGTTTCTCATTCCCATTCCCATAAGGATGAATACTATGATTTGCATTTCAAACTGGCATGGATACAACATTTATAAGATACCTTCCATCTTGATAGTTATTTGGGGTTCTCATACAATATCCACAACCCCTCTTATTTAACTCAATGCACAATGAGATGATATCTTGAGCAGTTATGTGTCTAGGGCCTCTGACACAAATAGATGCATCAAGAGTTTCATACAGATCACTTCTAAATACAATTTTTTTCAAATTCATTAAAATTTCATGGATTGATTCTTCAATACCCACTATCGTAGAATATTCATGTGGCACTGCTCAAGATATTCCGTTGAATCTTGAGTCACACGACGAGGGTGGGAGCCACTACAAAAACCACCATGCCAAATAGATAACCTGGCCAAAAAATCCTCAATGGGAGAAGGAATACACAAGGGAGCCTCACAAATTCCTTACTACAACATTTCTGTATGCTCAAAGTAATGCGAGGCTAGTACAATGTGCGGCAATACACCGTAATCACTCACAACTTACTCAAACAAACCATAACAAACCATCCTGTCATACATGCCTTTAAATTGGTCAAACCATACCCAATCCCTAATAGGCCACCAAGGGGGTGTACAGGCTAGGGCCCGTGGCCTCCAAGTGGTAGGACCCTTTAAGTGGTGGTCACATTGGCAACCCTTGGCCAAGATGGCCCAAGTCAATCAAGAGTCCCCACTCTATAGGTTAATCAGGGGTAATAACCAATCGGGGCCTCGCCTAGCGCTTCCACTAAACGTAGGGTTGCTGAGTATTGCATGCTCCGGTCACTGACTCTAGTCACCAGATACCTGACATGCACCAACACAAGGCATGACACGCTGAGCAAGGTGGGACGTAGTGCAGTAGACTCGAAGAGGGACATGCCGACTTTGGAAGACACAGTTATGTGGGACACGACAATGTCCAATCACCGGAGAATAAAAAACAAGTTGGTATATTCTGTCGAAAAATCAAGATTCATTGAAAAACTTAGAAAACACTGGAAAAGACATTGAATTCCAGCCGAGACTTCTTAAAAATGTTTCTCCCTCAATTTTGGTCGGATTTTGGCATGTAACCACCGGTTTTGCTCATATCGGCCTAGGAATTTGTTTTTGGCTTCTAATGGAGGATCCAATGGACGAATGCACAACAATTTGGCCGGAAACGTGGGATTCCGTCAGTAACTTGCCTAAACCCACGAACTAACATTGGGCACTCTAATATGGTACTTTACATGCTCATTTGATGCATATTTATACTAAAACTCAGAATATTAAAAATCCAATGCACCACTCATCAATATGTTTTATCTATCGAAACATGTGATTTGTCACCAAGAAATTTATGGTTTATGCCAGAAAGGGATATGAACCACTCACCTGAGGGATGATTCTTAGCCTCTTAGGTAGGTGCTCAACTGCGGACCCAACACCAAAACGGCGATGGGATGTAGTTAAACAACACCAGGATTCACGGGGTTTGCTTGAAACGATAGGTGACACTTCTTTAGATCGAAGTGAGCTTGTCTGAGGTCAGATGAGATTGGATAACAGCTCATCGGGTTCGTGAAGACCTCAAGAAGCTTTTCTCACTATCTGATCGTTGATCCAGCCATTGATGATGCCAAAAAATCGGCAAAAACAATTGTCAGTGAAAAAAATGAAACAAGAACTGTGGTAAAGATCTAGGATGATAAACAAAAAACAAAATCATCACTTGATCACTGAATTCATGACGTGAACCAACGGAAAACCTTCCCTTGCTAGCTAAACCATGGACAATGAAGAAAACCATTAGAAAAAGTGGAGGTTTTGTTCGACAAATCAATAAGAAAAAGATATCACAAGAATCGCTCCAAGAAGTAGATCATTTCGGCTAAGTTTGGAGTAAATCGGAGCTCCCTAGGTGAAGTTTGACTCACGGCTGGAATTCAGAAATTTCCGTGGCCGCTGCCATCTTTCCGGCCACCGCTGCAACTCCTGGTGATAAGGACGAGCCTGCCCCTGAGCCAGCTGAAGATCCAATTTAAAACGTGAGGGTAAAGTGGTCAAGAATTGGAGGAACGCATTAGGGTTTAGTCCCTAGCCCGCCGACGCACCGCGTGGATCCCTTGGCTGCCGGCTCCAATTTTGGTAAGTGCCTAAACTTCCTCATTTGGTTCATTCTTAGCCACCCGATCTGCTATGTGTCTTCCATCTAACCACCCTCTTCCATGCGTCAGCCACCTTTCCTCATTTGTCTCTCACGCCAATCAGCCCGCAATCTTGCCTTTTCCTACATTGTAGGAAAGATAACCTTGTGACTCTTCCTTTCCTTTCTCGTAACCTTTTCCTAAGTGTCAACCCTAGCCACCACAAACCTCAGCCCTCAATCTTCACACGTGCCTTCCATCTAGCCTCCAAGATTCTCGTCATCTAGCCGGGTCCTACTCCACGTCACCAAGAGCCCATGCGTCCCACCACCCTCCTCCATTTGTGGAAACCTCCACCGATCGCCCTTATCCCTTTCCTATCTTGTCGCTCTCTCCCTTTGACCCTTTCCACTTACTTAAACCGCACCAAATCCTTACCTTTCCTTAACCCCATGTGTCCATCATCAGAGGAAGGAGAGATCTCATCTAGGGCCACCTGGCCCCCTTACCAAATCAGCTGCAATCCCCCTTCCTATGTTTTAGCAAAGTGCGGCCCACTTCTTTTCCTTGCTGGGTAAACCCTAGCTGTCTTCCATCTTGGCCATCCATTTCGACCACTTGTCCATCATCTAAGGCACAACACACCCGGGCGAAACCAGCTCAGCCCCACCTAGCTCCTCTTAGCCTCTCACGCCTCCACATGGGCAGTCATTTTAGGAAACCTATCCCCGCCACATTTGCTTTCCAAATCGACAATCTCTTTACCGCGCAACCTCCTTGTACCAACTTAGGCAACTACTTAGCCGCCGCCACCCTCATCCATTTTCTAAACCCTAGATGCCACTTGGATCACAAGTGGGTCCCATCGCACCCGCAACCTCTCTTCCCTAATTTGAATGCCAACAGAACCACATAGCCAAGTCAAACCGGGCCTAGACCTAGTCAACCTGACCTAACCTAGTCACATTCAACCTAAACCAACTCCTCACCTATCCGAACTCAGCCCTTAGCATTATTGACCTAAGCCAATACCTAGAACCAACCCACCTTCACCTAACCTACCCGAAACTAACCTCTCCCACCTCTTGATCGTGCCTTCCTATAGAGCCCTTCCAACCTAAGCCTAGTTTGGCCTAGGCTCAACCATCGGCTAGGCCAGCACCCTAGCTGGACTGGTCGGCCGTCCTCGGCCCACAACGGCATCTCTAGCAACATTCGTTCCCTCCAAGTGTCTCATGCTTCACTTTGTAGCATCCATGTGTTGGAACCGTCCATCCGCAGTGGCCACATGATACGGAGGTGACCTCCCTAATACCATGCCGAGCATGGCTATTGACATGACCGAGAGTAGCCGGGTGTGATGGGCCAGGCCTGCGAGGTTGGGGACATGTGCGGTTGAGAAGGGTGATATGTCAACAGCGGGCAGCGTGGTAGACACCGCAGCTGCATGCGGACGACACTTGGATGAGGTTGCAACTTAGAAGGACTGAAGGGATAGACTTAGACCCGGTTTAGGCCTAGTCTACCCCAGTGTCGAGTCTAGAGTTGAATACAACGCGGCAGCCTAGGGTGAACCTGTGAACCTAGGCAACTTTCACCGACCGAACCCAGTGCCTTAAGTTCTTAGGTAGCAGAGGTCGATCCACATCTTGAAGACTGAGTCTGGGCAGCACCGAGACAAGTCCCCCCTCGGACTCACAAGGTCTAAGACTTATGAGAACTTTGAGATGACTCGTCTCATTTTTTATTGATGTTATTTACTTTTGTTTGGTGTGTTAACGTCTCGGTTCGGAACTGTTATGAACCGGGATGGCTTTGAGACTACTTAAACTTTGTTATAGGGTTTTACCCCATGCTTAATGATGATTGTGATTTGATTTCCATCTCTCTCTCTCTTCTCTTCTCCTACATTCTCCATCGGCAGTGCTGGATTCTACCTCTCCAAACTCTCAAATCGATGGCTTTCTTCTCTCTTCTTGCTTGATCTCTCTTCTCTTCTTTCCCCTTCCAATCGGCCGAAGGATCTATGCTTGAAGACGATGAGGAGCTGCTCTTGGTGACCCCATGTTTGGCTTCATCCACGGTTTCCCCATTTTTCACATCAAGGCGTCCATCGGTGCATTATTCCTACACCCAAGGAGGTTTAGAGGACGACGACACTATCCGGGAAGGCTGCCGAGGACCGATCTCGCCTGTGGTTCTGGCGAAGTCCACCCTATGTAGCAACGACCATCTACCATTGATCTAGACAAGTACTCGAAGCCTTTTTGGTGCTTTTCTTATCTTAGGGAGATCTTCATGGGTTTACAAAGGCTGAAACATTAGGAATAATCAGTTCTAACATCGACCACACCGGTGGTGTCTATAGCCAATCCTTCCTAGTCGGAGGTCCGAGTAGATCTTCACTCCTTATTTGTGGTTTCTCACCCTCCCCTTATTCGATTTAATCAACAACTCGGAGGAGAATCTCATGCATAGGAGGCTGTCCTGCGGGTTCCAACGTGAGAAGGCCACCAGCGGCCTGCAAGGTCCCCACCTTCTTCATCCAGCCGGCATCCCATCTACTTCCAATCCGATTATCGACGAATCGAAGGCTGTTTCAGATCGGGGACACCTCCATCGTTGTCGTCCCTCCAAGCGGTACGTGTAGACTCAGCTCGAGGCAGATCTGACCATATTTCGAGTGTGTTCAAGCGGCGATCGAAGCAATCATAGGGACACTTGCACCGGCGTGGCTAACCGGTGAAAGCCTCACCCTTTTACATCAAGAACAGGGTTTTTCGGTGATTTGGTGAAGTCCCAAAATACCCTTGCATATCATTATTAATTGTTTAGTTTGGGAATTGATTGTTTTGCCTATTTCGGTCATTTTGTTTCATGAGGATGCACGGGAGATATGACTGAACCCTAGCCGCCGCCAAAGCCTCTCCTCCCTTCGCCGCTATTTTTGGAAGGAGATAGCGCACACCCTAGCCACGTCCTTCCTCGCCATCTGTTTGCATTCCCAAAATTTTTTTGGTATTTGGAGTGCTAAAAAAAATGAAGTTTTGTATTGAAAATGAGAGAGAAAGTGACTCGTTCGTCGATACGAGGATTGACCATTCTCGGCGCCTTTATCGGGAGTAATCAATTCAAGGGCTATCTTTATTATTGATGCATTTCATTTTGGTTTAAACATCTTTTCACTCTATATGCGGTGTAATGTTTGACAAAGTGTTGAAGATTTAATATTTCAAGATTTTGAGAAAGTTTTGAAGAATCTTTTGAGAGAGTAAAACATTTTGATTTGAGAAATTCTTTATAAATATTTGGTAAACTTTGGAGATCTCTTTCTTTCTTTAAGTCACTTTAGTGTTCTCTTAAGACTTTAAGTAGGTTTTAAATTTTGCTCTAATTCGGTTACCACCTCGTTAGAACTCCATCTCATATTGCTTAAGTTCTTTGGAGTAGAGCTTGTGATCATAAGTGATGTTAAGTGAGTGAAATGCATGAATGCATTGATCATATATGATTAAAACATTTCTACCACAATATTCATCTAACACTATTCCTACCATAATATACATCTAAGATTTATGTAATAAGATCATTGTAGACATGGATCATCGTCCCTCCAAATTAGTCCTAGACCTTCCCCAAAATAGTAACATCGTTAAAAAACATCATAATTCATTAAATCTTAAATCTAGCATGTTCCATTAATAATTATACATGCTCCAACAATAAATATTCAACCATCTAGGCTCGATTAGGCCTTGTTCACCCCAATTAAAGAGTCCAAACTGCTGCGATGTGTCCAGCAGCCACCTCAAGCATTCAACGATCCCCAAGCGATGCGTCCCCAAACTGTAATCCAACCCAACAACCACCAAAGAGTCAAAATCGATGAAAAAAAAGGGTTCAAGAGAGGGGTTGTCATTTGAAGGAGGCAGTTGGTTGAGAGGGATTGGTTCGGTTGGGGGAAGGGGAAAAATGGTGAGGGAGTGAGATTGGCGATAGGGAGAGGGAGAGAGAGCGTGGGCAGAGAGGGTTCAGACAAAGGGGAGGGGCAGACAGAGAGGACGAAAAGGCATGCGAGTGGCGGAAGAGGGGAATAGCACTGGAGAGAGAGGCGAGCAAAAAAAAAAAAAGAAGGCATTGGCAGAGAGAGACAACCAGTAGAGAGAGGGGAAGGTGTAGTAAAAGGGCAAGGGAGAAGAACAAGAAATAAGGGACAAAGGGAGAGACCGATGGCTCACATGAGCGCCACTGCACCGACCTCCGTCTTCCTCTTCTCTGTGTTGGACGTTCGCTTGTAGCAAGAGAGGAAACGGAAAGGGAGACCGAGAGGAAGGAGAGGCGTCGGGCTCCTTGACGCAAGTGGGTTCGGGTCTGGGTCTGGACCCGATCGGGCCCACCTGAAAATGTCAAATGTTTCTTAAATTAAATTTCATCCTCGAAATTTAAATCATACCTCAATGCAAGAACAGATGCAAATATTTCTTTTGCATATCCTCCTTGAGTTCTCATGTGCTCTCCTTCAACCTATGGTGTTGTCATTCCACTTTCACTAAAGAAATCCTATTCGTGTGAAACACTTTCTCTCTTGATCTACAATTCTAATAGGTTTTTCTTTCATTGTCAAATCATGTTGCACCTGAATACCTTGAAAATCAATCACATCTACAAACTTTCAAAGCATGGAAACATGGAAAACATCATAAAGATGACTCAAGTTAGGTGGTAGTGCCGATTTTCCCACCACCTCTCCGATCTTCTCTAATATCTCAAAAGGTCCTACGAAACCTCGGGCTCAACTTTTCTTTAATACCAAATTGAAAAACATCTTTAGTAGGTGAAATCTTCAAGAACACATGATCACCAACCTCAAATGCCAACTCTCTACACCGAATATCGGCATAACTTTTCTATCTACTTTGTGCAGTCAACATCTTTTTCCTGATCAATTGTACTTGGTCGGTGTAATGTTGCAATACTAAATGGTTCTCGATCTTGCCATCACCCAATTCGGTGCAACAAGCTGGCGATCTGCATGACCCTTCCATACAAGGCCTCAAAAGGTGCCATTCCAATACTAGAGTGGTAACTATTGTTATATGCAAACTCTGTCAATTTCACATGTTTATCACATTCTCATTTCCAATCCAAAATACAAGCACACAACATGTCCTCTAAGGTGTGAATGGTCCCCTCAGATTGCCCATCAGTTTGTGGGTAGAAAGTTGTACTAAGCTTAAGCTTGATACCCAATGCCTAGAGGTAAAAAGTGGATCTCGATCAACAATAATAGACTTTGGCACTCAATGCAATCTCACGATCTCACCGATATATAACTTTGCAAGACTTTCCAATGATTGACTGATTCTGATTGACAGAAAATGAGCAGACTTTGTAAGTCGATCAACAATCACCCATATGGCATCGTGTTGTCTTCTGGTGTGAGGCAAACCCACCATAAAATCCATCGTAAGGTCCTCCCATTTTCACACTAGAATATCATTTTTTTACAACAAACCTCTCGGTCGTTGTTCTGCCTTGACCCATTGGCAAACCAAGCATTTTGCCACAAATTTTGCAATTTCGCGCTTCATTCCAGGCCACCAAAAATTTCTTCTCATATCTTGAAACATCTTTGCACTAACAGGATGAATGGAAAACTTATATTTGTGAGCTTCATCAAGCAACTGACGCTTCACCCTTACATCACTAGGGACCCACTCGTCGCAACCACAATGAACCATCTTCATCTTGATACCAAAAAGAATATGTCTTCTTACTTTCTTACATGTTTTTAGCAAACTCGGGATCCTCCTTTTGCCTCAATATAAGCTCCTAGAAATAGAGGATGTCTCACCAAAGTAGTCATTGTTGCGCTATTCTCGTCACAAAGGTGAGGCTGCCATGCTATCATATCCTGCAACAACATCCAAGAGTGATTCATCATACTGTATAATGTCGCCTTAGCTTGTCTACTCAAAACATCAGTCACTACATTAGCTTTTCTTGGAGATATGATATTTTGAAATCATAATCCTATAAGTATTCAATCCTTCTTTTTTGTCTCAGATTGAGATCCTTTTGAGAGAATATGTACTTTAATGACTTGTGGTCTTTAAACAACTTAAACAGTGACCCATAGAAATATTATCTTCATATCTTCAATGCGAACACAACCGCCCCCAACTCGAAATCATGAGTGAGATAATGTTGCTCATGTGCCTTCAACTGTCTTGATGCATAAGCTACTACATGACCATGTTGCAGCAGTACACAACCATAACCGATTCCCGATGCATCGGTATAAACTACAAATCCAGAATCACTCGAAGGAAACATCAAAATAGGGGTAGTAGTAACATGTCCTTGAGAGTTTGAAAACTTTTTCACACTCTTCATTCTAAACAAACTTCACTCATTTTCTCAATAGCTTAGTCATGAGTGTAACTATTTTTGAAAAGTCTTGTATGAACCTGCGATAGTATCCTATTAATCCCAAAAAGCTTCTCATCTTAGTTACATTGCATGGCGTTCTCCAGTCCTGTGCAACCGACACCTTAGCCGGATCGATGGAAATTACATCCTTTGAGATCACATGACTAAAAAAGTTTACATTCTCTAGCCCAAAATTCACATTTCGAGTATTTGGCATATAACTTAAACTTTACTCATTTTCTCAATAGCTTAGTCATGAGTGTAACTATTTTTGAAAAGTCTTGTATGAACCTGCGATAGTATCCTATTAATCCAAAAAAGCTTCTCATCTTAGTTACGTTGCATGGTGTTCTCCAGTCCTGTGCAACCGACACCTTAGCCGGATCGATGGAAATTACATCCTTTGAGATCACATGACAAAAAAAAATTACATTCTCTAGCCCAAAATTCACGTTTCGAGTATTTGACATATAACTTATGTTTGCGCAAAATACCCAACACACTCTTTAAGTGATCATTGTGTTCTGCCTCACTATCTAAGTATACCAGAATATCATTCACAAAACCAATAACAAACCGATCCAAGTAATCTTGAAAAACCCGATTCATGAGGTCCATAAACGAAACAAATATTTCATAATAGCCTCATTAGAGTGTAGATCTCTCTTGGTATATCCATATATTAGGTATGAGCAAAAACTGAAACATTCTGGAGCTACAAAGATAGTTATTAAATCGTTAGCTCCACAAAATCATTTCTCCTAAAGGCTGTTAATTCAAATAACAAAAACTCTATTATAGCCATTTTTATACATTCAATGTACTCTATGGATAGAGGAATACATAGAGTTGAACATAGTAAAATAAGGAATTGAAAGAATTTGTTGAAAATTGTTCGTTTGGAGATTTTTCGAAAAGCTAATCATAGGTTCTTCTCTCCATCGAAACAATAGGGAGGTTATGCTCATCACTAAACTTGTGGAAGAGATGAAATATAACCAATGTGTATCTTTTTTATTAGAGGTTAAATCGATCGTTAGAAGAAGAATTAGGCCAAAAATTAGGATACATTTTGGAAAAGTAAAACTTCCATTGAAGAAAAGCAAATGGGACACTTTCATAAAAATTCTCATACAATTGAGAATAAAGTTTTCATTTTGGACATGGCAGATCATAAATTAGTAACTACATCCAATCTCCAAAAATTGATAAGCTAATGATTTTTTTCGTGTTTCGAAATTCGGTTAACCAACATGTTAAATAATCGATTATGATATATTAAATTAAATTTTGTAGTTTTTTCGTCTGCAGTACCTCTGCGTGACATGAACAAGAAAAAGGTTCAAGAATTGGTTCTATAAGGGCTAAAAACGAATCACTTATTTCAGCTTTTTGACCCCATATTGTAGGGTGGATCTCCAAAGATATGAAAGAGCTCCCTCAAAACTATACATACGACTTTCATTGAATATGACTTTCCACAGAATTCTATATGTATCTATGAGATTAAGTATGGAATTCTGTTTATTCACTTGAAATTGAGTATCAGTTTCCCTCCTTTTACTGCTAGGATTGGAAATCCTGTATTTTACATATCCATACGATCCAGTCCTAGGGTTTTCAAAATAGTATAAAAAAAGTATTTTGAATCATTACTATTTGACTCAAACTTGTTCTAAAAAAGTTGAGGTATTTCACTTTCTTTTTTGACACATAGAAAGACAGGGAAAACCTCTAAAATGATTTCAATATTGGACCTTGGACATATTAATATAATAGTTCTGAATCTCTCATGGTAGCCTGCTCCAGTACCTTTATGAAACTTTCATTATTGGATTAATACATATACTTTAGATGATTCTAGCAATTCACATTTCACATGGCATCATCATCAAATGATACAAGTCTTGGATAACAATCTACAATGCACTAGAACACCCTTGTTGATGATCTTTTACTCCGACAAACATACGCAAATCAAGTCACAATCTTATAATCTTATAATAAGAATAAAAGATCTTTCTTGATCAATCTCTTTGTCCCTCATTCTTCAAGAATAAAAAAGGACCTTTTGAGTTTGAATCTGTCCATTTGGAATATGGTTTCTTTTTTTTTTCTTTTTTTTTCTTTTATTCTCTTTCAACATTCCTCAAGTCCCATGGGTATTAGATTGATTTTTTAATCAAAAGTATTATTTGAAATCTTTAGTTTCTTGGGAGCACTGGTCAACCCAAAAGGCATGACCCTGAATTCATAATGCCCATATCTAGTTCGAAAAGCAGTCTTAGTAACATCTTCCTCCTGAATCAAGAATTGATGATACCCTGTCCTTAGATCGATCTTGGAGAATACCTTTGCATTCTTGATCTGATCAAACAAGTCTTCGATTCTGGGAAGCATATACTTATTCTTGATGGTGATTTGTTTCAACATGCGGTAATCTATACACAAATGCATGGTTCCATCTTTCTTTTTAACAAACAATACATGTGCTCTCCAAGGTGACATACTAGGTCAAATGAAGCTTTTATCCAAGAGCTTCTACAATTGCTTCTTCAATTCTTCTAACTTTGTGGGTGCCATATGGTATGGTACCTTAGAAATAGGCGTTGTCCCTGGTAACAACTCTGTCTTGAACTCAACTTCTCGTGTTGGAGACAAACTTGACAGTTCCTTAGGGATTACATCGGGGTACTTACTCACAATGGCAACATCCTGTAACCTCGCCGGCTCAGTCTCATTGGTCAGCACGTTGATCAAGAATGCAACATTCTCATTTTCTAACAATCGTTTAGCCTTTAGTGCAAACACCAACATCTTATCGCTTCGACTGGTTTTTCGTGCTTGGAATTCCACTGGTTTCATCTCATTAGTCTACAATTGTATCTGCTTCTTTCTGCAATCTACATTGGCATAATGCATGTATAGCCAATCCTTGCCCAAAATGACATCAAACCTACTAAGGCTTATAAATTACCAACTATGCAGGTAAGTGATATTGGTGGATCTCCACGTCCACCGTTTGGCATCACCTTTTAACAAATACGAACTATAGTTAACTTCGTCACATTCTGGCATCTTGAGGAACTCAATGATGCGTTCAACTCTTCAATCCATTCCTCTGCCTTGTCTGTACTACCATCTCTAACAAAGACTGACGACTGCATTGACATAAATTGTTTGAATGACACCGAAGTTGCCTTCTCTTTAGGTGGTGTGGTGGTGTCTCATGTAGGGGATGCATGGCTCCTTAGATTACTGACTATTGACTATACTAGAGAGGTCAGTGTTTGCAAGGTTGCCAGTAGTATAATCTATTGATCCACATGTGGAGTCTGCCTTGATAGGGTTTGGGCACCCACACTAGTCTAGACATACTGTTGCCCTGACATGCTATCATCCAATGAGGCATGCCCATCAGGATGGACTGAACTTGGCTCTGTTTGTGTCTCTGTAGCTGACCCAGCTCACTTGTTAACCCTACATTGATACTCAATCTTTACAAACAAAAACCCTCATTCTCAAACACGGTCCATGACCGATCTTTCAAGTCAAATCACAGAAGTGCATCAACACAAAGTTTCAAAACAACAATCACCTTCTGTACATATACTTTACTAAAAAAATCAAAACTACAATAGAAGTTCAATCAAATAAACACGTACCTAGGCAACACGGTTTTATAGATAGGCTTTAACTCACATCCGTAGTGGGGTTTGTCATAGCTCTGATACACACCTCAACCTTTTGACCCTCAAATAAATTTTTTTCCTAAACATAAAGCATTGAGGCGTGACGACGCAACAATTCAAAAAGGAGGGAGCTATGCCAATTGAAACAATGGGGCAAACTTTCATTTATATAAAAATTTCGGTTGATACAAAATCACATCTATGTGTATGACAAAATGCCTCAAACCATATAATTGATGCCTAACAAAAACAAGACATTAATATAACCAAAACAAGATGCGCCGGCACTACAAAAGACACAAAACATCTCCAATAGGATGTGACTGAAATCATCTGATCAACCTGCTGCCCCGACTCCACCAAAACCTGAAAAATGAAACAATTGAAGGCTTAGTCTTCGCAGTATGGCAACAAGCCAGAAAATTCCCTAACTCTCTTAGGTAGGGCTCAAATATGAGATAAACAAATCATCATCATGTCTTGCACATCATTTACCAAGAAGGCCCCTCACATATACCACGACATGTAAAGGTCATTCAATGGGCACGATAACACAATCCCAAATCACATGCAAGGCATGCATAAACATATCATTCTCATTCCTTTCATTCACATCCACATCACTCACATACATTTCATTCGTATTCTTCTCAGTCTCATTAGCTTCAAGTGAATTGACAGTTCTTATGGGTGCAAACACATACACGTGCACACCGCGGGTAGCCTACAGCCAGGAGACAACCCCCATGGTGGCCCGAAACAATATAGATCCATTCCCACTGCAGCGATAGAGCACTCATCCATGGATGTGTAAATTCCAATGAGAGATATTCAGTCTTCCCTAGGACACCTAGGTTAGGAAGGCGGGAGCCCAACACTCCAAGCACATCATACAACATTACCCTGTGGCCTTGCACCGCCTGCACTCCAAACAGGCGAGACCAGTGGCGAAGGCGGGACAACTCCCAAACGCAATGCCACAACCCACTGGCCTCTCATCTTTTATTCTTTCTTTCTTATCATTATAATTGTACATTCACAAAATAACTAGCTAGCTCATGAGGTCGGTTCATTTCACGAGTGCACCCACACCTCCAATTGCCTCTACACGAGGGCCACACATATTATTAACATTCATAGCTAGCCGTCATATAATATAAGTACAACTACCCTCCAATTTCATTCAATTGCATTATTGCTCACAACAACATGACATTCACATTAAAAAAACTTAGACAAATCCTGGAGAGTAGACTCGATCCGTGATCGACTCATAGCTGTCCTAGGCAGCTATCATTCTAGGATGATTTCTAATGTAAAATTGAGGTCGAGGAGACACTCGACTCGATGCCCCACCTCATCTGTCCTAAGCAGTTATCAATTCTTTCAAAATTCATTCTGTCGCCCAGTAGTTACAACAGGTTTTTGATTGGTACGGCAGTAGCCCTTTGGTTAGGTAGCATGCACATGCAAATACGTAACAATTTTCAAAACAATCTTCTAATAGCTTTCCAAAACAATGCTTATCACATATCAAATCATTCGCATGCATACATAATATTCACTCACAAAATAATCATTCAATCACATCACAAACGTAGGATCCCATGATCCCGAAAACACACACATTTACATGTGGCCCCAGACAGAGATTTGCCTGGAATGCCGCCATACCTGTCACGCATCCACAAAACAGTTCAAAACGACTTGAGCTTCACGTCTTGTTGCTCAAGGTCTACTGGACGTGCCCGGTGTACCTGCAAACACAATCAAATGGTAAGTTTTCTACTCGCTTCACTTTCCAATTTATACAAATATGAAAATACAATTATTTAGGTATGTCATCGCCTCAAGAGGGTGTCGACCTACAAAGCCCTCCGTAAGGTTTCATCACAACCCTCGAGGTTGCCACCACGATTAGAACTCAAAACTTGTATTTGACTTATCACATGTACGATTCTCACTTTTTTTCCTTAGTTGAGGCATCTTCCCCACCATAAGATTCTCAACATACAACGTATATACATATCAACAGAAGCATATTTTTGAAGCTCGCTAAAACGATTCTAAACGTTCTCCACAACATTACAATCTCTATCATGCTTCCTAATTGCTTTGAAAATCAACCTATCATGCTTATAAGATCATTGTAGACATGGATCATCGTCCATCCAAATTAATCCTAGACCTTCCCCAAAATAGTAATGTCATTAACAAACATCCTAGTTCATCAAATCTTAAATCTAGCATGCTCCATTAATAGTTATACATGCTTCAACAACAAATATTCAACCATCTAGGCCCAATTAGGCCTTGTTCACCCCAATTAAAGAGTCCAAACTGCTGCCATGCGTCTGGCAGCCACCTCAAGCGTTCAACGATCCCCAAATGGCAAAAAACAAATCGTGCAATGCCGCCATCCCCAACGCCGTCTAGTCGCTGTTATGAGGGGGGAATGCATCCCCAAACTACAATCCAACCCACCAGCCACCAAAGTGTCCAAATCGATGAAAAAAAGGGGTTCAAGAGTGGAGTTGTCATTTGAAGGAGGCAGTCGGTTGAGAGGGATTGGTTCGATTGGGGGAAAGGGAAAAACAATGAGGGATTGAGATTGGTGATAGGGAGAGTGGTGAGGGATAGAGAGCGTGGGCAAAGAGGGTTCAGACAAAGGGGAGGGGCAGACAGAGCATGAGAGTGGCGGAAGAGGGGAATAGCGAGAGAGAGAGAGCGAGCAAAAAAAAAAAAGAAGGCGATGGCAGAGAGAGACAACCAGTAGAGAGAGGGGAAGGTGCAGTAAAAGGGCGAGGGAGAAGAAGAAGAAATAAGAGACAGAGTGAGAGACCGATGGCTCACCTGAGCACTGCCGCCGCCGCCATTCACTTCCATCGCCGCTGCACCGACCTCTGTCTTCCTCTTCTCTGCGTTGGACGTTCGCTTGCAGCAAGAGAGGCAACAAAAAGGGAGACCGACAGGAAGGCGAGGAAGAAGAGGCGCCGGGCTCCTTGACGCAAGTGGGTTCGGGTCTGGGTTTGGACATGATCCAGCCCACCTGAAAATGTCAAAGGTTACATGAAAATTTGTAAAATAAAATATGGAAACATAGAGAGAGAATGATGAAGAGAATCATCATGTGCACATATATGTATATAACATGTATATACATGTATGTCTTCACGAGATTGAACATCAAAGGAATGACTTAAAATAACCGACTTCAAGTTTGATATAGGTTAGAGGAGAGCTTGGACTCATGTAAGAGCCTAAGTTAAGTCTCCAAAGCCACATTAAAATGGATTCTTTTGAAAATATTTGAGAAACCATGATCTCAAATATTTTTATATATGAACATAAGACATAGTTAATTCATTTGTTACAAGAAAATATGGTTTTCCCACCGTTGGGTATGGAAGAAAGTCAAACCACATGATCAGGCACTCATTAGGGTTCCTAATCAGATGATTAAAAGGAAAACGTAAAATGACATGAAAATGCATATTAACATGTACACATTTGTGACGGTTTTCTTTGGGTTGAACAAGTCCCAACCTCAAAAATTAACATAAGAATAAAAAGTCTCAAACCACACTCTCATTCTCACTGTGCATTTACATATAAATGAAAAGTCAAACAATTATGCATAGATAATATCTTAAAACAAAGCAACATTAAAGAAAAGAGAAAACATGATTCAATCATAAAATGAAATATCATCTCATATTCTCATGCTCTTGGTGCACTCGAGCATAGCTCATTGACTCTAAAATAGAAGTTTGAGAGCTATCTCATATAGCCGTGGGAAGATGAAGAGGTGAGGAAATAAGGTGACAACAACAAGATTATATTCAAGAAAGAGCATGATTTAATCATAAAATGAAATATCATCTCATCTTCTCATGCTCCGGTGCACTCAAGAATAACCTCTTGACTCTGAAAAGAAAATTTTAGAGATATCTTATATGGCCATGAGGAGATGAAGATGAGAGGAAATAAGAAAACCAAAATAGGTTATATGGAAGGATGCATGTCATTTATGTAGGCAATTATTATGGTTTTTGTCTTCACATGACCACTTAGACAATAGATGAAAGCATTGCCGGTTTTGTTTTTTTATATGTCTATGATCTTTCGATATTAGGAATGTAAATGCATGGTTAAATTTAAAAAGTTAAAGCTTTGGAAAGTTAAATCAAATCCATCCAAGAAAAAACAAAATCTTTAAACAACAATAGTGAAATCATGACCTTAACATGGTCCTCCTTGAAGAATTTCGAAAATCAAGGAACACAATATAAGTTTGGTCTTTGATTCCATTCAAGAATCTAAGTCCACAGAAATCCCTTACTTTCAGATGAACAATACAATATTGGCTAGAGTTGATATTGAGATGGTTACAAGTTTCTCTTATATTAACTTCTCCCTGGGGCCTTTTTTTTTTTTGGCAACGGAAACAAATGCCTCATAGCCGCTCTTCAAGCATTGTTCCCATTACAACTTACGGAAACATGAGACAAGATTCACAAGAAGATGACATGTCTCCATTTCAAGGGAATGGATGAACCTTGTTCCATGAACAAAAGAAAAGAACGTCCTTGTTCCCACCCTTCCAACGACACAAATCAAACACTCTTGAGAATATTGGAATAGCCAAAATTAACCACAGAGCGGTGTCATTTATACCTTTATATGATTCTCTGGAGAGTAAGCACACAAAATAATATGTGTTTTTTTCACAAAATTAACTCTATGTGTGACCACTAAATTGAAAAACGTAAGAAGCAAATTATGAAACCTGATTTTTGCATTAATAATGTTTTGTGAGGATTTAAAACGGGACAGTTCAACGTTTTGATCCACAAAAATCAATTCATGAATTCAAATATATTTATATATTTTTAGTTTACTAGGTTTCAAAGCATAAAAAGTGACATTTTTTTATATTGTGAGTTTTTTCAAAAAACTCTGGCACATAATAAGGATAAACCTCTGGTATACAAATCAATGGTGTTAACAAGAAGATGACAAACAAAAGCGTTGATCCTGAAAGTTCAAGATGGGAAGGCGAGCTTCACAAGTCAGAAAGTTGGTAATAAGGAACCATTATGAAGAAATTTTTGGAGAAACGGGGTTCACTCAAAACAGGAAATTAATCCATGAGAGAGAGAGAGAGAGAGAGAGAGAGAGAGAGAGAGAGAGAGAGAGAGAGAGAGGAAACTCATTGAAAATGGTGTTTTTGGAGTTGGAAGCACGCTGGTTCTTGGCAGCTTCGCGGATGAGACGCCCTACGTCCATAAAGGCGACGCAGGAGGGAGTTTTATTCTTGCCCATCTCATTTTCTATGATCTCCACCCGGTTAGATCGCCACACGCCCACACAGGAGTACATCGTTCCCAGGTCAATGCCGATTGCCAGACCCTCCCACTCTTCCGCCAATGTTTATCAAATTAAGGAACCGGCCACCGTGAGTGCCAAAGGATTCAGAGCAGCTGAATAATCAACGGAGCAAGCTCAGTAACAATCACAAATGTTACATAGAGAGATGACGTTGCGCAGGGGTCCCTTTACTAAAGTTCTCTCTAAATCTCTACTAGCTTGCTGCCATTGCTAGCAAAATGGAAGAAAAATGAAGAAGAGAGAGGAAGAACGAGCCCAACAGAGTCAACGTGGGGATGTGCCTCCCTTGAGTTATGGCACTACCTCCTTGGTCTCCATAGTTAACCACATCAACATCACGGTTTAAATCTAATTCCGAAAATAAAAGTCAGAGTTACACTTGGATTACCATACCAGATAAAATAACAAGTTGTATGACTCTTAATTGAATGATTGTGGGCTTCTTTGGGGAAAACGATGGGGCTGGATTCAGGTTTGACATATATAAAACTGTTTTTGATGTTGCAATCCTGCTCATTTTACTAATGGGTATGACTTATGAATCTATGGAAAACCATACTGAACTGGGATACATCTGAATCTACAGTTAACAAGACTTACATCATGAATAAAACACAAATTATTTCTTAGTGGGTACAACATCACAAGGTTTATATAAATTAAGGTTACTATATAAAGAGAAGAACTGGTCATAATGTTATCAAAGTCAACTAGCACCGTAGTTGGACCTGTTAAAACTATCAGCCTTCAGAACTTTGAAAATCGATATATATCAGATACGTTTGTATTGGAGATATGCATCGGCCCATACTAGCTTTGAAACCAAGTCAAGCTTTAAAATAAACTTTCTGTTAATGTGTCTATAAATCTTAAAAATGGTGTTTTCAATTACGTTTTGTATGGATACATCTCCTTTTAATATCAGGGGAGGGCTTTGCTGTGACCCATTTTCTCTTAACTCTACACGTTTACAAAGGAAATTGAAAGAAAGCATATATTTGAAGGAGGCACTTCTTTGTTGAATCTGGTGTTCCTGAAAATCAAATTGCTCATGGAACTCACTACTCAAAGATCAGTTCTCCAGCCGTTGATGGCTTTTCTAGGCGAAAAAATGGAAGAGGGCCCAGCAATCGGCATCGATCTCGGAACAACAAACTCATATGTCGGTGTGGTGGAGGGTAACCAGGTGACCATAATACACAATGAACAGGGCAAGATGACGACTGCTTCCTGCATTGCTTTCATTGACGGTGAACGTCTCTTCGGCGAAGAGCCAGGCCAGAAGGAACTCCACTAACACCGTCTTCGGTGAGACCTCTGACCTTCTTACTCATCTGCCCTCTCGTACTTACCCGTTTTTTATTGAACAAATGAAATTCTTGAACTTTTGAGGTATATTGCAGCCAGGCTTTGAAGCTTTTCTTCGACCATTTAATGTTGATATTTGTCCAGCACCTTCTCTATTATGTAGTTAATCTTGTGTTTTTCATTCAAGAGCCAAAGGACCTGTCATTGTCTAACGATTGCTTGGGATGCCTTTTGAAGTGACCCTTTCCCATCGCTTGTAACCTACATCATGCTTTCTGAAACCAGTTTCAGAAAGTTAGAGATCCGCATTTCAAAGAAGAAATTGAAAATTAAGTTAATTAAAGCATTTTTTTTTCTTGTTAATATCCCTGTGTCTAATTGTCAGGCTGTTCTCAGAAGCCAAGCGTCTTATCACTAGGCGATTCAGCGACCCCATAGTGCAAAGTGACATTCAGCTCTGGCCTTTTCGTGTGGTTCCTGGCCCTAACGACCAGTCGATTATTGCCCTCAATTACAAGGGCTGGGAGGAGCTGTACTTCTCCACGGAGGAGATTTCGTTGATGATTCTCTTGAAGATGCATCAAATTGCAGAGGAATACCTTGGTTGTTCAGTGAAAAACGTTATCACCATCCCTGCCTACTTCAACGACTCCCAACGCCAAGCAACGAAAGATGCCGGCGTCATTGCCGGCCTGAACATCCTGCGCCTGAGCCCACTGTTGTTGCCATCGCCTATGGCTTTGACAAAAGCAATGGCAGCAGAGGCAAGAAGACTGTTCTGGCCTTTGATCTTGGCGGTGGCACCGTGGATTTCTCTCTTCTCACCATAGAGAAGGGCCGGTTTAAGGTAAATTCAACCGCTGGGGACACTCACCTTGGTGGGGAAGACTTCGACAATAGGATGGTCGGCCATTTTGTAGAAGAGATAAAGATGAAGCACGGGGTGGACATCAGCAGCAACCTCAGGGCTCTAAGGCGGCTAAGGACGGCCTGTGAGATGGCCAAGTGCACATTCTCTGCTACCTATGAAGCCCAGATGCCCAAATGGAAAAGGAATCGATCGATGATGTCGTTCTTGTAGGCAATTCTTCAAGGATACCCAAGGTGCAGATGTTGCTGCAGGAGTTTTTCAATGGCAAGGAGCTGTGCAAAAGGATCCACCCAGACGAAGTCATAGCCTATGGTGCAAAAGGATTCTTGTGATCAGGTCTCCGAGAAGGTGCAAGATCTGGTTCTTGTAAACGTCACCCCTTTATCGCTTGGTGTCCAGGTTGAAGATGGAGAGATGTGCATCATCATTCTAAGAAACACTATCCCTGACAGGAAGGAGAAGGCATTCACCACCTACTACGATAACCAGACGACAGTGTCCATCAAGGTCTATGAAGAAGAAACAATGAGAACTTCTGATAATAATACTTGGAGAATTTAAGTTCTCCGGCATCCACCGTGCCCCTCGTGGCGTTCCTCAGATCATGGTGTGCTTTGAGATCAACTAAAGTGGCATCTTGACTGTCTCTGTAAAGGACATGATCACACAACACAAAGACAAGATCACCATCACCAATGCCAGAGGACGATTGTGAAAAAGGCTAAGAAGATTAACAGAATTTTAACGTGGTTGATCGACGGAGGTTGATCGACGAGTATCAGGACAGCCAGCCCAGTCTGCATCAGAATAGGCCTTGAGAATCAAATCTTGAGATTTATAAAACTGAATGCCATATTGACACGTGTAGCGAATATATTGAAGAATCTGTTTCAAGCACTGAAAATGTTTCATCGTTGGAGCATGCATGAATTAGCATGCAAAATTCACTGTATATGAGAGATTTGGCCGTGTAAGGGTCAGATATTGTAGTGCCCTGGCTAGACTTCGATATGTTGTAGCATATGAATAAGGAGGATCAAATTTGTCAAACGATTTTGATATGACAGTAATAGGTGTGGTCACCATTTTACAGTGATACATTTGAGCTCGAGAGATAATATTTAGACTGATGCATAAAAAGGCTAGGAGAAGTGCGTACAACTTGAATTCTCAAGAAATAATGTGAATCACCCAAATCATTCATAGCAAATTGATGTCTGACAATCACTATAGAAGATGATATGAATGAACGAGAATTACCCGTAAGAATGATATCATCAACATACAATAACAAAATAGTGACAGATTTGTCTTGTATGCAAACAAAAAGAGATGGATCGGTGACACTAGCAATGAAGTCCATAGAAAACAGGAATTGGAAAAATCTGTCATACCACGCCCGAGGAGCTTGATTCAATCTGCAAACATCATGAGGCTTGGATGAACCCTTAAATCCAGGAGGCCACTCAATATACACTAGCTCACGTAAATAACCATTTAAAAATGCATTCTTGACATCTAATTGCTTGAGAGGCCAATGAAACGCAAGGGCGAGACTAAGAACGATTCTTATAGTAGCAAATTTTACCATTGGGGAGAAGGTTTCCAAGAAATCCAAACCTTGAACTTGACTATATCCTTGCGCTACAAGTTGGGCCTTAAGTCGTTCAAGTTGTCTGTCACCTTTCAGTTTGGTTTTGAAGACCCAATGGCTGCCAATCACATGCATATTTGGTGTACACGCAACAACATCCCAAGTGTGATTTCCCTATAAAGCAGCCATTTCCTCTTTCATAGTTTGATGCCAGCCTGGGTGCTTGAGAGCAAGAGTATAATGTGAAGGTTCGGTTAGAATGGGTGAGGTAGCAAAAATATACTTAGAATTAGGTTTGACAATGCTAGATTTGGATCGAGTATTCATAGAATGAGTTGAAAGAGAGGGGTTAGTGGAAGGTAATGGTGACTAGGGAGAGTGAGAGGGGAAAGTGATGAAGGTATTGGTATTGATGAAGGTGACGATGAAGGCGGTGAAGGAGGGTCTTCGGAATTATGCATTTGGGCTAGACGATGAGATTCAGTTGAATACGACATGGCGTGAGATGCATACACGTCCAGTGGGAGGATAAATGCATCGATATCCTTTAAGCTAGCTGCTATATCCAAGGAACACACATGGTAGTGACTTGGGTTGAAATTTATGATTAGTGTATCCTCTAATATAGGGATAACATCTAGATCTGAACACACGAAGGCATGAATAATCAGGGCGTCTTTTGAATAGCAGCTCATGTAGACTTTGCATGTGTAAAACCTGTGAAGGAAGTCGGTTGATGAGCCATATAGCAGTAGAGAATGCCTCAACCCAATATTAGGTTGGAAGATTGCTATGAACATAGTAAGGCCCAATTCTGTGACTGATCTATGTTTACGTTCCACTATTCCATTTTGTTTAGGAGTCTTAGGGCATGATTTTTTATGTTTAACGTCATTTTCCTTTAAATAATCTGCAAGAATTGAGCTATTAAACTCTCCTCCTTCATCACTTTGAAACACTTTTAGCTTAGCATCAAACTGATCTTCAATCATTTTATGGAATTCAAGAAATTTGGCAAAGAAATCAGATTTCCGTTTTAGATTATAGATCTACAAATATCTAAAAAATTGATCCACAAATAAAGCATAATATTTGATATTTTGACATAAACCAATGGGAGTCGATCCCCGTAAATCACAATGTACTTTAGCAAAAGCAGAATCACAATCATCATCAATAAAAATAATTGGAAGTCTACACACTTTCCCCAACTGACAACTACCACAAATGAACAATTTTGGCAAACTATTTGTCATATTAATTAACTTATTTGCAGTCATAAATTCTAATATTTTGTGATGTGGATGTCCAAGTCGTCCATGCCAAACTTCAAAGGGAACTGATCGGAATCTTGTTGAGAAGAACACATTCCTTGGTTTTGGCTTGAGAGCATATAAGTCACCTTCTCTAGATCATGTTGCTATCACTTCCTTGTTTTCCTCGCCTTTAGTAGCAAAAAGGAATTGGAAGAAAATTTGAACACATAAGACATAGTAGAGGTAAGTTAGTTGACAAAAATAAGATTCTTTTTAATATCGGGCACTATAGGAACATTATCAAATAATACAATTTCTCACATGAATATCAGTAGCTCCAACATGAGTAATATTAAGTTGTTGGCCATTTTCTACCATAATTTTTTCTGTACCTTTATGTGGTAAGCAATTTTTTAGTTTACCTGGGCCGTCGGTCACATGAGAGCTTGTGCCAGTGTTAGGAACCCAGTCTTGATTAGTAGGATCAACAACTTTCATGGCAGCAAATGCTCGTGGCATATCACGAGGCTGATAAGCATGATGGAACCTGTGATAACACTTAAAAGCACTGTGATTATTTAGACCATAAATCTGACACGATACCTTGGATTTATTTGTCTCCCCATTATTCGGTCCTTGCTGATTTTGTGTCTGAGATACTGGATTGAACCCATGACCTTTTGAATTGAATCAATTGTTGTTATTAGTGTTGTGCCAATTGTTGTTGTAGAGCTTTCTATTGTTGGATTGTTGTGCGGGAAAAGCCATTTGACTCTTCAACCGTAACTTTTCAGCATGCAAGTCCTTGATCGTTTCGTGTCCTTGAAGTAATGATACAACTTCAAGATAAGATGGTACTGACGGCTTGAGAATTGAGGTCATGAATGACTCATAGCTTGGTCCAAGACCATTAACCAACTAGAAAACCTTGTCGTCATCTTCAAGCAGCTTTCTTATCACTGTAAGTTCATCACATATGGTTTTGAAGCCAATGACATATTTAGTAATAGATTTGTCATGTTTGCGATAAAGTTGTAACTTTCTTGTCAACATAATCTCTCTATCCTTAGATTCACGAGCAAAAGCACTTGTCAAGGTTTAACAAACTTGTGTAGAGGTATCATGTCCCACGACTAAACCTAGGACTTCTTCTGTGAGAGACCTAGTTAGCCAACCTCTTAGAAGACAATCTGATTTTTTTCATGCTAAAAAATCAGGATTTGGTTGTCTGACAGCTTCACCATTTTCAATACATTCAATGATAGAAGTTGGAGTGGGAATGGACCCATCAATAAACTCAAACAAATCTTGACTCTCTATGAGTCCAAGAATTTGAGTTTTCCATAGCAAGAAATTCTTGTACAATAATTTGATGAAAACAAAGTTGATCATGCCAACCGACGATGGGATGGGTACTTAGTTGTTGAAGATGTTGTTGATACTGCCATGAAGACCAAGATGTCCACGTCCAGCGGCAGGAGCGACTAAACAAAGACTGGTTTCTTTGTATCGCAGGTTCAGCACCCTGTCTTGGCCGAGAGATAGGCAGGTCTTCACCGAGGCACTGCTCTCTGGGTACGTCTCGAAACAAGGAAAGTAGTGGCTCATTAGAATCGTAAGGAGCAGAGGAATCTAATGGTACCTAACTTGCAGATTTTGGGCGACGGAATACCGAGATTTTGGCCATGGAACAGGAACTGCTCGCGCGGTCATGACAGGTGCACAATCAGGCTTGCCGAGAAACAGAGCTCTCTTCACAGGTCTCTAGATTCTGACTCCCAGCTCGGATCTTTGTATGTAGTAGCTATTTGGAAATTTAGGGAAGTCGGGAAGAGAATGACACCAACCTTGCGAAAATCCAAGGGTGGGATCTTCAGATATGGCCCGTTGATCAGAGAGTTATCCTGTTGTTGCTGGGACAACAACGCACAAAAAAAACGAATCTTCTTTTGCGGATGAGGAGATAGTGCTTACCTATCTCCCCCAATGCAGGGCTCAACAGTGTCACTCATGCCGGTGAAGGAAGGGTGGCTCTGATACCATGAAAACAGCTAAGAAGATGAACAAAATGTTAACGTGGTTCGGAAAATTTCCTACTCCACGACTCGGTCATCAAATTTTTGATGATCTGGTTCCCTTACTCAATATGATTTTATACATAGTTTGGATGAATTCAAATTTGAATTCAGTCCACCGTTTTCAATCGGATTACAGTCTCTTGCTGTCATCCTTAAAATCTCTCATTTTTATCAAGATCCGTTTTTCTCTCTAGCCCGATTTGTATCCCTGCAATATTGGTGGCACCTGATTTTATGGAATGATGAGCTGCTATGTTACCACGATCTGAGACGTTAGAACTGGCTGGTAGTGCGTTATCTTCTTGCCTGATTTGTTCCCCTTTAATATTGCTCATTTCTGATTTGGAGACATTAAGATAGCTGATTGCTGAGTTGGGGATGCTGATTGCTGATTTGGGGATGTTACCATGAGCTGGTGCATTAGATGCGTTATCAGGCTGACCAAGAAGGAGATTGAGAAGATGGTACATGAGGCAGAGAAGCACAGGGCTGAGGATGACAAGCACAGAAGGAAAACCAAGGCGAAGTATGAACTAGAGAACTACATCTATCAAATGACGAATGCCATGAAAGACTGGAATTTTGATTGCACCAAGGTTGCTCCTAAGGACAAGAAAAAGATAGAAGATGTAATCAAGCGGGTAGTTCGGTGGCTGGAAAAAAACCAACACGCTAAGGCACATGCGTTTGAAGGCAAGTTGAAGGAGCTTCAGACCTTATGGAATCGTATGGATAGGTGAATAACATAAATCAATAATTGAATCGTTTGAAGGCAGGTCTCTCTACTAACTGAATGCTCAATGAACATTGTGTCATAATTCTATGAATGCTTTTCTTTTCCTTCAATTACTATCAATGAGGAACTGGGTCCTAGACTATCTAATGAGGCAAATCATTGAAAGGTCAGATTTGCCTCTGTCATTTGGCGCACAGATTTAACATATGTCAATGTCATTTCATGTTTTATAAGGCAGCCTGCGATCAGCCGATGGCTTTTGTAGTGCCACTTCTGACCTCATTTTAATTGGGGCAGAGCCGTTGACTGCCTTGGATTTAAAATCACAAGTTGAAATCATAGCTTTCAGAATTTTAAATCTCAATTGATCAAAGATTTAGATTTTGGATTGTATATGAATTTTTATTGAAAATATGTAGTTCTCAACTCAGAACCTCCACTTTTGAAATCTAGAATTAGATATGACTAAGTCTGGTCGCTCATTGTTGTATGATGTGATCTACTGTTGCATCTTGGCTGATCACGTAGATTCGTCATTGCTTATTCTGATATTAAAAAATTGAAGTAGACGGTTTGTTTGGGCCTAAGAAACCTTTGTAAACAAGTCAGTTAGCAGAGGAAGTGGTATGAAGCAAACAGTTGGCACTAACAATTGGAAAGCAAAAGAGAAGGAAAAGGTTGTCCAATCAAGGTTCTCAACTAAGTGCATCTCATTCATCATGTTGCCTAAGCATTTCCATGATGCCTAGCTCTTATGGAGCTTGTTAGCGAGGTAAGGTGTAACATCTTGAAAAATGCCGAATTTTTTAAATCCCGACTAAACTGTTCGCTTAAATTAAGTAAATGCCATACACGAGCGCACCAGGTAAACGGCAATTTGACGGTCAAAATTAAAATCTGTCTCCATAGATATGCTTTAGAGATGGTGAAGAATTCGAATATGTGTTCATAAACGCAAACGGATATAATACAACTTGAAAAATTACCTTTTGTTAGTTTTGACAAAATAGAGATCGATCTCAAACATTAAAAACAGCTGTCCGTAAGGTAACCTACTTGAGATCTCTTTTGTCCTTCTTCTTCTCTCTCAACTCTCTCTTTCTCTATTCTTTCTCCCTTTCCTTTCTTTCCCCTCTCTCTCTCTCTCGCCCCACTTCATCCACGGTAAATGCACCTCTCTTTAAAGGGGCGATGTTCTCATGTATATCTTAAATGTTTTAAATATTACTATTAGATTACATTATATTTTTAATCAGGTTTAACTTCAATTTATGCTGTTTAGCTTATTAAAACATGATTAGAATACCTTAATTGGTGTTTGGGCCTTAATCTTTTACTTGGACCAAAATGCCCTTGTCAGTTTATGAAATTTTGTTCCTTAGGATAAATCTACTCTCTTATCCTTGGCTTAACACTTAATGACATTTATACCCCTCTTGGTAAATTTATTATAATATGAAATATATATGTTTGTTTCTCATTCAGATTGAACCTACGCGGAGCAGACTTCGTGCCCTACCTCTGAGAACCCGAAATTCTTACAGACGAGCAATGTAATTCTAGAGAAAAAATATAAACACATTTATTAAATGAGTTGAGAAATGAAAGTTTTACATAAGGTCTAACCAATTATTATTCATTAGAATTGATTACTTTTTGTCCATTGCGTTAGAAATATGTAAATTTTTTAATGGTAACTTAAGAAAGGATTTTTCTAAAAGGAACATTGTCCTCATGGAGCTAATGTCCGCAGCACACATGATCCAATCTAGGTTCCTGATCTCCAAAAATCTGACAATGAAACGTTGGATATAATCACACCATGTTTTCTGGAAGAAAAATGCTGCATATATACTTTTTCAAGCATGCGCTCTGTAAGGATGTGTTAGAAAACCCAATTTTCTAGCATTAAGAACATCTCATTTCCCCAAAGCAACGCTACCTAATTGAGACTTTTTCTTGACAGCTAACAAAAACAACTACACTAAGAAGTTCAAAAATTTATAGCCCTTTATAGAATCTAGAGAACTTGTTAATCTTTGATGGACGTTGTAAAACGAACAAAAGAAATGGTGAACTTGGCAACAACATTTACATAAGCAACAGTTCAATATTAGAAAGGAAAGATCGCTTTAGAGGTAAAACTATACGGAATTCATTACAAGGACATACAACACATGCAGTGAATAGTGAACTTCTGATTGAAGAAATTAGCGAGCACGACGCCCCTCAACCTAAAAAAACACATAAAGGCAACCCTTACATTTTTTCCAAACACTGCCCAAGCAAACCTAAAGATAAAAGATACAGAACCTGATAAAAAGTGAAAACGAACAAAAATGTAACCCCATGTTTCAGCTTGCATGTGGAACTCATTTCCTTTTTAATACAGAAACATAGCGGCTTCCTGAACTAATTACGCACCACACACGGGCCTCCCCGCTTGTCTTTTTGAGCTGTGTTCTTCGGCTCGAACAACCTCATTTTATTTTTTCGCATTGACAAAAAGTCTTAGAGGGAGGCCCTGATCCTAAACCGATTAAATGTCAAATTGAAGCATCACCATTCATCACATCATCAAGTAATATGTCCTCCTGTTGCTGAACTCAATGGGGAAAAAAAAAACTATAGAAGCAATAACCCTCATTGCATAAGGATACAGTTATGAGTATTCAACACTAAGAACATCTCATTTTTCCAATTCATGTACTACATTTTACAGGAACTAAATTCAAAAAACAGAAATCCCACATGCTAATAAACAAAACAAAAATAGCGGAAAAAAGAGAGAAAAGATCAATAGCAGTTACAGAAGATTAAGAAATAAGAACACGACCAAAACAATCCAGTACACATTCAACAAGGTAGGTGCTTCACTGTCTGGCCATTTGAATACCTCCTCTGTTTGTATATCTTTGTAATAATGGGGTTCCATACGCTTTCCAGCTTTTTCTTCTCGTTCACAAACTCGTCCGTCCCGGCGAGCTCCGCCCTCTCCAGCCATTGCATCACTTGCTCGACTGCTTTGGTGACCTTCTTCCTGTCTGCAGTAGTGAGCTTGCAACGGACATACCTTTCCCTCAACGCGTCTCTGACATTGTAGGCATACTCATTCAGTGCGTTCCTGGCCTGTGCCTTCTCCCTGTGCTCATCGTCCAGAGACTTGTACCTCCTGGCATCCTCAACCATCCTCCGGATCTCCTCCTTCGTCAGTCTCATGTTGTTGCTACAGATGGTAAGATGGTTCCTCTTCTTGGTGACCTTGTCCTCCGCAGAGACGTTCAGGATACCATTAGCATCGATGTCAAAGCATATGTTTATGGAAGGAACGCCGCGAGGAGCCGGAGGGATGCCGGAGAAATTGAATTGTCCGACCAAGTTGTTGTCACGTGTCCTTGTTCTCTCCCCTTGGTAGACGCCAATCCAAATACTTTGCTGATCGTCAACCTCAGTAGTGAAAGTCTTCTCCTTCTTCACTGGGATGGTGGTGTTTCTTGGAACCAATACGTTCATGACTCCACCAATGGTCTCAATGCCAAGGGACAACGGAATGACATCAAGAAGAACGAAGTTAGGCACCGGTTCCACCACCTCCTGGTCATCGTCGTGTTTGCTCAAGATGACGGCTTGAATTGCTGCACCATAAGCGACTGCCTCATCTGGGTTTATGGTTTTGCAAAGCTTCTTACCATTGAAGAAATCTTGAAGCAACTGCTGAACCTTCGGGATCCTAGTCGATCCACCAACCAGAACAATGTCATCAATGGAGTTCTTGGTCATTCTGGCGTCTCTCAAGCAATTCTTGACAGGCTCTAGGCACTTCTTGAACAAGTCCATGTTGAGCTCCTCAAACTTGGCTCGTGTAATGGTAAATGAAAAGTCCATTCCATGATAAAGAGAATCAATTTCAATGGTTGTCTGGACAGCGGCAGAGAGAATACGCTTGGCCCTCTCATAGGATGTTCTCAGACGCCGGAGTGCCTTGGGGTCGCCGCTAATGTCCTGATTGAAGTTGTGCTTGAATTTGTTAATGAAATAATCAACCATCCGGTTGTCAAAGTCCTCCCCACCGAGATGCGTGTCTCCTGTCGTTGCCTTGGTCTCCATGACTCCATTTTTAATGGCGAGTAAGGAGACGTCGAAGGTGCCACCACCAAGATCAAATACCATAACCTTAGTCTCTTTCTCGCTTTCCGCAATATTGTGGAAGCCATAGGCGATGGCAGCTGCCGTGGGTTCATTGGTCAGACGCATGATGTTCAGGCCGGCGATGGTGCCGGCGTCTTTGGTGGCTTGCCGTTGGGAGTCATTGAAGTAGGCAGGGACGGTGACAACGGCGTTCTCCACGGGGTGCCGAGGTAGGCTTCTGCCGTCTCACGCATCTTCATGAGAACCATTGATGAGATTTCCTCAGGGGTGAAGTGCTTCTCCTTGGTCAGGTACTGGACGACGATCATGGGCTTGTCGCCGGGGCCGGCGACCACCTTGAAAGGCCAATGCTTCATGTCGCTCTGCACCAGTGCATCGCTGAAGCGCCTGCCTATTAAACGCTTGATATCTGCAGCAAGCAAAGAGTAACAGGACCGTAGGTTTTGCTAGCTCTAAAGTGGAAGTTGTCCACCGCAACCAACCAAGCAATGAACAAAGCAAGGAAGAGAGGTTTTTGCATAACCGGCCCAAAAGTACTGCACTCACTGAAGACGGTGTTGGTTGGGTTCATGGCGACCTGGTTCTTGGCGGCATCACCAATGAGACGCTCAACCGACGTGAAGGCCACGTAAGAGGGAGTGATCCTGTTGCCTTGATCGTTGGCGATGATCTCGACCCGGTCATGCTGCCACACACCAACACAAGAGTATGTTGTCCCGAGGTCGATGCCGATAGCTCTTGCAACTATTTCTTACACGTGGGAGAATGATCCTCTTGAACTCACACAGATCAGATCAGCCGACGAAGATGATGCATGTCCTACTATATAAAACGCGTTTATATACGTGGAGTAGTACACGCCCGTAATATCCTTGAAATTCAAAAGAAACATTGAGGAAAAGATAGTTTCCTCCTTTTTGGCAATTTCAAGATGGCCAGGGCATCCTTTGGCTAGAATTTCTCGGTAAGCGAGCGTGAAAAAGGATTCAGTCATGTCGATTTCTGAGAATTCGCCTGTTCCCGAGGGTTCCTCTTCGAGACTGATCCACCGATGCCCCTTCAGATCCATCCATCCTGAGGCAGCTTCTGTTAATGAAGATGGCAGTCTCAATGAAGTTTGAACGATATCGTTCATTAATGAATATGCGGCTTCCGAAACTCGTATTGCTGCTGCCGCTTCGTTCGCTGGGCCTCAGACGATTTATGTATATGGCATCCAAGGTTGGCATGGCTGCTGCCGCTTCGGAGGCCGGGCTTCACTTCACGCCATGGATCACTTTAGGCACTCTGAATGCTGCACGACTTTCAAGGCTCTCATGGCTACTGCTTCGTCTACCGCGTTTATGGCAGTCCCAGCGCACACTAAAACAATCCCTGCTATGTATATGCGTTGCTCATAGACCATCGGATTCTACTTCTTCTTATAGAAATCTTTCCTTACAGCAATGGGGCACAGTCAGAATTTTTTAGGTAGATAACTTGAATCTAAAAAATACATTGCATAATATTAAAATAGGTCATGGTGTAAGTAATTTTTTGTTAACTTGTTTATCAAAAGAATTTTTCTCCTGCGTGATTCTCTTAACTAAAAAATCAGTTTGACCTGTGTTCTATATATAAATGGAGAGTTTATCTTCTCTCAATGATCATAATAGAATGAATAAAGTGAGCACATTTTTCCGTAGATGTAGGCATCAAAATGCCGAACCACGGATATGATTAGTATTATTGTGTTTCTTGCTCTATTTCATTTTCTAACAAGTACCATTTTCATTAAGTTCATTTTGCCTTCTCTCTCTTTCTCTTTCTCTCGTGCTCTACGACCTCGAGTAGAATTGTAGAAAGCCACGCCTGCTCCTGAGGTCCTGAGGATGCCACAAGCTCATTCTAACCTTGTTATGTGGATTTTTGTCAGGATTGGGTTGTTTGATTTCTAGTGCCTTTCAAACTATCTTGTTCCAATAGCCATGGATGCATCAAGCATTACGTTTGTTTTAGTCGCTTTCCCCACTGCTCTGTAGATGTCGTCTTGGTCTGTTCTTTAGCTGATGTGCTTGTCATTGTAGATATCAAGCGTTGGATGGGTAGGCGAGAAACTATGACACTTTTCCGATTGGAGCATGAACGGCCTCTGGCCTTTCAAGGTAATTTCCGACCCCAACAAACCGCCGTTGTATGGTTTGCGTCAATTACAAGGGTCCATGCGAATCGAGTTTTGGCATTCGATTTATCTTCAATACCATCAGAAGTCCCACAGCAAATGAATAAAATGTTCACTTGCAAGTACACTGTTTTGGGGCATAATGTTTTGTGAGCTAATCCCCTTTATGAAAAGGTAGTTAATTAGAATATTTTAACAAAACTTAAGTCGTTTGATTTTGGTTAAAATCGTTGTCGCAAATGTTGTTTTCCGGTTGCTGCATGAATATAAAATGGAAAAAATGTCTTTTACGGAAAAAAAAATCAGTAAATTTTAAAACAATTAATGTTACGGTAAGAAGAAAGAAGTGGCTAAAATTGAAATGCAAAAAATTGTGAAAATAAAAATCTGGTAACTAAAAACTGCAAAAAGCTTGAAATAATATGAAAAATTAAAAACAGGAAAACGTAAAAAAAGAACATATTTTTTTTCATGTTTGTTTAAAAAAATGTGTTTTTTCATGTTTCATTCAGTTGATCAGTTTTTAATGTTTTAAACAGTTTCTTGAATAATACACATTTTTTGTGGAAATAGCAAAGCTACATGTGTGGGCGACTGCCCATGCCAGCCAACACAAGTCCCTAAAAAAGTTTATAGAAGGTAGCTCACATCAATGCCTCATAAACACCAAACCTACTAAAGTTAGTTCTCTTTTTATTTTTATTTTTTTGTCACAGCCTAGTTGTGGGCATGTGGCTGTGACTAAATATTCCAAACCATCTATATCCGAAAACAAAAATCAAACAATTTTGAAACAGAGAAAAATCGAGGTTGGTATAACTCAGGTATCTGCGATTGCTGTGTGTAAAAGGTATGACTTCTTCTCCCTCTCGACTTTCTCTGCAACTTTCAGGATCCTTCGTGTTTACTTTCCACCATCCTTCACTTATTTCCTCTTCGATCCAGTCATCCGTCATGGTTATTGTAGAGATAAGTACTTTTTGGTAAGCACACATAAAAGTTTAAGCATATTCAAAAAATCGCCTGTTTTCTTGTTATTGGCAAAACACACCCAAGTTGTTTTGCACTTAACTGAAGGCTCTGTCACCTTGTTCAAGTTTAGGTCACTGTTAAATTAGCAAAAGATTAATTGTCCTCTAAAAGAACATGAAAAATGTAGTTGACTTTGTAAAATTTATCTTGGGTAATTCTTTAGTATTAACAAACAAGGCAATAATCTCCTAGATAACTTAGACATAAATTTCAAAAATCAATTGATTTGATTAGAGATCCAGTGAGGTTAGAACTAGATTGATAAATGCCTATTCATAACTGGTTTCAGACCATCTACATCCGCATGCGGTTAGGGATCGCACGGGTTTATCAGATTTACAGCCCTAGTTGCCCGATCCACTAGCATTTTCTTTGCATTTGGATCCCAAGTTAGCTTAAGGGGATCCACTGCTTCAATAATGGATTTTACCTGATTCAGATTTGAGATCCGAGTGAGCCTCTCGATGAGAGGCCGAAGACCCTCTTCTTTTCCTTTCATGGTGTTCATATCCAGTCGTGAAAGAATGGTGGGGTCCGGTAAGGGCCTTGGCCCCCTCTTAGATTTTAGAAACTTAAAAATTTATATGTAAATTTTAAAAAAATTTAGTTTTAATGTATATAACAAATTTGAAAATTTTTATTTTGACCTCCCATATTAAAATGTTGAAACTATAGTTTGGCCCCTGCATAAAAAAAAATTCTGACTCCACCCCTGTCCATATCTTTGAGCTTACTTATTCACCCAATTCAAATTTGATATCAGCCTCGGATTTCAAACATAGTCTAAAAGATTTTTTGCAAGATTGCCAATTCACTTACTTTACTAGCTTTAATGAGCAAATCCTGAGGGAATTATTCTCTTGGAAATCTGCCTAATCAGGATGATTAAGAAAAATCAACTTCATATGCCTAAGCAAATCTGCTAAACTTGGAAATAGTCTATAAACCCAAATTTTGACAAGAAGAGGGAAAAAAAAACATCACTTTGTAACACTACAAAGAAAATGAGAAATTTGTATCGTTAAAACCAAAAGCTGATGGTGCAGCCTTTTCATAAAAATGATTTTATTTAAAATCATTGTCGCATATGCATATTGGTCTGGGACAGCTCCTTGAGTTGTGAAATGACCAAAATACCCCTACTGAAATTTAAAAAGAACCTTTTTAGAAAAGGTAAAAATTCTAAAATACCCAGTATTTGATAAAAAAAATTCCAAAATACCTCCACCGCAAAGGTGCATTGGCTTAGAAATAACACGATGGAAGAAGAATGCATATAAGAAGAGAGTGAAATGAAGAGTTATCTCTAGCACCGTCCATGCTACTCTACAGATGAAGTATTTATGCTAAACTATTAATGATCTTTAGTAAAGAAAACTTTTTTCACTCCACTACTGTATTGAACTAAAGTATAGGACCCTCCCCAAGACTTTCAAGTGCTCTACCTGGTCAGGGTGACCCACACTGCTTAATGTAATGTTTCCAGATACATACATACATACATATATATATATATATTTATATATATATATAAGAGCAAAGGATAACTCTTGTTCAAAGTCACTCAACCATCTAAATAAGTCGATAATTTTAATTGAGAGAAAAAACAAAAACTAAAAAATTTTAAGTGGAAAATACTCAACGTTTTTCTCATTTGTCACTCTTAACCATGTATTACATTGGAATAAACTGGTCCGGTGAATTGAAGATGGGGATGACCATAGTGATGTTTCCTGGACCCCTGGAAAACCACTCAGTTCCCATGATCGAGCTATTCAACTGCCTTCCCCGCCACCACGCCAACCTCAACATCACCATTATTTTCAGCTGCGATGTGGCTACCGAGCCTCTCACCCCTCGCTTGAGCTTCATCAAGCTCCCATACGTTGAGCCCTTGACTGGTGCACAGATGAATCTCGTGGAAACCCTCATCGGCTATGTTGACCAGCTAAAACCTGTGGTTGCCAATTCTCTATACAAACGTTGCAGCCCCGGTCTTTGTTGTTGGTATGTTTGGAACCACCATGATTGATGTTGCCGTCAATCTCGGGGTGCCGGCATACATCTTGTTCACCACCAGCACCACCAGACTCATGCTTCACCTTCCAATGCTAGACCAAAAGTACAAGGAAGATGAGTGGAGTGTGCACATGGACAGGGGTGGAGGGAGGGGGGGCACCTAGGCCATGGCCCCACCCTGGCCAGTGAAAAAAAAAATTGCATTAAAAAAAATAAAAAAATTTAATTGCGCCATGTATTTTTTGGATTTGAATTCAGTTGGCCCTAGCCGGATTCAGAAGTTGGACTGTCGGCCCGTCCCTAAAGAAAATCCTGATTCCGTCGTTGGACTGCCCTCTGCTCTTGTGAACAAGCAGAACCCAACGTACAGGTGGTTCCTTACCAGCTCAAGGCAATATGTTAGGGCTCAAGGAATCATCGTGAACACTTTCAATGACCTAGAGACCAAGGCTCTCCTTGTTCCAAGGCACGTACCTACCGGCCAAGCAAACCATGCCATCCATATACCCAGTCAGGCCCTTGCTCGGGCTTGATGGCAGGTAGGCCGAGTTCGCTGACTACCCTTGCATCAAGTGGCTCGACACCCAGCCAAACTCGTCAGTGGTTTTTCTATGTTTTGGTAGCATGGGCACCTTTCTCGACCGAGGTGGCTAGGCAAATTGCTCTGTGTAGAAGATAAATCAAATAGAAGAGAACACAATTTTACGTGGTTCGGTCATTCAGGCCTACGTCAATGAGAGAACATTCCACACCGCGAGTGATTTTTCTTATTATCTTGTGCACAAAAAAATTACACATAATATATGTTTGCAGTTCCATTAAGGAACCAATAGAGCAAAGGCTCTGTACAAGGTAACACATGCCATTAAGGAAGGTATCCAAGGCAAATGGTAAGTCAAGGCAAATGGTAAGTTTCCAAAGTGGGTCATCGGGGTCATCCTCCAACGTCCAAGGCTCCCCCAACGTTAATAATTCAACGGTTGGGACATAAGCAGGGCAACTTATTATTTTCAACACTCCCCCTCTAATGGGGTGTAGATATTCATACAGCCCCACTTGCTCAATATTTTTTGATGTAACTCTCTAGTCAAGCCTTTAGTAAGTTCGTCGGCCAGCTGTTCGAGAACATAGTGACAATCTATTTTTATATGTTTGGTCCTTTCATGAAAAACTGAATTTGCTGAAATATGGATAGCAGCCTGATTGTCACAGTGTAGAGGCATCGAAAGATGAACCTATAGCCCAATTTCTGATATAAGGGTTTTAATCCATGTAAGTTCACTAGCTGTTGTAGCCATAGCTCGACATCCACTTCAGCACTAGATCTGGACACAAAACTCTGTTTTTGCTTTTTCAAGGCACAATATTTCTTCCAACAAACACATAGTAGCCAGTTGTAGATTTTTTGTGTGAACTCCCTACCCAATCTGCTTCAGTGAATCATTGAATTTGATGATGACCATTCTTTTTGTACCATATTCCTTGTCATGAAGTTCCTTTTAAGTATTGCAGAATGTGATGAATAATTTTTCAATGATGTTCTGTGGGTGCATGCGTACATTTTCTTGCTATACTGACTGCATAGGTTATGTATGATCTAGTAATGGTAAAATATATAAGTTTTCCTACTAGCCGTTGGTAACCTTCCTTGTTACAATCTGGATCATCTTGAGTAATTTCAATTTTTTGTCCAACTTCAATTGTTGTCTTTGTTGGCTTGCACCCAATTTTTCTGATTTCTTTAAGCAAGTCTAAGGTATATTTTCGTTGAGAGAGTAACAGACCCTTGCTTGAGTGAGCAATTTCAAGGCCTAAAAAATAATGAAGATTTCCCAAATCCTTTATGTCAAACATATTGCGAAGTAGTTCTTTAGTTCTTAAGATCTTTTTTTCATCAGTCTCTGTCACGATAATGTCATCCACATATATAAGTATGACAACTACCAGATTACCATCCTTCCGTTTGATAAATAAAGAGTTGTCAACATTGCTTGAAACCATGTTCTTTTAAAAAAATTACTCAACCTCTAGTGCCATGCTCTTGGAGATTGTTTCAAGCCATAGATTGCCTTGTGAAGCTTGCACACCAATTTTTTGTTAGCTTTCTTGAGGATGTCCAGGAGGAAGATTCATGAACACTTCTTCTTTCAAATCTCTGCGTAGAAAAGCATTTATAACATCAAGTTGATATAAGGGCCAATTATAACTGCATGCAATTGATAATATCACCCTTATTGTATTCATTTTCGCTACAGGCACAAAGGTCTCTTCATAATCTAAACCTTGATTCTGAGTATACCCTTTTGCGACAAGTTTGACCTTATATCTTTCAATACTCCCAGTGCCTTTGTATTTTATTTTAAGCCCCCAGCGACACCCAACAACCTTTTTTCCTGGAGGTGGCATAACAGTATCCCAGGTTTTGTTTTGATGTAAGGCACTAGGTTCTTCATCCATGGCTTTTAACTACATTGAGTCTCTTTTGCCTTCTTCATATGTAGTTGGCTCTGAACAATTAGAGACTCTTGATATATATGCTCTATGCATGTGGTTAATCTTCTTGTATCCAATATAATGTTCTATAGGATAACTTGTAGAAGTATAAGTGACGTAATCTGATAACCGAGTAGGTGGCCTGATTTGTCACTATGATCTTCTCATAGTGATTTGGGTGTCATTTTGGTTGGATGCTACTTCAGTGGTTTGGGTATCATTATGATGATCCGGAGCTGCAATTTCAGTATTGGCCTCTTGGAATCCTTCTCGTGAATTTTGGATTCTTCTTGTGACTGTAAACTCATTGTAAGGATCCATAGTTGGTAGCACGATCTCCCCTTGAAGGCAAGTCTCATCAAGAACATTAGATGTAGGAAGAAAATTTTCTTTCATAATACAATTTTCTAGTATTAGGTGATGAGACTAAGGTGTGTTTTCATCAAACACAACATCTCTTGATATAAAAAATCGTTTTTCTTCTATAGTATAGCATCAATGTCTCTTTTGTGACATAGAATACCCTAGAAAAATACATTTAAGAGCACGACTACTAAGTTTGTCTATGTTTTGTCGCTGCCTAGAAACAAAAGAAACACATTCGAAGGTTCACATGTGATTGAAATTGAGCTTCTGACCCTTTAAAATTTCAAGGGGCGCACGATCGTGAAGACTTTTGCTAGGCAATCTGTTAATAATATAACATGCATTCATGATGGCATCACTCCAATAAATCTGATGGAACAAGGCACAAGTAACTGCAAGAAGATGCCGATTTTTCCTTTCGGCGACTCCGTTTTGTTGAGGAGTGCCCACACAAGTGAATTGATGATCAATGCCACATTCTTTTTTAAAAAACTCAAAATTAAAATTTTTATATCCAGTACCATTATCAGTCCTTAATATTTTAATTTATTTTCCATATTGATTTCTCCTCATATTATAAAACGTTTGAAATTTATCGAAAACTTCATCTTTAGATTTGAGCAAATAGATCCACATGTCAGAATGAACCAAATCAAAGGGATTTTCAGCATTAGTATCAGACTTCGGAAATGGAGGTCTACTCATTTTAGCATAGCAACACACATCACATGTTTGACAATCATAATAATATGTAGGAAATAAATAATTGAGTTTGTAGCTAGAAGGGTGGCCTAATCTTTTGTGCCACAATGAGCTATCAGGCCAGCAACCATGGCTTTGCTTTCTTGCTCGACCACATATAAACCTTTAGCTAATCTTCCTTTTACTAATCATCTTCTTCAACAATCTGTCCTGGAAAACCACATCATGAGGTAAGAATATAACATCACAGTTCAATTCCTTAGTGAGCCTAGAAACAGATAATAAATTTGTAGATAGACTAGGAAATACTAGAGCATTAATATTATGTTCACAATCAAGAAGATGAACATTACCAATACCCTCTACTTTTACCTTTGATCCATCTGCAATAATTAAAGTCATTTCCAAGTACACATTCAATATTTGATTGACCTATAACTGAGGTGCACAAGTGTTAGCTTGCTCCAAAATCAATAACCCAATCAAAGTGAGTAGAAAACATACCTGAAGTATTTGCGCTAATCACCGAAACCACCATAGCAGTTGTATCTTTTTGTTTGCAGATACTTTGTAGAAGTTCCGTGATAGTTTTCAGCTAAGCAGCCACGTCAACATTTTCTGTAGCAGCAGAATGGGCAGTTGCAGCAGATTCATTTGATCGATGAGTCAAAGGTTGGCCTGGCTTCCCATGCAATGTCCAGCACCTCTCTCGGGTATGTCCGTCCTTCTTACAATAGGAACTTGATGTGATTTTGATTTTTTGGTTTATTTCCAAGAGATTGTGATTGTCTTTCTTTCCCATGGTGGCAACAAAGCCAATCGTATTGGTAGTGGTATACGCTGCCTTATTTGAACCATCAACTGATGGAATATCTTGTGGCTTGTGTTGATTTGAGTTCATGACATGTCTACGAGTTTCTTCTCTCATAAGCATAGATAAGATATTGCTGACTGAGGTTAATTCCAGCGAGGGAAGGATTTGACTTCGGAGATGCTCAAAGTCATTTCCAAGATCAACAAGAAGTTGATGTTTTAAATAAATTGGACATGAAAAAAATTTGATATCCAAATAAAAAATCAGATCTGATTTGGTATTAAAAACTGACATCCGATTAAGTTGGATTTGCCAAGAAATAAATTAAACGGCTCAAGACAAGAACATAGTTTGCAACAAACTTAAATTTGCAAAAATTGTGGGGGAAACGAATTAGGAAAGATCATCAGTTTAACAACCAAAAGGATTCTATGAGAAAACAAAGTATAAAAACGGATATGAAGATAGAAATTTTGACAAACTAAAATAATTAAAATGCAACTATTTTCAAAAGAAAATATCGAATAAAATACATATACATATTTGTTTGGATGCCAATGAATGTTGTTGCAAAAGGAAGAAGGCAAGACATGAATCTTGAAAACACGTTACTCAAGAAAATATCTTTCCCTGACTGACCTCCTTGAAGAGGAAAGAACACAAGGAGAAAGAAAAATGTCTGTTGAACCATGAAGCACAAATAAAAGGAAAAATCAAATTGGAGCACTAGAATCAGGAAAACAAAAATTAACGCTCACGACATACTCTAACGAAACAAAATAATTGATAGAAAAGTCTAGACACTCGCAAGATCAGAAAAATGAAACGTGATTTCCCTTTTGAGACGAAGAAACGACATTTCGCGACACATTGATATTTGAAACTGAAAATGATCGACCTAAGGGAAGTTCAAAAAATCCAGAAACTTCATTCAGAGCCCTGCAAGATGACAGAAGAAGCAAGATGAGTAGCAATGCATAGCAAAGATGCTCTGCAATTCTCATTAAACTTGAGAGTGACTGATACATATTTATATACGCAGAGAAAACAAAGAGAAACCTGAAAAATTGGTACACAATTTTGAGTAACAACAATTAGTTAGAGCCTGTTGATGTGCCCTCTCTAGGGGCTTCTTGAGTCTCCCTTCTAACAGCTTCCCCTGCTACTGACTAGCTCTCTCTCTCTCTCTCCGGCAAGGGCTTTGTTTTTGCCTTTTGTTTCCCGTGTCGGGCTTCCCTGCCAATTACCATTATGTGATTCCGTCGCATCCTGTTGCATGTTTTCAAATGCTTTACCATTCTTTTTGGCTCATTTCTTTCATGAGCCAAGGTCAAATTCTCTCTCTCCATTTCTCTCTTAACATGTTAGGTCAATTATTAGCTTTTATCAGTTACTAAAACTTAACAGCTTATTGTGTTTTACAGATGCAAGTTTGATTTTTCAATCTTCCCAATATTGTGGTGCATATCTTATGTCGAACGTTTTATTATGCGACTTTCCCTTTGCTGTAACTTTGAGCATCAATCTTCTATTTTAAACTTTTTTCTTAATTTTTTTATTAATCAATTTAGCTTTTCTTGGATTGCATCTTCAACCACAAGTGATTCAAGAAACAACAGTTCATTTTTCATATGTATGTATTGGCTTTTTCATGCTTCTCCTATATTAATAGATGAAGATGTCAGTGCTGCTCATAAGTTTTCTTTTTGGAGTCTTCTTTTTTGTGTATATATTTGTATTAGTATGCACAAGATAAACTAGGAGGAACTTCATTTCGATTTCTAAAGATCCACTATAATTCATGTCGAATAATAAATACATTCGAACCGGGCTTAGAGCCTACTTAGAAACCTAGTCCCACATAGCTAGGGACAGGGAGAATATGTTCTACTTTTTTTAAATGGCCATCAAACATGTCGAGTTTTTAGGGTCGGATTTTTTGTCCTCCGAGGGGATCATAAGATAAAAAAACTAAAGCCAACGGGCATGTCTCCACCGTGGTCTTCCCTATTGTTTTGAGGGAGGGATGCAGAGGGAGAATATATCCCACGTTTTTAGAAAGCCCATCAAACACGTCGTGTTTTAGGGTCAGATTTTGCAACCTCGACCTAAAATCGAGGTTTGAAGTCAGCGCGGATCTGAGATCCGAGGCCATCGTAAGGTTTTAAACCTTATTTCTTTCTTCTTTTTGTAACTTCGTTTCTCTTTGCAACTTCGGGAGGTAGAAGGCGAGGGAGGGGATGGCGAGATCGACGACAAAAGACGCGCAGGATCTTTTCCGGTCGCTTCGTTCTGCGTACAACGCGACCCCCACCAACCTCAAGGTGTCGCTTCTCCTCCTCTCCTTCTCCTCTTAATCCTCATTAAAATCCTAACCCCTAATCTTAAATTTTTCTGTTTCTGCTCCCACTCGTTCTGATCCACAAAGGTATTGATATTTGCAGATCATCGATGTCTACATTGTCTTTGCGGTTCTCACCGCTCTCATTCAAGTAAATTTTATTCCTTTTACTTTTCCTTCTATTTCCTTGTTATGCTTTCTGTTTCCTTGTACCATAACAGTTTTTTTTTTTTTTCTGTAAGTTATGCAAACAATTGATGTGTTATCTGACCAATTCCTCCTTCCATGTTCTCTTTCTGCTGTTTTACTTCCTAAAATTATCCCCTTTTGTTCTACTAATCTTCTGGTGTAAGAAAAGCATAATCTATTGGACAAGTTAAACTAGGAACAATTTTTTTTTTGTCGGGTATTTTCTTTTACATTTTCTATTTTGATGGTGTATACACCTTTTTTTGCGGGTGAGGAAAGTAGAGATTTTAATTTATTTTGTTCGTGATTTGTTACTGGACTTGGCGTTGAGACTTTTCATGAATAGAAATCTCAATCTGCGATCTGGAAAATTAAAGAGATCTGAAAAAGATATTCTGTTGCCAGGTTGTTTATGGAGACCATGTACATGAACTTCTGAAATCATAAAGAAATTCCTGGGAATACTTGTGGTTTTACCTGTCGGATTATCTACCTGTTGCATTTGGGGCTGCACACAGTCTAAAAAACACTGGATACAAACAGTTGAATTTCCAATGCGATCTGATACAAAAAATGAGCGACTTTCCTACATTATCCCATAGTAAAAATGATCAGCTGTGGGGCCATATAATCAATGAGCTTGGCCACAGGAAAGATGTAGGTCTTGGTTCTATGTGCTTTTGGTTTCTTGATGGTCTGTGAATGTGCGTTCGGCCCTTCATTTTTGTGCATAAATTTTTGCTTTCTGGTTGGTTTATCAAACTTGAGGTTGTGATCTGGCTCCTTTATCTTCTTTACATTCTTCATCAACATCTTTAAGAGTTCACCCTTAGCTATAAATCTGATGATTCAAACACATTGATCTTGGTTGAAACTGAGTGTTGAATCATCGTGGTACCTTGCCACTCTGATGAATTGAAGTTGGGTAAGTCATATCAATGTTGTAAAAAGCGTATCGTAAGGCGTATCGTTCGGGCTTTAAGATACGCCGTATCGTAATGTATCGTAACGTATCGTAACCGTATCGTAAATTTTTTAAAAAATTATTAATAAATCAGAAAAATTTTAAAAAAAATCGAAAAAATTATAAAAAAATCAGAAAAAATTAAAAATAACAAATTCTTCATAGAAAACTTGCTTGAGCTAATGATAGACTTATTATTGACATAAAGTTGCGCGTTCATCATTCATATTTCATACACATCAAAATTGAAAATTCATAAGTCATAACAATATCATTCAACAAAACTCTTGACTTGACTCTCATTCATGATTTATCATTGATCATTCATAATTGATAATCTTCATCTTCTTCTTCATCTTCATCTTCTTCTTCATCTTCATCGTCAAGAATTGGAAGATCTTCACCAACATATTCAACACCAGCAGTAGCAGACTATCCTTCATCAACAAAGCCTTCTGTTGCTTCATCTTCAAGGTTGAAGCATTCAAGATCTTCATCATCAAATATTGTAGCTGGTTCTTCCTCAATCCATGGCTCTAGATCGTCAAAATTTTCCAAGCTAATAGCATCGAACTGAGATGTGTGCTTCCTTGCTGCTATTTTTTGTAATTCTCTATGTTACATATGAGAAAACTTGTTAATACTTGTTAATAACTTAATATATTGTACAAAAAATGTAAACATTAAGCTGTATTACCTTTGTTTCAACCTCATATTATATCGAACAAAAACAAGGTCATTCAACCTTTTATGTTCGAGCCTATTCCTTTTTTTGCTATGGATATGTTGGAATACACTCCAGTTCCTTTCGCATCCACTAGCACTGCATGTCTGGCTGAGGACTTTGATTGCAAAACGTGCTAGGTTTGGAGCATCAAACCCATACCTAT